>JBBDGP010002810.1:0-247500 GCA_037952835.1 Lithobates septentrionalis
TGCACTCTCTTCACTTTACATGTCTGAGCTGTGTGCACTCTCTTCATTTTACATGTCTGAGCTGTGTGCACTCTCTTCACTTTACATGTCTCAGCTGTGTGCACTCTCTACACTGTACATGTCTGAGCTGTGTGCACTCTCTTCACTTTACATGTCTGAGCTGTGTGCACTCTCTTCATTTTACATGTCTGAGCTGTGTGCACTCTCTACACTGTACATGTCTGAGCTGTGTGCACTCTCTTCACTTTACATGTCTGAGCTGTGTGCACTCTCTTCACTTTACATGTCTGAGCTGTGTGCGCTCTCTTCACTTTACATGTCTGAGCTGTGTGCGCTCTCTTCACTTTACATGTCTGAGCTGTGTGCGCTCTCCCTCACTTTACATGTCTGAGCTGTGTGCACTCTCTTCACTTTACATGTCTGAGCTGTGTGCACTCTCTTCACTTTACATGTCTCAGCTGTGTGCACTCCCTACACTGTACATGTCTGAGCTGTGTGCACTCTCTTCACTTTACATGTCTGAGCTGTGTGCACTCTCTTCATTTTACATGTCTGAGCTGTGTGCACTCTCTTCATTTTACATGTATGAGCTGTTCTTTTTCTTCTTCATACTCTCTTCTTCTTTCTTTCTTCTTCTCTCTCTTCTTTTCTTCTTCTTGCTCTCTTCTTTTTTCTCTCTTCTTCTTCTTCTGCTTCTCCTTTCTCTCTTCTTCTCTTTCTTCTTCTTCTTCTTCTTCTCTCTCTCTCTCTCTCTCTCTCTCTCTCTCTCTCTCTCTCTCTCTCTCTCTCTCTCTCTCTCTCTCTCTCTCTCTCTCTCTCTCTCTCTCTCTCTCTCCTTCTTTCTCTCTCTCTCTTTTTCTTCTTCTTCTTCTTCTTCTTCTTCTTCTTCTTCTTCTTCTTCTTCTTCTTCTCTCCTCTTCTTCTTCTTCTTCTTCTTCTTCTTCTTCTTCTTCTTCTTCTTCTTCTTCTTCTTCTTCTTCTTCTTCTTCTTCTCCTCTTCTTCTTCTTCTTCTTCTTCTTCTTCTTCTTCTTCTTCTTCTTCTCTTTCTTCTTCTCCTCTCTCTTCTTCTTCTTCTTCTTCTTTCTCTCTTCTTCTCTTTCTTCTTCTCTCTCTCTCTCCTTCTCTCTCTCTCTCTCTCTCTCTCTCTCTCTCTCTCTCTCTCTCTCTCTCTCTCTCTCTCTCTCTCCTTCTCTCTCTCTCTCTCTCTCTCTCTCTCTCTCTCTCTCTCTCCTCTCTCTCTCTCTCTCTCTTTTCCCCCTCCTCTCACACACACTCTCTCTCCTTTCTCTCTTCTTCTTACGCCACGTACACACAAGCTAAATGTTTTACCGGACTGGTCCGACGGACTTTCAGCGGACTTGCAACGGACTTTCCCAACTAACAGACTTGCCTACACACGATCACACCAAAGTCCGACGGATTTGTACGTGATGACGTACGACCGGACTAAAATAAGGAAGTTGATAGCCAGTAGCCAATAGCTGCCCTAGCGTCAGTTTTCGTCCGTCGGACTAGCATACAAACGAGTTGACTTTTTGATAGGAACTGGGTCCGGCGGAATTCCGATGTAAAGATTTGAAACATTTTCCATCAGTTTTTTGACCGAAAAAGTCTGCTGCAGGTCCGATGAAGCCCACACATGGTCAAATTGTCCGCCGGACTCGGTCCATCGGACCAGTCCGTTCGAAAAGTCCGCTCGTGTGTAAGCAGCATTATTCTACCTTTTTTTTTCTCTTGTCTCACTTTTTTTCTTACCTCTTATCTTACCCTAGAAAAACAAAAAAAACTGCGCTATAAGTGAAAATTGTGAAGAGATGGTATATGCAATACACACATATATAGGACAATGATATCAAATTAGTGTTGTAGATTAATAGCAAAGTTCATTAATATAAAGAAACAGAAGGAGTCCCCAGGTAGTTCTCCGTAAGATTCCAGTGAGAAATGGAAAGCAAGTACACCCTGCACAGTGAACCTCCACCACCAAACATATGCGCTTACCAGATGGAAGCGTTCCCCAGACGACGTCAGTGACAGACGAAACGTACGTCGGGAGGGTGACGCTCTGATGTCATCGCAACTCACCATGAACGGGCGCTCGCTTGCCGGCCGGCGTTTGCTCTTTTTACAACAGATATTCTGTAAGTGTTTTTTACCGTATTCTTAATAAATCTCTTTACCGGATTCACGTTATGGCTGCCCTTCTTCCACTCTTATGTTCATAATTGGTTGCTGGTTGGTCGGAGCCACGCTGCACGGAGAGAGATCATAGACAGCACACCGGGATCTGGCTCATATGCTCACCATCCACGGGGGTATCCAGAGGATTGTCTCCATTGTCTTGCACTCCTACCCGGACGTTGTCCGGAGATGTGCTTATTTGCGCTTTCCATCTGGTAAACGCATATGTTTGGTGGTTGAGGTTCACTGTGCAGGGTGTACTTGCTTTCCATTTCTCACTAGAATCTTACGGAGAACTACCTGGGGACTCCTTCTGTTTCCTTTATATTAATGAACTTTGCTATTAATCTACAACACTAATTTGATATCATTGTCCTATATATGTGTGTATTGCATATACCATCTCTTCACAATTTTCACTTATAGCGCAGTTTTTTTTGTTTTCCTTGTTTGATGTGAATATTTCACTGCTGCTTATTTTTAGAGGTTTTTCATGATAGCGCTGTGATTTTTTTTGTTTGTTTTATATCCTCTTACTCTACCCTTCCCATTTCATTATTTGTGTTCTTTTTTATTTACTTCCGCTCACTCTCTTCTAGTTTCTTCTCCGTCTTTCTACTCTCCTTTCTTTTCTTTCTTTCTTTCTTTCTTCTTTCTTTCTTTCTTTCTTTCTTTCTTTCTTTCTTTCTTTCTTTCTTTCTTTCTTCTTTCTTCTCTTTCTTTCTTTCTTTCTTTCTTTCTTTCTTTCTTTCTTCATCTCGCCCTCCTGATTCTCCAGTCCCACTTCTCTCTCATATTCTTTTTTTTCTTTTTTACTTCCTCTCACTCTCTACCTCTTTTTTTTCTCCAGTCTCACTCTCTTTTCTTTCTTTCCTACATCGTATTCTCTTACCCTGCCCCTCTATCTTTCTCTCTCTCCCTCTTCGTCCCCTTTCATTATTTTTCTATTTACTTCCTCTCACTTTTGTCTCCTTTCTTCTCCATCTTTCTACTCTCCCTTCTTTTTCCCTAATGATCTTTTCATCTTCTTTCTCTGACTCTCTCTCTCCTACCCCCATCTCTCTCTCCTACCCTCCCCTTTCTCTCCTACCCGCATCTCTCTCTCCTACCCCCTCTTTCTCCTACCCCCCTCTCTCTCCTACCCCCCCTCTTTCTCCTACCCCTATCTCTCTTTCTACCCCCCTCTCTCTCCTACCCCCCCTCTCTCTCCTACCCCCATCTCTCTCTCCCACCCCCCCTCTCTCTCCTACCCCCTTCTCTCACTCCTACCCCCTCTCTCTCCTACCCCCCCTCTCTCTCCTACCCCCATCTCTCTCTCCTACCCCCCCTCTCTCTTACCCAAATCTCTCTCTCCTACCCCCCTCTCTCTCCTACCCCCCTCTCTCTCTCCTACCCCCCTCTCTCTTTCCAACCCCCCCCCCCCCCCTTCACCCTCCTGTTTCTCCTGACCCACTTCTTTCTCATATTCTTTCTTTTTTTTCTTCCTCACACTCTCTACCTTTTTCTCTTTCTTTCTACTTTCCTTCTCTCTTTATTTTCTCTCGTTCTTACTTTATTCTCTTTCTTTTCTTTCTTCGACTGTCCCACTTCTCTCTCATATACTTTCTTTCTTTCTTTTTTACTTCCTAAATCTCTCTTCTTCTTCCCTCTTCTTTCTATGACTCTATTCTTTCTTTCTTTCCTTCTTTCTTTCCTTCTTTCTTTCTTTCTTTCTTTCTCTCTCTCTCTCACCACTTCTTCTTCTATACCTCTCCTCTAACCCTTTTCTCTTTGTTTCTTTTCTCTCTCTCCCCCTCTCCCTCTCTCTCTCTCTCTCTCTCTCTCTCTCTCTTTCTTTCTCTCTCTCTCCTCTTTCTTTCTTTCTTTCTTTCTTTCTTTCTTTCTTTCTTTCTTTCTTTCTTTCTTTCTTTCTTTCTTTCTTTCTTTCTTTCTTTTTTTCTTTTCTCTCCCCCCATTTCTATGGATCATTTAATGTAGGAGAACAAAGAATCTAAAGGTCCCATCCCCAAGCTGCCCTGAAATATTATCTGAGCATCCAGTGACACCCCAAGGATGTGGTGAGACTACAAAGCCCAGCACGGGGTGTCAGTGATGGAAGATGCGGCTTGCAGACGCCCATGGCTAGTTCTTAGAAATATGAAAGGGTTACAGTTTTTTTTTCCTTGTGCTATGGAATAATATCATGTACAATGGCATATATAAGGCTGCCCTAGATCAAACTGCCAGGGAATATATTCCAAATTAAAAGACAGCGATTTATAGCCAAGAAAACCCTAGGCAGTAAATCAGGATGTTTTACTGGACATGTGAAATGAACCTTGGATTTACTAATGTATAAGTTATCGCAGTGCACCCAGTGTATGGGCAAAGAGCAATTCCATTGTCTGCGTGTGTATGACAGATAACTGAAGATATCATTTAATGGCTGGGCTGCAGTGCTAAATTAAAATGGAATGTGTGCTAAGGCATTAAGACTGATTATCTTAATGAAATCTGAAATGGACCAGCACTCACTTTATGTAAAACAATTATCAAGCCTCTCACTCGAAAAACTATTGACAAAGTATCAATGAAGATTAATGATCTGCTACTTAGTTTGCTATCTCCACCTTGTGGCCATTTAGAGAAGCGCGGGTAGATCTGCAGAGCTTGGTTGCTTGAAAAAATAAATAAATTCCTAATTGTTTTTGCAGGCAAAGATCAAAAAATAAATAAATGGAGTCCGCAGTGCTGTTTTCTCTAATCAGCCCTGCTGGCTTTCTCTGTCATTGAGTGTGATGGAAATTAATACATCAAGTATTCCCATTGGCTTAGCCTGCGGATCTACATTACTCAATATTAAATTACTCTTCAGTGGTAAAATAAATCTTATTCTGGCATATTAAAAGAAAAAACTTTAGGCAAATGTAAGAAGGGAAGAAAGTTTGAAAAGTTTGATTTAATCTTTGCTAGATGTCCTGACCTCTTCTCCTTCCCATCAGAGTCCTTGGCCCCTCACTTTCCCATTAGAGTCCTCGGCCCCCCACTTTGCCATCAGAGTCCTCGGCCCCCCACTTTGCATTAGAGCCCTCAGCCCCCCACTTTCCCATTTGAGTCCTTGGCCTCCCACTTTCCCATCAGAGTCTTCAGCCCCCCACTTTCCCATCAGAGTCCTCGGCCCCCCACTTTCCCATCAGAGTCCTCAGCCCCCCACTTTCCCATCAGAGTCCTTGGCCCCCCACTTTCCCATTTGAGTCCTTGGCCCCCCACTTTCCCATCAGAGTCTTCAGTCCCCCACTTTCCCATCAGAGTCCTCGGCCCCCCACTTTCCCATCAGAGTCCTCAGCCCCCCACTTTCCCATCGGAGTCCTTGCCCCCCCACTTTCCCATCAGAGTCCTTGGCCCCCCACTTTCCCATCAGAGTCCTTGGCCCCCCACTTTCCCATTAGGTTCCTCGGCCCCCCACTTTCCCATCAGAGTCCTCGGCCCCCACTTTCCCATTAGAGTCCTCGCTCCCCTGCTTTCCCAGCAGAGTCCTCGGCCCCCCACTTTCCCTTCAGAGTCCTCGCCCCCCACTTTCCCATCAGAATCCTCGCCCCCCACTTTCCCATCAGAGTCCTCGGCCCCCCACTTTCCCATCAGAGTCCTCGGCCACCAACTTTCCCATTAGAGTCCTCAGCCTCCTACTTTCCCACCAGAGTCCTCAGCCCTCCACTTTCCCATCAGAGTCCTCAGCCAGCCCAGCTGCACCAAGAAAAATGCAAATATGCTGTGCAAAAATAGGTGATGCATAGCGGCCCCCCTGGGTGGTCCAGAAAGCAGCCCAGGGTGCCGCGGCACTCTGGTTGACACACAGATAACATTTACTCTATATAAGGTAGCTGTTTTCTTCTGTCAAAGGATTTGTAAAAAAACAAAATCCAGTACTGAGATTTACTCAGCATAGCCCTGTCTGGCAGGGAAGGGGACCTGATTTTTCTCTGCTGCAGTTAACCACCTCCTGCCCGCTGTATTGTAATATGATGGGCACAAGTTGGTTCTCTTGTTCTGGGATGACGTCGTATGACGTCATCCCACTTTCACCGTGCTTGCACGCCCACGGGGGTGCGCAAGCGCGGTGATTGGTGGTGCGCTGTGTCCCTGAGACATGGAGCATTGCGGATCTGGGACAAGGCTCTTTACCCGTGTGATCAGCAGCTGTGTCCAATCAGTCCCGGGCAACATGGCTGGATCGGGATGGGTCTCAGGTAAGTATTAGGGGGGCTGAGGGGGCTCTGCTGCACACAGAAGGTTTTTTTTTTATCCTAATACATAGAAAGCATAAAGATAAAAAAACCTTCTGACTTTACTACTATTTTATGTGCAGCATGCTTAGTAATGTGTAAGGTATGAATTACCTCTCACAGAGGTCACAGTATTCCCCCCGACAAGGTGAGTTTCTTTCCAGAAGGACTGAGCCATCTTTGTTCAGGTATCATACATGTTTTGCAGGAATAGATGAAGTGATCTGGATGCCGCACACCGGACTGAATAATAGGTGCCTTTATTAAAAAGTTGGCTCACAAAATGTACAAGACATTTACAGCAGGGATGTACAGCAATCCACTGATGCGTTTCACACTCATAACGGGAGCTTACTCAAAGCTGAGCGGTGAAACTTTCTTCGCCTCGTCTGCATTTCTGGATCACACATGTTTTACCTGGACTGATATGCTGGCTCCAGTGCCTGTGCAGGTCTGTGTTCACAAATATCTGACTCAGATCAGCCTTTGGTGCAGCCTATTACCTTAGTTACAATATAAAGTTACGAAATAACGTTACAATATAAAGTTAGAATATAAATCACAATAAAAAATTACAATATAAAGTTAGAATATAAAGTTAGAATATAAAGTTACATTATAAAATTTCAATATAAAATTACAATATAAAGTTACTATATAAAATTACAATATAAAGTTACAATATAAAGTTACTATATAAAATTACAATACAGTATAAAGTTACAATATAAAATTACAATAAAAAATTACAATATAAAGTTACAATAAAAAAATTACAATATAAAGTTACTATATAAAATTACTATACAGTATAAAGTTGCAATATAAAGTTACTATATAAAATTACAATACAGTATAAAGTTGCAATATAAAGTTACAATATAAAATTACAATATAAAGTTGCAATATATAATTACTATATAGAATTACTATACAGTATAAAGTTGCAATATAAAATTACAATATAAAATTACAATATAAATTATAATATAAAGTTACAATATAAAATTATAATATAAAATTACAATATAAAGTTATATTATAAAGTTACAATATAAAATTACAATATAAAGTTACAATATAAAATTACAATATAAAATTACAATATAAAGTTACAATGTAAAGTTACAATATAAAATTACAATATAAAGTTACAATATAAAGTTACTATATAAAATCACAATACAGTATAAAGTTGCAATATAAAGTAACTATATAAAATTACAATATAATGTTACTATATAAAATTACAATACAATATAAAGTTGCAATATAAAGTTACTATATAAAATTACAATATAAAGTTACTATATAAAATTACAATACAGTATAAAGTTGCAATATAAAGTTACAATATAAAGTTACAATATAAAATGACAATATAAAGTTACTATATAAAATTACAATATAAAATTACAATATAAAGTTACAATATAAAGTTACAAAGTTCCAATATGAAGTCTGCCTGCAGCAGAGGGATGACATCATCTCAACCTAGGCAAAGTCACGGAGCAATTTGGGTGATTTTGAGGATGGACAGCCACGAAAAAAATGAAATGTATTGGTCGTCTTTATAACTACTTGAATTTGAGGTTTTTCTCTCTGGGCGCAGTGCTTCTTTACTCCAATTGATTGTGTTTCAGTTTTTCCACTATTTCCTCCTTGCCTGATTAAACCATCTCAGCGCCATTACCATCCCTATCTATCTAAATAGCTATAGGATAAAATCAATAGGGAATGCATTGGGGAACGTCTCTGCAGTGTGACATTCACTATAAATGATGTAAATGATACAAGGAGTCGCTGCCGTGTGCTTTATGACCCGCTGTGCGCCTTGTCACATATCTTCCACCTCCGGGACCTTGTACAAGCTGTGCCAGCTGGTGGATGAGTCTCAGGTTTGCTTTAAAGGTAACACAAAGCCAAACATCCTGTGTGAAAAGCCTCTGACGGAAGCCGCTCTTCTCAGGCTCAGTTGATGGTGCTGCCATCTGGACTAATGAGCAGCCCAGGAGTCAGGGGAGTGGTGGACAGGGCTGAAATCACGGGGACTCGTATAACCTGACTGACAGGGCCCCCCCCCCCCCAAAAAAAATAAATCAAAACAATATTTTCACAAAAAAAAATACACTACAAAAATTATTAGCGGACATAAACATAACATAACTTACAAAATTCATACTATATCTAAAATAGAAAACTACATTGAGTTAATAAAGTTCTGTCTGTAAATGAGGTCTTGGGGCTCATTCATAAAGGTGCTGTGGCCTGTATGGTGTGAATCTGCTTTTTTGTTTGATTTTTTTTTTGTGGCTGGAGCTGTGTGCATGCAGCAGCTGTATGAACACAGCCGCAGGTCCTAATTTGACAGGCATGTGGATGTAGGGGAGCTCCCCCTCAGAGCCCTGATCTCACCATCATGGAGTCTGTCTGGGATGACATGAAGAGACAGAAATGTTTGAGGCAGCCGACATCCACCGAAGATCTGTGCTTAGTTCCCCAAGATGTTTGGAACAACCTTCCTGCCGAGTTCCTTCAACAACTGAGTGCAAGTCTACCTAGAAGAAGGGATCCGGTGGTCACACCAAATGTTGATTGGATTTCTCTTCTGTTCATTTACATTCCATTTTGTTTATTGATAAAAATAAATTATTACCACTTCTATTTCTGAAAGCATTTTTCGTGTTAGCATCTTACCCGCCTAAAACTTTTGCACAGTACAGTATAAATATACACTATTATACCAAAAGTATTGGGACGCCTGCCTTTACACGCACATGAACTTTAATGGCCGTAGGGTTCAATATTGAGTTGGCCCTCCCTTTGCAGCTATAACAGCTTCAACTCTTCTGGGAAGGCTGTCCATTCTTCCAGAAGTGCATTTGTGAGGTCAGGCACTGATGTTGGACGAGAAGGCCTGGCTCACAGGCTTCACTCTAATTCATCCCAAAGGTGTTCTATCGGGTTGAGGTCAAGACTCTGCGCAGGCCAGTCAAGTTCCTGCACCCCAAATTCGCTTGTCCATGTCTTTATGGACCTTGCTTTGTGCACTGGTGCGCAGTCATGTTGGAACAGGAAGGGGCCATCCCCAAACTGTTCCCACAAAGTTGGGAGCATGAAATTGTCCAAAATATCTTGGTATGCCTAAAGAGTTCCCTTCACTGGAACTAAGGGGCCAAGTCAAGGCCAGTCAAGTTCCTCCACCCCAAACTGGCTCATCCATGTCTTTATGGACCTTGCTTTGTGCACTGGTCCATATCATTTGGTGGAGGGGGGATTATGGTGGGGGGTTGTTTTTCAGCAGTTGGGTTTGGCCCCTTAGTTCCAGTGAAGGGAACTCTTAAGTTGTCAGCATACCAAGACATTTTGGACAATTTCATGCTCCCAACTTTGTGGGAACAGTTTGGGGACGGCCCCTTCCTGTTCCAACATGACTGCGCACCAGTGCACAAAGCAAGGTACATAAAGACATGGATGAGCGAGTTTGGGGTGGAGGAACCTGACTGCCTGCACAGAGTTCTGACCTCAACCTGATAGAACACCTTTGGGTTAAATTCTAGTGGAGACTGCGAGCCAGGCCTTCTCGTTCAACATCAGTGCCTGACCTCACAAATGCGCTTCTGGAAGAATGGTCAAACATTCCCATAGACACCCTCCTAAACCTTGTGGACGGCCTTCCCAGAAGAGCTGAAGCTGTTATAGCTGCAAAGGGTGGGCCAACTCAATATTGAACCCTAAGGTCTAAGACTGGGATGCCATTAAAGTTCATGTGCATGTAAAGGCAGGCGTCCCAATACTTTTGGTAATATAGTGTGTATATATATATATATTTATATCTATATAGATATATATATATCTATATATCTATAGATATATAGATATATATATATCTATAGATATATAGATATATATATCTATATATCTATATAGATATAGATATATATATCTATAGATATATATATCTATATATCTATATAGATATATATATATATTTTTTGTTTTTTTTTTGTTTTTTTTTGTTTTTTACCCCTCTACAGAAGAGCTCTACTACTCAAAGGTAGTATGGCTGGTTGAGCCAAATTGCAAAAAAGATACAGGCCACAAAGAGGTAATAAAGCTCGAGAGATCAAGAAATAAGGAGAATTTATCAGAGCACATTTATCTTTGATGGTGCTTTCCGCTTTGCCAGGGAATTTTGCCCCTTTGAACTGTAATCTAAGAGATACGGCATCTGCAGGATTGCGTTCTCGCCGGGCGCTCTGCAGAGGACCCAGCACTCGCAGTCTCCAGTTCAAGTGTATCAGGGAGTAGGATGATACAGAGAAGATTGCTTGCTGTGGAAAGCAAAGATCATTAGAAATAAAATATATTTTCGCTATATCTGATTTAGGAAAGAAAAAAAAAAAAAAGAACTTCATGAAGGAAATAAGAAAAATAAACTGAAATACTGTTAAGCTATTTCCTGGTTGATGCAGGGAAACAAAAATATGAGTTTTTTCAATTTGTGGAAAGCCTGCAGCTATAAAAAAAAAAAAAATGGCTACTGACCTGATTAGAAGTATTTGAAACTTTTTTTTATATAATGCTTTATTACTTTATTTTTTATGTATTTATTTTTAGATCGATTTATTGCTTTATTTATTTACATTTTTTGTTTTTCTTGTTTTTCCTTTTTTACAACATAATAATCCATAAAGTCAGCATTTTTATTTATTTATGTATTTATTTATTGATTGAGTTATTGCTTTATTTAACATTTTTGTTATTCTTCTTTTTACAATATAATATTCCAAAAAGTCAGTATATTTAACCTTCATTTATATTGTTTTATAAGTAAATTAAGCTTTTAATAATGTACTCATTTTAGATTGTAAGCTCTAATGAGCAGGGCCCTCTGATTCCTCTTGTATTGAATTGTATTTGTATTTTTTTTTCAATTTGTGGAAAGCCTGCAGCTATTAAAAAAAAAATGCCTGCTGACCTGATTAGAAGTATTTGAACCTTTTTTTTATAACGCTTTATTACTTACTTACTCATGTATTTATTTCTAGATTGATTGATTGATTTATTGCTTTATTTAATAAAACATTTTTGTTAGTCTTATTTTTCCTTTTCACAACATAATAATCCATAAAGTCAGCATTTTTACCTTCATTTCTATTTTTTTTTATAAAAAATGTACTTTTTAATAATGTAATATTTTTAGATTGTAAGCTCTAATGAACAGGGCCCTCTAATTCCTTTCTGTATTGAATTGTATCGTAACTGTAGTGTTTGCCCTAATGTTGTAAAGCTGTTGGCGCTATATAAATCCTGTATAATAATAATAATAATATTGTATTAATTTAATAATTAATAATACCAAATGTATTATTATTTAAATAATTAATAATTTAATAATTATATTTAATAATATACTGTATGTGTTTAATAATTCAATAGCATATTAATAATAATAATAAGGAGAAGAATTTAAATGCATGGTTTGCATCCATATTATCCATATAACACAACCCAGTGCAATTTAGTCTATAAATATATATATATGTATATTATCTTAAATTAAATAAATAAAGCTGAGCTCTGGGTAAAGAGATAAATACATATATAGGAGTTTTTGTTCACTCAGTCCTGACATTTACACAGCTCTGCCACACAGCCCAGCCCTGCCTGGAAGGGTAGGAGATCAGATTTTTCTCTGCCGTAGTGAAGTAACATTTACAGGTCTTGTCCCTCCCCCCGGCCTGTGATTGGGCAGTGTAGTAGATGCAGCAGACTGATGAGCTCATCTCTCTGTCACCCTGCTCTCGCCTCCTATCAGCATATTCCTTGTTAGCATATGAGCACTGCAGAACAACCGATTGACTCCTGGTGCTACTTCTATCTCTCCTTGTCTGAGCTCTGCTGTACAGGAGATTGCAAAAGATTAGTACCTACCTAAACTGCTTGCATTTAAAAAAAAATACAGAGCTGCATTTCTTGGTGTCTTTTATATTGCCTGAAATTCAGCTTTAAAGTGATATTAAAACCTCCTCGTAAAAATCAAAGACTAAAATGTAGCTGCATATCCTTCATATACCATTGCCTCCTGCCCCCCTGTTTGCACAGTCATTCCAGAGTTACCAGCCTCTGAAAATTGCAGTATGCTGTTTCCTCCTCTAGGGGGCGCCCTTGGCCTCGGTTGTTTCTCTGGGATCTCCCCGGACGTTCATTCTCTGGCTGCCTCATATGTTTTCTGGGACGCATGCAGGGTAGGACCACTGGTTGCTGGGGTTGCTGGCACTGTCATGCACATTGTGGGTGCAGCTCCACCGCGTGTCTTTTCGGATTTGCCTGAATCTAAGCTTTTTTATTAATGTGGATAAATGTGAGGTCATAGACCAAAGCTGTGGTGGTACCATTCAATGGGAGCTGGAGAAGGCCTTGGAAATAATGTAGTAGGCAGTGTTGCTCAATGAGAAGCAGCAACGTTAAAGAAAAAAAAAAAATAAATAAAATTAAAAAAAAAAAATATATATATATATATATATATATATATATATATACACAGTATATATATTATACTAACGCCATTAATATATATATATTTCTTTTTATTTATTTATTTTTTTTTTTCTTTAACGTTGCTGCTATATACTATATATATATATATAGATATATATATATATATATATATATATATATATATATATATATATATATATATATACATATAATATAAAATAAATAAAAATGAATGGCGTTAGTATAATATTAATATATAAAAATGTGCTGCACTCAATACAATTGTGAAACACCAACATGTATAATAATAAAAGAGTCCATGTATTTTCTTAAATGATCCACACAGAAGACAATACTGTGCAACCTTCACCATAAATACTTCCCAAGAGGCTTCCCAGAACTACATGACCCTCCAATCATAGACAGGTCATGTAAGGCACATGTTTCCATGGACCAACCCACAAGGACCACCTTGTGGGTTTAGGTTGGACACAGGATCACATAGAGGTTACTCGGTTTGGTATATACAGGACCCCCCCAAGCACTCCAAACATCAACATACAGGGCACCAGCTGGTAGGTCTTGTTCCAAGCTGCACATGTAATAACACTCATGGAAAGAAGAAGAGGTGACCAAACTTTTATTAAAGTAGAAGAAACAAAGCGCTTCTAAACAAATATTTCCTCTGGGGACACCTCCGATGCGCAATGACGTCTTGTGCCATGACTCTGATCCGACGCGTTTTGTCAACATTGACAATCTCAAAGAGCTAGTATAGTATTGCCCCATAAAAAAGTCATTTTAACCAGTTCCCGCCCAACCTATGGCATGACACTGGCGGGAACCTCTCATTGATCTGGAGCGGATGTCACAGGGCGGCCGTGTGGCTGCACAGTGGCGCAACCTGTCACCGGCTGTGTCCACCAGACTGGCCAGTGCACTGGCCCTCTGCCGGTACCATGTCACCGCTGTAACCACTGTAACCAATCACAGCAGGTCACATGACAGTTATATACAATGGGTGGCTTCCTTTCAAGCCATCCATTGTATACAATTGTGCTGCTAGCTGTGATTGGTCTGTGTGATCACATGGTACAGACTGGGCCAATCACAGCTAATCAAAACAAAAGAAACTGAATGAATAGGTTTCATTCATTAAAATGCTTGCATATAGCAATGTAATGCACTGCTATATGCAAACAAAATGGAAAAGTAAAAAATAATTGTTTTTAAGAAATAGTATGCACAGGGTGATAAAATACACATAAAAAATATATATATTTTGAATTGAATAAAAACAAACTATTTTAAATACACCCCTCCTCCTACCCAAACAAAAACATATCCTATAAATTGAGAAAAAAAAAGTTTGCACTTTGGCAATATCAGTAATTTTCTGGTGAAATCAAATTTGCCATAATAAATTACCTCATCCCTAAAAAAAATGCAAAAGGCTGGAAAAACCGAGTTAAGGGCTTGTTTACATCTGTGTTGGGGCATGGTAAAAACACTTGGTTGAGCCATGCTTTTGAGGCCCCCAACCACTCCCCCTTAAGCTGCAAAGTCACTACTACTTGACAAAGTAAGTAGTGGGCGACTACATGGCAAATGAGGTTCAATGTAGAAAAATGTAAAATAATGCATTTGGGTGGCAAAAATATGAATGCAATCTATACACTGGGGGGAGAACCTCTGGGGGAATCTAGGATGGAAAAGGACCTGGGGGTCCTAGTAGATGATAGGCTCAGCAATGGCAGGCAATGCCAAGCTGCTGCTAACAAAGCAAACAGAATATTGGCATGCATTAAAAGGGGGATCAACTCCAGAGATAAAACGATAATTCTCCCGCTCTACAAAACTCTGGTCCGGCCGCACCTAGAGTATGCGGTCCAGTTCTGGGCACCAGTCCTCAGGAGGGATGTACTGGAAATGGAGCGAGTACAAAGAAGGGCAACAAAGCTAATAAAGGGTCTGGAGGATATTAGTTATGAGGAAAGGTTGCGAGCACTGAACTTATTCTCTCTGGAGAAGAGACGCTTGAGAGGGGATATGATTTCAATTTACAAATACCGGACTGGTGACCCCTCAATAGGGATAAAACTTTTTCGCAGAAGAGAGTTTACCAAGACTCGTGGCCACTCATTAAAATTAGAAGAAAAGAGGTTTAATCTTAAACTACGTAGAGGGTTCTTTACTGTAAGAGCGGCAAGGATGTGGAATTCCCTTCCACAGGCGGTGGTCTCAGCGGGGAGCATTGATAGCTTCAAGAAACTATTAGATAAGCACCTGAATGACCACAACATACAGGGATATACAATGCAATACTGACACATAATCACACACATAGGTTGGACTTGATGGACTTGTGTCTTTTTTCAACCTCACCTATTATGTAACTAAAAAAATAATTAAATGATACTGCGCTGCAACTGCCCTGCAACCATGAGCAACGCACAAGGTTTCAGTGCAGTGGTGCGTCAATTACAGGGTTAAAACAGGCAGTGAAGAGGTGACATAACACCTCCTCACCTCCGGCCAAATGCCTCTGGAAAGTGGTTCTAGGGTGCCGCATGTGTAATCAAGCCCGACTTTCCTTTTCCTGATTATCTTATGGCAGCATACACATGGGTAAAGCTCCGCCCCTGAGGTTCCTGAAGGACCTTAAACGAGTTAAAAGAAGCCCCACCCAGCAGACCCCATTCTCTTTGCGTCCTTGCCTCATGGGACCTTAGAAGCAAGATTAAGGAGCCCCCATACCTGTGCTGTAGGTAAATCCATGGCAGTTGCCTCCAGGTCACCTTTCTTGTCCAGTGGACACTGTAAGGATCCTTTTGTGCATTGGGGAGCAGTGCTCAGCCTATCTGTACTAAATGTTAGGCACTGGCAATTTAACTTTTTGTTGTTAGATTGTACAGGAAACAAGGGGATAGCAGCTGTGGAAGAAAGAAGTCCTCTAGTGTGGGAAAGGAATATCTACAGTAAGAGCAGTTATGCTGTCGAATGCCCTCCCATGTGAGCCAACAATGTCAAAAAACCATTACATTTTTTTAAAGTAGGTCCTTATTACAAGTCATGTACTTGCAGAATATTCTGAGTTAAGGCATTGATTGGACTCTGCTTGCTGGGTCAAAGGGCGTAGATAAGGGGGGGATAGGGGGGTCCAAACTCCCCTTACCCTGCACAGCATCCAAGGCACAGTGCAACACAGCAACTAGTACTGACAGGCTGACCTGGACCCTCACCAGGTCAGCCAGTCAGCTCAGAGCGAGGGAGGCTGGTCCTCCCTGGCTCCAGTCACATGACCCAGCCAAAGCAAGACTTCCATTACTCTGAACTATCCTGGTCTAGTAAGTGTGTTTTATGAAGGGGGAGAACTGTACTAGGGGGAGAGCTTACTCCTGACCCTGTAGTCTGTATGTTACATATTCCTGACCCCTGAAGTCTGTACATTATACACTCCTGATCCCTGTAGTCTGTACATTACACACTCCTGACCCCTGAAGTCTGTACGTCACACACTCCTGACCCCTGAAGTCTGTACGTCACACACTCCTGACCCCTGAAGTCTGTACGTCACACACTCCTGACCCCTGAAGTCTGTACGTCACACACTCCTGACCCCTGAAGTCTGTACATCACACACTCCTGACCCCTGCAGTCTGTACGTCACACACTCCTGACCCCTGCAGTCTGTACGTCACACACTCCTGACCCCTGGAGTCTGTACATCACACACGCTTGACCCCTGTAGTCTGTATGTTACATACTCCTGACCCCTGTAGTCTGTACGTCACACACACCGCTGATCCCTGTAGTCTGTACGTTACAAACTCCTGACCCCTGTAGTCTGTACGTTACACACTCCTGACCCCTGTAGTCTGTATGTCACACACTCCTGACCCCTGAAGTCTGTACATCACACACTCTTGACCCCTGTAGTCTGTATGTTACATACTCCAGACCCCTGTAGTCTGTACGTTACATACTCCTGACCCCTGTAGTCTGTATGTTACATACTCCTGACCCCTGTAGTCTGTATGTTACATACTCCTGACCCCTGTAGTCTGTACGTTACATACTCCTGACCCCTGTAGTCTGTATGTTACATACTCCTGACCCCTGTAGTCTGTACGTTACATACTCCTCCTGACCCCTGTAGTCTGTATGTTACATACTACTCCTGACCCCTGAAGTCTGTACGTTACATATTCCTGACCCCTGTAGTCTGTACGTTACACACTCCTGACCCCTGTAGTCTGTATGTCACACACTCCTGACCCCTGGAGTCTGTACATCACACACTCTTGACCCCTGTAGTCTGTATGTTACATACTCCAGACCCCTGTAGTCTGTACGTTACATACTCCTGACCCCTGTAGTCTGTATGTTACATACTCCTGACCCCTGTAGTCTGTATGTTACATACTCCTGACCCCTGTAGTCTGTACGTTACATACTCCTGACCCCTGTAGTCTGTATGTTACATACTCCTGACCCCTGTAGTCTGTACGTTACATACTCCTCCTGACCCCTGTAGTCTGTATGTTACATACTACTCCTGACCCCTGAAGTCTGTACGTTACATATTCCTGACCCCTGTAGTCTGTACGTTACATGCTCCTGACCCCTGAAGTCTGTACATTACACACTCTTGACCCCTGTAGTCTGTACGTTGCATACTCCTGACCCCTTGTACTCGCATGCCTCATTTTTTTCCTCTGTGTCCCCAAGGCTGAAAACCCCCTCCAGGAAAAATAATTATCTTTGCACTTAGTTGGGTCAATATAGATTATTTTTATTTTACTGTGGAATAAATTAATCCCAGAGGTTTTGTGTTGCCTTACTCGGGACCCACACTGCTGGTGTTTGTTAGAGCTTGTGTTTGATGGACATGTGTCTTTTGTTTCACCCTAGTTAACTACCTTATGCAACTTAGCCAGGATTGAGCTTACCCTGCGGCCAAAACAAGCATGGTGTACTCGCTGTCTTTTGCCTAATCACATAATGTTAATAATTAAAGAGAAATCTATTCCAGAGCCAAATAACAATAATGTCCTGCAGCAGTCTATGCATGAGAATTATTCCAGGAGCTCAAATAAACATATCAATTTATTTTCAAACAATCTACACATATTATTTTTATACTGGGACAGTTATGTTGTTATCACTTCGTATCTATACAGGATTGACAATATAATCTTTAGGGCTTAGTATACAACCCTGGCCCAAGAAGCTTACACTCTACTAAACCCTGCCACAGTCATTTGCCCCACTTTATTCATCTATATACATATACTTTATGTACAGTAGCTTGGACATTATGCAGCAATTTAAAGTAAACATTAAAACATTTAGTTCAAACTCCGCCCCTGAGGAGCTTACAGTCTTACATCTTTACTACAGCCAGGCTAATTGTAATTAGTTAGATATATATTGTGTCGTTGTGGTCTACTGAGCTGTATGAGGAACAGTTAGCCATGGACACCAGTGCTCAAGAGTAAAATACCATCCAAACTGCAAACACATAGATACACTTTATGGACAATTGCTGGTGGAAGACAATTAGTTTGACAGTAAATATTTGGATTGTGCGAGTATTTTTGCTATATAAATGATATTCTATTAGAATTTACAGTCAATAAACACATTTCAGGGGCACAGGGATTTCAATACTTGTTCACATATAAGAAAGTTTGCAAGTCACCTCACTGGCTATGGTGAGACGGGTCTTAAATCAACAGGTCTCCCTCGATGGCTACCTGGCAGCAATTCAACTCATAGAAATAATATTTGACAAAAACCAAAAGGTGAAATAGTCCAACATTGTCTTTAATTATTCCTAACTCAATTAGCAGGATCTGGGTCCAAACCTGGAACCTCTGCGGTGTCTGGCTGTGTCTCTCCTCGTTGCGCCACCTGAGATGCTGGACAGCTCTATCTTGTTTCTGGTGAACCTTGATCTCCTTGCTCCTCCCATGAACTTTCTTCTTAAGCAGTGTCTCTGTCCTTTCTGTTTGCCAGATTATTGTGCTCTCTCTCCAGCCAATATCTTGCTCTTGTCCTGCTGCCACCCCTGTCTCGGCTACCAATCGTTGCCGACCTCTGGCTTGTTCCTCAACTACACTTCTGCTTAATCCCAACCTGGAAGCACTAGTTACTGATCTTTGGCTTGTTTATTGACTACGCTTCTGCTTGATCCCTATCTGCAATATCTGCTACTGGACCCCGGCTTTCACCTCCTGGTGAGGTGTTCCTGAGGACTTCGACCTGGTACTAACACGCAGCAAAACTCTTCTCCACCATATCACAAAAAATTAGTGCTTAGACCCCGCACCTTGGGTGAGCCCCGTGTCATCTGCCAGGGTGTCCTGCTGCTGCACTTATCCATCTGGTCTACTGCTGTTTTCTGAGCCTGACCCCTGAACGTGACACATATCTTGGTGCCTTTAATTTGGAATCTATAGTGCTTTGAAAAAGTATTCACACCCCTTGACATTTTCCACATTTTGTCATGTTACAACCACAATCGTAAATGTATTTTATTGGGATTTTATGTGATAGTCCAACACAAAGTGGCACATAATTGTGAAGTGGAAGGAAAATGATAAATGGTTTTCAAATGGTTTTACAAATAAATATGTGAAAAGTGTGGCGTGCATTTGTATTCAGCCCGCTTTACTCTGATACCCCTAACTAAAATGTAGTGGAACCAATTGCCTTCAGTCATCTATAGAGTCCACCTGTGTGTAAGTTACTCTCAGTATAAATACAGCTGTTCTGTGAAGCCGTCAGAGGTTTGTTAGAGAACCTTAGTGGACAAACAGCATCATGAAGGCCTAGAAACACACCAGACAGGTCAGGGATAAAGTTGTGGAGAAGTTTAAAGCAGGGTTAGGTTATAATAAAATCTCCCAATCTTTGAACATCTCACGGAGCTCTGTTCAATCCATCATCCGAAAATGGAAAAAGTATGGCACAACTGCAAACCTACCAAGACATGGCTGTCCACCTAAACTGACAGGCTGAGAGAAGCAGCCAAGAGGTCCATGGTAACTCCGGAGGAGCTGCAGAGATCCACAGCTCAGGTGGGAGAATCTGTCCACAGGACAACTATTAGTCGTGTTCTCCACAAATCTGCCCTTTATGGAAGAGTGACAAGAAGAAACACATTGGTGAAAGAAAGTCATAAGAAGTCCTGTTTGCAGTTTGTGAGAAGCCATGTGGGGGACACAGCAAACACGTGGAAGGTTCTCTACTCAGATGAGACCAAAATTGAACTTTCTGGCCTAAAAGCAAAATGCTATGTGTAGCGGAAACTAACACTGCACATCACCCTAACAACACCATCCCCACCGTGAAACATGGTGGTGGCAGCATCATGTTGTGGGGATGCTTTTCTTCAGCAGGGACAGGGAAGCTGGTCAGAGTTGGTGGGAATATGGATGAAGCCAAATACAGGGCAATCTTAGAAGAAAACCTGTTAGAGCCTGCAAGGGACTTGAGACTGGTGCGGAGGTTCACCTTCCAACAGGAAACGATCCTAAACATACAGCCAGAGAAATGGAAAGGTTTAGATCAAAGCATATTCATGTGTTAGAATGGCCCAGTCAAAGTCCAGACCTAAATCCAATTGAGAATCTGTGGCAAGACTTGAAAATTGCTCTTCACAGACGCTCTCCATCTAATCTGACAGAGCTTGAGATATTTTGGAAAGAAGAATGGGCAAAAATGTCCCTCTCTAGATGTGCAGAGCTGGTAGAGACATCCCCAAAAAGACTTGCTGCTGTAATTGCAACAAAAGTTGGTTCTACTAAGTATTGACTCAGGGGGGGTGAATACAAATGCACGCCACACTTTTCAAGTATTTATTTGTAAATATAAATTGAAAAACAATTATCATTTTCCTCCCACCTCACAATTATGTGCCACTTTGTGTTGGTCTATCACATAAAATCTCAATAAATACATTTAAGTTTTTGGTTGTAACATGAAAAATGTGGAAAATTTCAAGGAGTATGAATACTTTTTCAAGGCACTGTACTTGTCTTTACACCCTGAATTTCTACCTCTTGTTGTTTGAGGATGTTAAAAATAGGGGTGTGCTTTTGTGGGTGTGGCTACAAATGGGGTGTGATTTTGGGGGTTAAAAGTGGGTGTGGTCAGTAGGGTGCCTCTGAATTTCATTTTAAAAAACTAATGACCTTCCTCCAGGATTAACATAGGACAGTTATCCCCTCAGTATTAATAGGGTCTTGCTTTACAAGCACAAAAGTGTCACCCCAGTAACCCCAAAAGGAGTAAGTTCTTATCACACAGCTCCAGATACTGGTGGGATCTGAGCCCGACACCTCAGTGCAATGACAGTACTGAGTATAGCTGCCCAGAGGACACATTTTTAAAACTCCTGAGAACTTACACTATATGGCATGTAGATATCCCCCCAAACGGCTGAGTCCTGTTTGCCAGATTATTGTGCTCTTCTCCAGCCAATATCTTTCTCCTTTTGCCCTGCTGCCGTCCATATCTTCACTACCACTTGTTACCAACCCTGGCTTGTTTCTCGACTATGCGTCGGCTTGATTTCGACCTGCAACCACTTGTTACTGACCTTTGACTTGTATACTGACTACGCTTCTGCTTGTTCCCTACCTGATACATTTGCTGCCGGACCCCCAGCTTGCTCACCTCCTGGTGGGGCGGTCATGAGGACTGCCACCTTGTACTAACACACAGCAAAACCCACCTCTGCCACGAGGAGCTCTGGTTAAGATCAGTTAGTGCTTAGACCCTGCACCTTGGGTGAACCACCAGGATGACCTACTTGTGTACCTATCCGGCTAGTCAGTATGAACATATCTACTGCTATAGCTACTGTACTGGTCTCCAAACCTGCCCCCTGACCATGGAACAAAAACTTCCAATGTGCTTTGTAGACAACAAAATTCCCCCTTCATCAGGGCTTAGATTGGGATAAGATCTCAGAAGTCACCAAAACCAAATGGATCTACATATCATTTGGTATAAACTTTGTATGCACTCAGCAGAAGGAGCATTTATACCAAATAATATACAGTATACAGAACCAAGTCCATATATCATTCTAATGCCGCGTACACACGAGCGGACTTTACGGCGGACTTTGCCCGGCGGATTTTTCGACGTACTTTACGACGGACTTTGTGAATGAACGGACTTGCCTACACACAATCCACCAAAGTCCGTCGAATTCGTACGTGATGACGTACGACCGGACTAAAACAAGGAAGTTCATAGCCAGTAGCCAATAGCTGCCCTAGCGTGGCTTTTTGTCCGTCGAACTAGCATACAGACGGCGGACTTTTCGACCGGACTCGATTTCAACGGATAAATTTTAAACAAGTTTCAAATCTAAGTCCGTCCAACTTTTGAGAAAACAAAGTCCGCTGGAGCCCACACACATCGAATTGTCCGACGAAATCCAGTCCGCCGGGCAAAGTCCGCCGTAAAGTCCGCTCGTGTGTACACGGCATTAGCCCTGATGAAAAGGGAGTTCTGTCACCTCTGAAACGCATTGGGTGTTTTTGTTTGATCTCATTATGAATATCTAAAAGCATATTTGTTTGACACCCATTATTATTACGCCTAAATGTGTCATGCTTTAATTCTTTGGACACCATGATAGGTCATAATACCTGAAGAAGGGACTTTATAGCCCCAAAAGGGGTTTGATGGCTCTAAAAGCTCATGTTTCTTAGTTAGCCACTAAAAGGTATCGCTTTGACAGTTTTTATGCCTTCTCTACTCAATTTTGAGGGGAAACTGAATCACGCAGAAGTACCCAACATGTTTGGTGGACCTGACCTGGAGAATCGTATTGCTCATTGGATGTTCACCCCTTCCCAGTTCACTCGGGAGCCTGTTCTCTATTCTGAGTGAAGGTTCTCTATGAGCAAGCAGACTGCATACTCCTTTAGTAAATCAACCCCTATGCTTTTAGGAGATATTCAGAGGAGAATGACAGCCCACCACCCACAAGCACCCAACTGATCCCCAGTTCCTCGCCGCCTTGTCGCTGCAGGGGTCCATCTTGAGTAAGCTCCAATGTTGGAGCTCAGCAAGGTGAATGACATGATTATTTCTCAATGCAATCGTGTTCTGGACTGGTAGTCGGGTCCACTTGGCGAGACAATATGCTTTCTCATACCTGGGACCCCCACTTTGTTGGATAGTGGAGATGGGCACAAGGGAACACAGATGGGTGAGTATATCTTGCTGGAGGAGTCTGTCAGGTTTAGCTGTCACTCTGCCATTCGCAGAACACAAAATTACTATTCACTAAGTGATTTTAAGCAGTGATCTAGAGCTGGGTCTACATGTAAGTCAAATGTCCTGGACCAGTACCAGGACGGGTTCCAGCACCCAGGGTTGAGGATGTAGAACTGCACCCTTGACCTCCACTGCTAACCCATAATGTAAAATGGGCTTACCACCCTGTGCCCTCTTTCTGCCCCCTTGATCCAGATGCCCATGGAATGTGCACTGCACATGTGTGGCCAATCGCTTGCTTTCTAACATCTGGGAAGTGGTTGCACATGCAAGGTGTGTTTTTCCCTTCAGTGGTGGGTGGCTGGGGTGTAAGTGTTGGAGCAGTAGCTGCTGGTTGCTAGCCACTGATCCATAGCAAATGTGCGTTGAGGCTTATCATATGGTGCCCCCCCACCACCCCACCACCATGCCCGGGGCTTTGTCTTGACCCTGTCCTGGACAGGAAAACCACGTAAGCATTTCAAGGCTTCTTTTTCACGCCATAGACTTCCTTTGTGCTGCACACTTTTCAATTGGTTTTGCTTCTAAAGTCCAGTTCTTGGTAAAAAAAAAAAAAAAAGATGCTGAAGGATGAAAAAGTGAATGTACATATGTTGGATTGGCGTCACGCTTAGTCCTGAACAATTGAGTGTAAGTAAAGAGAAAAACACAGCAGACAGAAGAAGGACATTGTTTTCCAAGGCAATTTAGAGAACTGTCATCTTTGCGGAGGCTTGATGTCCGTGTGGGCGCTCTGAAATTCTTTTATGAAGGTACCGATCCAGCCAAAGAGCTCCTGTGAATCCTGGTCTTCGGCTTCCCCGAACTTTTGCTGTAGGGCATAAACATAACAAGACAGTAATACAGCTCCAATTCGGGAAGAACATCAAAAAAGCGTGCCAGCCCGGACACCCAACCCTGACAGTGATGGGTTTTTTGGATTGTTTCTTAAATGTCTGCCGACTGGCTTCTCTGCTCAGTAAAATGATGTGGCGGGCAATTTACAGGGTGCAATTTATTCAATTCTGCTTTCAATTGACAGCCAACGTCCCAACTGTGAAGAGGCAAGCTGCCAAAAACTGTTCCCTTTCTGTGTGATAGGAACGCTGAAGAGGACCGACAGTCATCTTGGGAACACTTAATGTATAATATGAAAGGTAATGGACAGGGGTAGGTTGATGTACACTATATTACCAAAAGTATTGGGACGCCTGCCTTTACACGCACATGAACCTTAATGGCCTCCCAGTCTTATGCCCCGTACACACGGTCGGATTTTCCAGTGGAAAATGTCCGATCAGAGCGTGTTGTCGGAAATTCCGACCGTGTGTGGGCTCCATCGGACATTTTCCATCGGATTTTCCGACACATAAAGTTGGAGAGCAGGAGATAAAATTTTCCGACAACAAAATCCGTTGTCGGAAATTCCGATCGTGTGTACACAAATCCGACGGATAAAGTGCCACGCATGCTCAGAATAAATAAAGAGATGAAAGCTATTGGCCACTGCCCCGTTTATAGTCCCGACGTACGTGTTTTACGTCACCGCGTTCAGAACGATCGGATTTTCCGACAACTTTGTGCGACCAGGTGTAGACAAAGCAAGTTTGAGCCAACATCTGTCGGAAAAAATCCTAGGATTTTGTTGTCGGAATGTCCGAACAAAGTCCGACCGTGTGTACGCCCTATTAGTCCGTAGGGTTCAATATTGAGTTGAACCCTACGGGCTAGGACTGGGAGGCCATTAAAGTTCATGTGTGTGTAAAGGCAGGGGTCCCAATACTTTTGGTAATATAGTGCATTTCAAAATTACTTAAAGGAGGACCCTGCATGAATTTTTCAAAAAAAAGCAAATAAAATGGACCTAGCTCCTGGCTATCTCATAGAGTGTTGTGAAAAAAAAAATTTCCTGATTTTTTTTTTTTTGCATATTCATCACACTTAAATGATGCAGATACAAAATGCAGTTTTTAAATGATGATTTCATTTATTGAGGGAAAAGCTGCCCAAACCTTCCTGGAGCTAGGTGAAAAAGTAATTGCCCCCCCCCCCTTGCTAAATCATGAATGCACTGTTTTTGGAAAGCTGAGTTAAATTTCATTTCCCACACCAAGGCCCGATTACTGCCAGGCCAGTTGAATCAAGAAATCACTTAAAGTAGTAGTAAACTTGGGCATATTTTAAATAATTTAAAAGGTTAAAAAAATAAACCCCTGCAAGGTAAAGGCATAATGTGCTAGTATGCATTGCATACTGGCAATTTATGAAATATACACCTTAGAATGAAGCCCTCCAATGGCATGCTGTCACCTCTGACAGGGCTTCCATCACCACCTGGCTCGTGTGCGCCGGGCGCCTGACTGGCCGAGCCACGATGATGTCACTCCCGGGAGTGATGGGAGTCATGGGCACGGCAACAACTGACGGTACGGCACGGATATGCCGTTCCTTCATAGTGATGCCGGTGAAGTCACCGGTTGTATGCTCTGTGAATATCTCCTAAACAGTGCAAGTTTAAGAGATATTTACTGTACCTACAGGTAAGCCTTATTATAGGCTTATGCCGTGTACACACGGTCGGACTTTTCAGCTACAAAAGTCCGACAGCCTGTCTGATGGCGGCGGCGTCCGTCAGACCAGTCCGGTCGAAAAGTCCGACCGTGTGTACGCCCCATTACTTGTAGGTACAAGTTCAAAAAAGAAGTTTACTACCACTTTAAATATAAGCTGTCTGACAAAGTGAAGCATGCTAAAAGATAAAAAAAAAAAAAAGCAACACATCATGCCATGATCTAAAATAATTAAAAAACAGAAGAGAAACAAAATCATTGATATGTATCAGTCTGGAAAGAGTTAGAAAGCCATTTATAAGGCTTTGGGACTCCAGCCAACCACGGTGGGAGCCATTATCCACAAATGGAGAAAAACTTGGAAGAGTGGTGATTCTTCCCAAGACGAGGCCGGCTGACCAAAATGACTCCAATGGGGCGTACACACGGTCAGACTTTTCGACCGGACTGGTCTGACGGACGCCTACGGACCAAATCCGGCGGACAATCCGACCGTGTGTGGGCTTCACCGGACCTCCAGTGGACTTTTTCAGTCGCAAATCTGACGGACTTTAGATTTGGAACATGCTTCAAATCTTTACGTCGTAACTCCGCCGGACCCAGAAATCCGCTCGTCTGTATGCTAGTCCGACGGACAAAAACCGACGCTAGGGCAGCTATTGGCTACTGGCTATCAACTTCCTTATTTTAGTCCGGTGTACGTCATCACGTACAAATCTGTCGGACTTTGGTGTGATCGTGTGTAGGCAAGTCCGTTCGTTAGAAAGTCCGTTGAAAGTCCGTCAAAAGTCAGTCGAAAGTCTGTCGAAAGTCTGTCGGACAGGCTGTCGGACTTTTGTAGCTCAAAAGTCCGACCATGTGTACACGGCACAAGAGCACAACGACGACTCATCCAGGAGGTCATGAAATGAACCCAGAACCACATCTAAAGAACTGCAGGCCTCACTTGCCTCAGGTAAGCTCAGTGTTCATGGATTCAACAATAAGAAAGAGACTGGGCAAAAATGGCATCCATGGGAGAGTTCCAAGGCCAAAGCCACTGCTGACCAAAAAGAACACAAAGGGCTCGTCTCACATTTGCCATGAAACATCTTGATTAGACTTTTGGGCAAATATTCTGTGGACTAATGAGACAAAAGTGGAACTTTTTGGAAGGTGTGCGTCCCTTTTTATGCCATCTGGCGTAAAATTAACACAGCATTTCATAACAAGAACATCATACCAACAGTCAGACATGGTGGTAGTGTGATGGTCTGGGGCTGCTTTGCAGCTTCAGGACCTGGATGACTTGCCTTTATTGATGGAACCATAGTTACATAGTAGGTGAGGTTGAAAAAAAAGACACAAGTCCATCAAGTCCAACCTATGTATGTGATTATATGTCAGTATTACATTGTATATCCCTGTATGTTGCGGTCGTTCAGGTGCTTATCTAATAGTTTTTTCAAACTATCGATGCCCCCCGCTGAGACCACCGCCTGTGGAAGGGAATTCCACATCCTTGCCGCTCTTACAATAAAGAACCCTCTATGTAGTTTAAGGTTAAACATATTTTCTTCTAATTTTAATGAGTGGCCACAATTCTTGTTAAACTCCCTTCCGCGAAAAAGTTGTATCCCTATTGTGGGGTCACCAGTACGGTATTTGTATATTGAAATCATATCCCCTCTCAAGCGTCTCTTCTCCAGAGAGAATAAGTTCAGAGCTCGCAACCTTTCCTCATAACTAGGGATGAGCTTCGTGTTCGAGTCGAACCCATGTTCGACTCGAACATCGGCTGTTCGACCTTCCGTCGAATTGCGAACGATATGGGCCGTTCGCGCCAAATTCGTGTGGCGCGTCACGGCCCATAATTCACTGCGGCATCGCAGTGCATTGCTGGCTGATGATTGGCCAAGCATGCGGATGCTTGGCCAATCACAGCGCCGTCAGTAGAGAGAGCTGTAATTGGCCAAAGCCAGGGTGGCTTTGGCCAATTATGGCTCAGGGGATTTAGTACACGCCCCACACTATATAAGGCCGCCTGCACGGCGGCCCTGTGTAGTGTGTTCCGGTGTGCTGAGAGATAGAGAGAGAGAGAGACAGTGTCATTTGATTTGAGTTAGATAGATTAGGCAGAACAGTCAGTCAGTTAGCTGCACTTACAGTGTATTGTGTATATATATGCATCCCAGGTGTTGCATATATATATATACACTGTATTCAGTTTAGCTAGATCCGTTCCTGTTATCTTTTAGACTATTTACATTTAGTGCAGTGCGTCCTGCTCACAGTGTTCAGCTAGATCCGTTCCTGTTATCTTCTAGACTATTTACATTTAGTGCAGTGCGTCCTGCTCACAGTGTTCAGCTAGATCCGTTCCTGTTATCTTCTAGACTATTTACATTTAGTGCAGTGCGTCCTGCTCACAGTGTTCAGCTAGATCCGTTCCTGTTATCTTCTAGACTATTTACATTTAGTGCAGTGCGTCCTGCTCACAGTGTTCAGCTAGATCCGTTCCTGTTATCTTCTAGACTATTTACATTTAGTGCAGTGCGTCCTGCTCACAGTGTTCAGCTAAATCCGTTCCTGTTATCTTCTAGACTATTTACATTTAGTACAGTGCGTCCTGCTCACAGTGTTCAGCTAAATCCGTTCCTGTTATCTTCCTACTGACAGGCAGGCTTGTCTGGTTACAGTATATAAAGCTACCTGAAGAAAATTACAGGTGTTCTATTTGATCCTATTAGTACCACGGTCAGGCAGCTAGACTATTTACATTTAGTACAGTGCGTCCTGCTCACAGTGTTCAGCTAGATCCGTTCCTGTTATCTTCCTACTGACAGACAGGCTTGTCTGGTTACAGTATATAAAGCTACCTGAAGAAAATTACAGGTGTTCTATTTGATCCTATTAGTACCACGGTCAGGCAGCTAGACTATTTACATTTAGTACAGTGCGTCCTGCTCACAGTGTTCAGCTAGATCCGTTCCTGTTATCTTCCTACTGACAGGCAGGCTTGTCTGGTTACAGTATATAAAGCTACCTGAAGAAAATTACAGGTGTTCTATTTGATCCTATTAGTACCACGGTCAGGCAGCTAGACTATTTACATTTAGTACAGTGCGTCCTGCTCACAGTGTTCAGCTAGATCCGTTCCTGTTATCTTCCTACTGACAGGCAGGCTTGTCTGGTTACAGTATATAAAGCTACCTGAAGAAAATTACAGGTGTTCTATTTGATCCTATTAGTACCACGGTCAGGCAGCTAGACTATTTACATTTAGTACAGTGCGTCCTGCTCACAGTGTTCAGCTAGATCCGTTCCTGTTATCTTCCTACTGACAGGCAGGCTTGTCTGGTTACAGTATATAAAGATACCTGAAGAAAATTACAGGTGTTCTATTTGATCCTATTAGTACCACGGTCAGGCAGCTAGATTATTTACATTTAGTACAGTGCGTCCTGCTCACAGTGTTCAGCTAGATCCGTTCCTGTTATCTTCCTACTGACAGGCAGGCTTGTCTGGTTACAGTATATAAAGCTACCTGAAGAAAATTACAGGTGTTCTATTTGATCCTATTAGTACCACGGTCAGGCAGCTAGACTATTTACATTTAGTACAGTGCGTCCTGCTCACAGTGTTCAGCTAGATCCGTTCCTGTTATCTTCCTACTGACAGGCAGGCTTGTCTGGTTACAGTATATAAAGCTACCTGAAGAAAATTACAGGTGTTCTATCCCAGCTTAGTGCAGCTACAGGCCATTAGTATGTCTGGAAGGCCAAGAAGGAGAGGCAGACAGTCACAAGCCAATAAGAGAGGGCAAGCAGGCTCTGTGTCTAGTGCTGGTCGTGGAGACGGTGCATCCTCATCAGCACGTGGCCATGGGACACGCTTGGCCTTTTTTTCGGCAGCTGGCCGTGTTGAGCCGCAACATGCGGAAGACTTGGTCGAGTGGATGACCAAGCCGTCCTCATCCTCCTCATCCTCTCTCACCCAGGGTGCTTTGTCTGGCAAAGCAGCGGCCTCTTCCCTCAGCTCAATGTCATCAGTGACTCCTTCCCTAGCTCCACCATGTCCTCCTGAGGATTCCCTCGAACTGTTTGACCACAGTGTTGGGTACATGCTCCAGGAGGATGCCCAGCGTTTGGAAGGATCTGATGATGATACTGAGCTCGATGAAGGCAGTAACATGAGCACGGACAGGGGGGGTGCCCAAGAAGGACAGCAATCTGGCAGTCATGCTCCCCCTGCTGCAGCATACTGCCAGGTTTGCTCCAGTGATGAGGAGGGAGGGGATGATGAGGTCACTGACTCAACGTGGGTGCCTGATAGGAGAGAGGAGGAGGAGGGGGAGGAGGAGGAGGAGGAGGAGGCGGCACATCACCAACGAGGCAGGATGCCCTCCAGGGGCCAGCCTAAGGGCAGCACATTGACTGCATCACACCCCAAAGCTCCACATGTGCAGGGCGCTGCAGTCTCTGCGCGTTATTCAAAAAGTTCTTTGGTGTGGGCCTTTTTTGAGACGAGTGCATCAGATCGCACCGCTGCTATTTGCAACATATGTCTCAAGCGTATCTCGCGTGGCCAAAACATCTCCCGCTTGGGTACCACATGCTTGACCAGACATATGTTGACCTGCCATGCAGTTCGTTGGCAAGCGTATCTAAAAGACCATCACCAAAGAACAAAGAGGATCTCTCCTTGCTCCTCATCAGCTGAGATTTCCAACCCCACTAGACCTCCAGTCCTCTCTGAGACCTGCAGTGAGAGGAATGAAGGTGTAGAATTAGGTGTATCACAGCCAAGTACTTGTGGGCAATCTGCTTTTGGTACACCGACGTCAGATTGTACCAGGCAAATTTCCCTGCCCCAGCTGCTGCACCGCCGAAAGAAGTTTGCTCCCAGCCATCCACATGCCCAGCGGTTGAATGCTAGCTTGGCAAAATTGCTAGCACTTCAACTGCTGCCTTTTCAGTTGGTAGACTCTGCCCCCTTCCGTGAGTTTGTGGAATGTGCGGTTCCTCAGTGGCAGGTACTCAAACGCCACTTTTTCTCACGGAAGGCGATTCCGGCTCTCTACCGGCATGTGGAAGGCAATGTCCATGCCTCGCTGGACAGGGCGGTCAGCGGTAAGGTGCATATTACCGCTGACTCATGGTCCAGCAGGCATGGACAGGGACGTTACCTAAGTTTCACGGCGCATTGGGTGACTCTGCTGGCAGCTGGGAAGGATGCAGGACAAGGTGCAGTAGTGTTGGAGGTTGTTCCGCCACCACGCCTCCAAAATGCTGATTGTGACACACCTCTCTCCTCCACCCCCTCCTCTTCTTCTTCCTCCATGGCCTCTTCCTCGGAACCAGCAGTGCTCCGTAGGCGTTCAAGGGGCTACGCAAGTACGCAGGCCAAAAGATGCCATGCGGTGCTTGAGCTGGTGTGCTTGGGGGACAGGAGCCACACTGGGGCAGAGGTTCTGTCAGCTCTGCAGGGGCAGGTTCAGAGGTGGTTGACGCCACGCCAACTTAAGGCAGGAATGGTGGTTTGCGACAATGGCACCAACCTCCTCTCTGCCCTCCGACAGGGACAAATGACCCATGTGCCCTGTTTGGCTCACATCCTTAACTTGGTGGTGCAGCGGTTCTTGGGCAGGTACCCGGGCTTACAGGATGTCCTGAGGCAGGCCAGGAAAGTCTGTGTGCATTTCCGCCGGTCATATAATGCCAGTGCTCGGCTGACGGACCTCCAAAAGGAGTTTAACCTGCCCAAGAACCGCCTAATCTGTGACATGCCCACCAGGTGGAACTCAACGTTGGCCATGCTGCAGCGGCTGCACACGCAGCAGAGGGCCATCAATGAGTACCTGTGCGACTATGGCACCAGGACAGGGTCAGGGGAGCTTGGTTTTTTTTCCCCACGCCAGTGGGCCATGATCAGGGATGCATGCACTGTTCTGTCACCATTCGAGGAGGCCACGAGGATGGTGAGCACTGACAGTGCATGCATCAGTGACACTGTCCCCCTTGTCCACCTGTTGGAGCACACGCTGCGTGGAATAATGGACAGGGCACTTGAGGCAGAACAGAGGCAGGAAGAGGAGGACTTCCTTAGCTCTCAAGGCCCCCTTTATCCAGACAGTGTTCCTGCGTGCCCGCCGATCACACAGGAAGAGGAGGAGGAGGAGGAGGAGGAGGAGGAAGATTGTGTCAGTATGGAGGTGGAGCCTGGCACTCAGCATCAGCAGTCTTTAAGGGATCAGTCCCAAGGAACACATGGACTTGTACGTGGCTGGGAGGAGGTGGCTGCGGACGTTGTTATCCTTAGTGACCCAGAGGACTCCGGACCGAATGCCTCAGCAAACCTACGCTGCATGGCCTCCCTGATCCTGCAAAGCCTGCGTAAGGATCCTCGTATTCGTGGTATCAAGGAGAAGGACCAATACTGGCTGGCAACCCTCCTTGATCCACGTTACAAGGGTAAGGTTGCGGACCTTATCTTGCCATCGCAGAGGGAGCAGAGGATGAAACATCTTCGGGAGGCCTTGCAGAAAGGTCTGTGCAACGCGTTCCCAGAGACTGGGAGGTTACAAACTCCTGTTTCTGGACAACGTGTTGCTGAGGCTTCGGTCAGTCAAAGAAGGAGCGGTGGAGAAGGTGGCCGTCTGACCGATGCGTTCAGACAATTTTTTGGTCCGCAGCCCCAAGGTATGATCGGTTCCAGCAACCATCGCCAGCGTCTGTTTTACATGGTGCAGGAATACCTAGGGGCAAGATCAGACTTGGACACCTTTCCCACCGAAAATCCTCTGGGTTACTGGGTCTTGAGGATGGATCACTGGCCAGAGCTTGCACAGTATGCAATTGAGCTACTGGCCTGTCCTGCATCCAGCGTTCTTTCGGAACGCACATTCAGTGCTGCTGGAGGCGTGGTAACCGATCACAGGGTGCGTCTGTCCACCGACTCGGTCGATCGGCTGACCTTCATAAAAATGAATCAGTCTTGGATCACCACCAGCTACCAAGCACCTGATGCTGATGTAACCGAATAATTTTTTTTGAAATCTCAGATCCCTTCAAAGACTGCCTATGCTGATGCTGAGTGACTATCCCTGAGTAATTATCCTCTTCTTCCTCAATCATCACGCTGATAGCTTGTAAGAACATTTTTGGTTCTGGGCGCCACCACCAGTGCCTAAGGCACAATTTTTCAGCCCCTGTTTAACAGGGGCGTGTAATTACAATTTTTGATGTAATACTTTGCAGCAGGGCTCGTTCCTGCATTCCAACTAGAGTGTCTGTGAGGGGTTGCAGTGTTGTGGCACCAGCACCAGTGCCTAAGGCCCAATTTTTCTGCCCCTGTCTAACAGGGGCGTGTAATTACAATTTTTGATGCAATACTTTGCAGCAGGGCTCGTTCCTGCGTTCCAACTAGAGTGTCTGTGAGGGGTTGCAGTGTTGTGGCACCAGCACCAGTGCCTAAGGCCCAATTTTTCTGCCCCTGTCTAACAGGGGCGTGTAATTACAATTTTTGATGCAATACTTTGCAGCAGGGCTCGTTCCTGCGTTCCAACTAGAGTGTCTGTGAGGGGTTGCAGTGTTGTGGCACCAGCACCAGTGCCTAAGGCCTAATTTTTCAGCTCCTGTTCAACAGGGGCATGTAATTACAATTCTTGATCTAATATTTCACAGCAGGGCCCTGTGAGGGCTTACAGTGTTGTGGCCACAGCAACACCTAAGGCCCAAATTTCTGCTGAGTATATAGGGCAGGACCCTACTTTCAAACATCTAACTTACAAACGACTCCTACTTGCAAACGGAAGGAGACAACAGGAAGTGAGATGAAATCTACCCCTAGGAAGGGAAATTCTCTCCTGTAAGAGTTAATATGGGAAAACAATTTCTCCTTTCCACTGATGCTTTCCAATCCTTGTTCCACAAAAAAACCCAAATTTTCAAAAAACATTTTTCATTGGGACAAAAAAGTGAGGTGAAATCTTCTGAAGAGGAGGAAAGACAGCAAAACAAATGTCACAGGGGTGATAACCCTTCCCTATGTTTTCCAAAAAGCTTAAAAAAGATTTTTTTGGCTGGAGCTAAACACGTTAAAAATGTTCAAAATTACAAAGAGATTCTACTTAACAACAAACCTACAGTCCCTGTCTTGTTTTCACCGCCTGTATACTGCTGTTCAGAGTATATAGGGCCTTTCCTTATTTTATTTTGGGTGCGGGGTTCCCCTTAATATCCATACAAGACCCAAAGGGCCTGGTAATGGACTGGGGGGTACCCATGCCGTTTGTCTCACTGATTTTCATCCATATTGCCATGACCCGACATGACATTAAACCCGCAAGCAGTTTTAAATGAGATTTTTTCCTTTAAAAATGACATTTGGTGCAGGGACTGTTCTAAACACGGGAAACACGCGTCACTTTACAGGCATACTATAGACACCCCCCAGGTACGATATTTAAAGGAATATTTCACTTTTTTTTTTTTACTTTAAGCATCATTAAAATCACTGCTCCCGAAAAAACGTCCGTTTTTAAAAGTTTTTTTTGCATTGATACATGTCCCCTGGGGTAGGACCCGGGTCCCCAAACCCTTTTTAGGACAATACCATGCAAATTAGCCTTTAAAATGAGCACTTTTGATTTCGAACGTTCGAGTCCCATAGACGTCAATGGGGTTCTAACGTTCGTGCGAACTTTCGGTCCGTTCGCGGGTTCTGGTGCGAACCGAACCGGGGGGTGTTTGGCTCATCCCTACTCATAACTAATATCCTCCAGACCCTTTATTAGCTTTGTTGCCCTTCTTTGTACTCGCTCCATTTCCAGTACATCCTTCCTGAGGAATGGTGCCCAGAACTGGACAGCATACTCCAGGTGCGGCCGGACCAGAGTCTTGTAGAGTGGGAGAATTATCGTTTTATCTCTGGAGTTGATCCCCTTTTTAATGCCAATATTCTGTTTGCTTTGTTAGCAGCAGCTTGGCATTGCATGCCATTGCTGAGCCTATCATCTACAGTGTATAGATTGCATTCATATTTTTGCCACCCAAATGCATTATTTTACATTTTTCTACATTGAACCTCATTTGCCATGTAGTTGCCCACCCCATTAATTTGTTCAGATCTTCTTGCAAGGTTTCCACATCCTGCGGAGAAGTTATTGCCCTGCTTAGCTTAGTATCGTCTGCAAATACAGAGATTTAACTGTTTATCCCATCCTCCATGTCATTTATGAACAAATTAAATAGGATTGGTTCCAGCACAGAACCCTGGGGAACCCCACTACCCACCCCTGACCATTCCGAGTACTCCCCATTTATCACCACCCTTTGAACTCGCCCTTGTAGCCAGTTTTCAATCCATGTACTCACCCTATGGTCCATGCCAACGGACCTTATTTTGTACAGTAAACGTTTATGGGGAACTGTGTCAAATGCTCCTGCAAAATCCAGATACACCACGTCTACGGGCCTTCCTTTATCTAGATGGCAACTCACCTCTTCATAGAAGGTTAGTAGATTGGTTTGGCAAGAAGGATTCTTCATGAATCCATGCTGATTACTGCTAATGATACCGTTCTCCCTATGGCCCATGCCAACGGACCCTATTCTTATTCTCTACCACAAAATCCTGAAGGAGAATGTCCGGCTATCAGTTTCTGACGCTTGATTGCAGTTGTTGCCGCCAAGGGTGGCCCAAACAGTTATTAGGTTTAGGGGGCAATTACTTTTTCACATAGGGCCAGGCAGGTTCGAACAGCTTTTTTCCCTTAATAATTGTAATTATCACTTAAAAATTATATTTTGTATTTATCTCGGGTTATCTCTGTATGATATTGAAATGTGTTTAATGATCTGAATCATTTAAGTGTGACAAAGATACTAAATAATAAAAAATCAGGAAGGGGGGCAAATACTTTTTCACAGAATTGTATATTTTTCATCTTAACCACCCAAGGTCCGCCTTCTAGCAGTTTTAGGGCAGCGCCTCTGTGCCGGGTCACGTATATATACGTGATCTGACTCTTCCGGGTAGGGGGCACGCATGCCCCCGGGCTCGACGTACGCCGGCACCCGCCGATCATCAGGCAGAGAGACAGATAGATAAAAGATGAAAAAATTCAGAAAAATTATACTATTGCTACATATTGTAACCAGTTAGGAATTTATTCTTGCTGGCTTCTAACTTTACTGACAGGGCCACTTGAAAGAAGAACTCTGCTTGAATTAAAATAATATTGCTGCTTGAAAATAAGCTATTTAAAGCCCCTGTTTGCAAAAAAAAATAACACTAAAATAAAGAATCGTATGATATTTACCAAAACTTCAGCATAAAGTTTCTTCATCTCACCGGCCTTCTTTACGAGCTCAGCTTGCTGAATTCTGTAGTTTTCAACAATATCCTGAGGTAACAAATTGGAAATATTACTAACACTGCTGTGGTGCTCTGGGAATCCTTTTTCGCATCTATTGAATATTTATTTGAAAAACTAAGATTGTATAAAGAGAGTAAGACAAAATGACAAAAACAGTAACAAAACCATAGAAAACAGAAGAGACTGTTACTAACACTGGAAGGCGGCATTGCCATAGCACCTTTGAAATTCTTTTTTCATATATGAAAAAAATATATTACAAAAAAAATATAGTAAAACTAAGATAGTTTAAAGAGACGAAAACTTTGAGAGAAAAAAGTGAACACAAAACTAAAAAAAAAAAAAAAACAAAACAAAAAAACAAAGGTAAAAGTTACTAACACTGGAACGTGGCAATGCCATAGTGCTTTGGGAATCATTTTTCAGATATTAAATATTTATTTGTAAAATTAAGATGGTATAAAGAGAGTGAAAGAGAGAAAAAAATAGATGCAAAACAATAAAACTAAGGGATTTTATGACGTCATGTACGGGCTCTCGGAAGTAAATAAGGCCGAGATCTCTTAGATTCTTTATTTCGGATAATTCGTAACTTTAGATAAATTTGTATTCGTTACGTTCACTAACAGCCAAATTTGAAAGGAAATTCCAATACCTATAATTTAATAATTAATTAGTTATTATTTCAAATTTTTGGATTTTTGGATGTTCGTTCTTTCTAATGCCGCGTACACACGGTCGGACTTTTCGTCTACAAAAGTCCGACGGACGCCGACGGACTAAAGCCGGCTGACAATCCGATTGTGTGTGGGCTTCCCCGGACTTTCAGCGGACTTTTCCAGCCACAAATCTGACGGACTTTAGATTTGAAACATGCTTAAAGTCTTTACGTCGTAACTACGCCGGACCCAGAAATCCGCTCGTCTGTATGCTAGTCCGACGGACAAAAACCCACGCTAGGGCAGCTATTGGCTACTGGCTATCAACTTCCTTATTTTAGTTCGGTGTACGTCATCACGTACGAATCCGTCAGACTTTTGTGTGATCGTATGTAGGCAAGTCTGCTCGTTAGAACGTCTGCCGCAAGTCCGCCAAAAGTCCGCCGAAAGTCCGTCGAAAGTCTGTTGGACGGGCTGTCGGACTTTTGTAGCCGAAAAGTCCGACTGTGTGTACGCGGCATAATTTTCGAATTTTCCTTTCTTATTTTCGGTTTTTAGAATTTTCACATTTCTGAATTTCTGAATTTTCGAATTTCTAATTTTCTAATTACGAATTAACAAATTTTCGAATTACGAATTTTCGAATTTACGAATTTTAAAAATTTACGAATTTTCGAATTTCCAAAGAAAACGAATGAAATGAAAACGAATACATTTTTCGGCAGTGCATATGTCTAGATGAGACTGATAAGTGAAGACGCGGTTTGATATTTTAGGGTGACTTTTAAACTGTAATGAATCTATTGTAGAATTGTAAATTTTTGGCATGGGGGGGTGATTTGCATTTTGAGTCATTTCAGCCAACTTTTTGCAAAGTCTACTGCTTTTTTAACTTTCTTTAATTACACAGTGCCTACTGACAATTCTGATGAATACAACATCTCAGTTTTGATACATTTACAATGTGTATGTTTCGTTTTGCTTGGTGTCAATCTGCGAAAGTTGAAGCATATTTTCTACAACTTTGCCATATTTCATGGTCTACATTCACTCTTGAGTGTACTAATGCACCAATAACTGTCTTAAATGTTACGCATGGGTGTAAATGTCAGTTTGAGAGATATTTTGTGTTGCTAAAATGACTAGAAATAAAGTTACAAGCAAAACCAGCACCATAAAATTTTCATTTCTTTTTGGTTCACAATTACTGTATATACATTTATGGATCATGACAAAAAAAAAAAAAAATTCAGGATATTTTGTGGAGAACTTTTAACATAAAGTCCATAAGTGTGTTGTCTATGCAAAAATTACATTTAAAAAATAGTGCCCAAGTGTGGGAACGAAAATGAATTTTTTCTTAGTTCACCTTATGCCTACAAGAGGAAAAAAAAAACAAATATGAAACCTTAGAAAAACAAAGGGGAATATTACTAACACTGGAAAGTGGAAATGCTTTGGGCATTCTTATTTAAAGCGGGGTTCCACTCGACCATTCCCATTTTTTTTTTTTAATCATTCTTACACATGTACAATCATAAAGTGACACTCACTGTTTCAGTTGTTTTAAGCTGCTGCTGTCCGTTTTCGTTTTAAATATATACTTATAAATCTCGATCGTGACCGTTCCCATCTTGCTTGTGGGCATATGAAACCCACAAGCATGGATTTCCGGGATCTGGTGAATGCTGAGCTCCCAGCATTCACCGCTATTTCCCGCGCATGCTCAGTATTTACGGTGAGCAGCCCTGTAAAGTTCAGGGTTGCCATCACAACGGGCGGGCGTCGTCATCGAAATCCCGCGAGAACTCGCGGCAGGCCTCTGCAATGACTCCTGGGAATAATGACAGGAGCTCCCAGGAGACATTGCAGCTACAAAGGAAATTACGAAATAGCCGCAGATGACCCGCCCATATCCGCAGGGAGCTAAGACAGGAAGCAGAGATGGACATTGAAAAAACACAGGTACAAATGAAAAAAAAAAAAAAAAATATCCGTTTATAACTGAATATAGTCCTGGCATGTGATTGAGCAAAACTTGTAAAACAGGGTGGAACTCCGCTTTAATAAATATTTATTTGCAAAACTAAAATGGTTTAAAGACAAAGCAAGGGCAAAAGACAAAAACTGATAGAACACCTTAGAAAAACAAAGGGCAAAAAGAAAAATAATGAACAAAAATAATAAAAACAAACAAAAATAAACATAAAACATAAAACAAACAAACAAACATGAACATAAAACATAAAACAAACAAACACAAACAAAACAAAGGGGAATGTTACCAACACTGGAAACTGGCAATGCCTAGTGCTTTGGGAATCCTTTTTCATATATTAAATATTTATTTGTAAAACCAAGATGGTATAAAGAGACTAAAATGTCAAGAGAAAAATGAACACAAAACTAAAACAAAACAAAAAAACAAAGGAAAATGTTACTAACACTGGAAACTGGCAATGCCTAGTGCTTTGGGAATTCTTTTACATATATTAAATATTTATTTGTAAAACCAAGACGGTATAAAGAGACTAAAATGTCAAGAGAAATAATGAACACAAAACTAAAACAAAACAAAACAAAAAAACAAAGGAAAATGTTACTAACACTGGAAAGTGGTAATGTCATAGAGCTTGCAGAATCCTATTGGTAGTCATTTGTAAAATTAAGATGATATAAAGAGAGTAACAGTAAGAGGGAAATAATGAACACAAAACTAAAAACAAACAAAAAAAAAAAAGGAAATGCTACTATCGAATGAAAGTGGCAATGCTATAGTGCTTTGGAAATCATTTTTCAGATATTTAATATTTATCTGTAAAACTAAGATGGTATAAAGAGATAGCAAGAGAAAAAGACAACAACAGATATAAAACCTTAGAAAAACAAAGGAGAATGTTACTAACAGTGAAAAGTGGCAATGCATTCGAAAAAACTAAGAAAGGTATAAAGAGAGTTGCAGTATGAGAAAAATAATGAACACAAATCTAAAAACTAAAAATTGCTTAAAGTGGCATTGTTTTAAAAAAAAAAAAAAAAAAAAACAAAATAGGCAAAAACAAAGTTAGAGAAAAATAATGAACACTAAAAAAAAACAAAGGGGAATGTTACCAACACTGGAAAGTGCCAATGCCATAGTGCTTTGGGAATCCTTTTTCATATATTAAACATGTATTTGTAAAACTAAGATGGTATACAGAGTTAGCAAGAGAAATAAATAAAAAAAAGATACAAAACCCTAGAAAAACAGTTAAAAAAGTTGAATATTAACAACACTGGAAAATGGCAATGTCACAGTGCTTTGGGAATCCTTTTTTTAAATATAAGAGTTTGAAAAACTAGGATTGTATAAAGAGAACAATCATTAGAGAGAAATAAAAAAAATAGAGAAATGTTGTAAAACTAAGATGGTATAAAGAGGTGGCAAGAGGAAAAGACAAAAACAGATACAAAATCTTTAAAAAAACAAAGGGGAATGTTACTAACAGTGAAAAGTGGCAATGCATTTGCAAAACAAAGATGGTATAAAGAGAGTTGCAGTAAGAGAAAAATAATGAACACAAAACAAAAAAACTAAATAAAAAAAACTAAAACAAAAAAACCTGGGAAATGCTACTAACATTGAAAAGTGGCATTGCTTAAAAAAAAATAGGCAAAAACAAAGTTAGAGAGAAATAATGAACACTAAAAAAAACAAGAGGAATGTTACCAACACTGGAAAGTGGCAATGCCATAGTGGTTTGGGAATCCTTTTCATATATTAAACATGTATTTGTAAAACTAAATTGGTATACAGAGTTAGCAAGAGGAATAAAAAAAAAACTGTAAAAATAAGATGGTAAAAAGAGAGTTGCAGTAAGAGAAAAATAATGAACACAAATCTAAAAACTAATAGAAAAAAACAAACATTGAAAAGTGGCATTGCTTAAAAAAAAAAAAAAAATTATTGCCAAGAATTATGATTTTTACATGCATGCGAAAAATCAAAAAAATTGCTCTGGAGCCAAACTGGATGTTCAGGTAATATGTGCAATGGCATTACATCCAAAAGAGTTTACAGATTTTTTTTTCTTTTATATTTTAAAGTTGCACTTCTGTTTGTCAAAAAGCGATATTTGTGTTTGTTTATGTTTTATTTTTAACCTCTTGCTTACCGGGCACTTAAACCCCCTTCCTGCCCAGACCAATTTTCAGCTTTTATTGCTGTCACACTTTGAATGACAATTGCCCGGTCATGCTGTACTCAAATGAAATTTTTATCATTTTTTTCACACAAATAGAGCTTTCTTTTGGTGGTATTTAATCACCTCTGGGTTTTTTTTATTTTTTGCTAAACAAACAAAAATAGACAATTTTTTTTTTTTTAAATACGTTTCATAGTTTGTTATAACATTTTTGCAATTTTTCTCCTTCATTGATATTCGCTGATGAGGCTGCACTGATGGGCACTGATGGGCACTGATGGGCACAGATAAGGTGACACTGATGGGCACTGCTAAGACGACACTGATAGGCACTGATAAGACGGCACTGATGGGCACAGATAAGGCGACACTGATAGGCACTGATAAGACGGCACTGATGGGCACTGATAAAAAGGCACTGGGTGGCACTGATAGATGTCACTGATGGGCACTGATAGATATACCACAAATAATAACATGTTATTAGATTTTTACTCCAGGATAATATAAGGAGTTTGACAATTCTAGAGAAATGCTTAAATAATGCATTACAATTTAAAGTGGGGTTCCACCCAAAAAAACAAAAATACATAAAAAAATCCTAAAAAAAAAAAAAAAAAAAAAAAATTTGGATATTTTTTTTTTAACTTACCTCTAAATGCCTGTTGCTAGGTGGTCCCTCGTAGTCTGCCCCTTCCTTTGCCTGGGCTGGTGACATCACTTCCCCCTCGGCACAGGAAGGGCTGCGCTCTGCTCCCTCCTGTCAATCATCTGGGACCCATTACAGGTCCCAGGTGACTGAGCGGCCAATCACGGTGAGCGGCGCCGCTCGCGCATGCGCAGTGGGTGCTAGGCTGTGAAGCCACAGCCCGGCGCCCACAGTTGCAATGCCGGCGCCGCTGAACGGAGGGGGGGACGAGCGGGGCTTCGATCCCCCCGCTTCGCTGGACTCCAGGACAGGTAAGTGTCCAATTAAAAGTCAGCAGCTGCAGTATTTGTAGCTGCTGACTTTTATTTATTTATTTATTTTTTTATGGCCCCCTTGGGGGGAACTCCTCTTTAACTAAACCCATTCGATTTCAACTAAAATACGAAAGCAATTCAGATGACTAGAATACAACTAAAAAAAAAATGGCATTTTTGTGAAAAGACTTTGACTAAAAACGAAATCAAAATTTGACGTCAAAATTAACACTGTATGATACGGCAAAAAGCGCAAGACAGATCTTCTCCCTTAAAAGTAGAAAATAAGCTCTTTTGCGAGGTCAGGCACTGATGTTGGATGAGAAGGCCTAGCTCACAGTCTGCGCTCTAATTCATCCCAAAGGTGTTCTATCAGGATTGAGGTCAGGACTCTGTGCAAGCCAATCAAGTTCCTCCACCCCAAACTCTCTCATCCATGTCTTTATGGACCTTGCTTTGTGCACTGGTGGGCAGTCATGTTGGAACAGGAAGGGGCCATCCCCAAACTGTTCCCACAAAGTTGGGAGCATGAAATGGTCCAAAATGTCTTGGTATGCTGACGCCTTCGGAGTTCCCTTCACTGGAACTAAGGGGCCAAGCCCAACCCCCAAAAAACAACCCCCACACCATAACTTCCCCTCCACCAAATGGTTTGGACCAGTGCACAAAGCAAGGTCCATAAAGACATGGATGAGCCAGTTTGGGGTGGGGGAACTTGACTGGCCTGCACAGAGTCCTGACCTCAACCCGATAGAACACCTTTGGGGTGAATTAGAGTGGAGACTGTGAGCCAGGCCTTCTTGTCCAACATCAGTGCCTGACCTCACAAATGCTCTTCTGGAAAAATAATCAAACATTCCCATAGACACACTCCTAAACCTTGTGGACGGCCTTCCCAGAAGAGTTGAAGCTGTTATAGCTGCAAAGGGTGGGCCAACTCAATATTGAACCCTACGGACTAAGACTGGGATGCCATTAAAGTTCATTTATTATTTATTTTTGAGTGGAATTCTGTATACACGCAATATGGGTTCCGCATTAATATACAAAAGGAGATGACTGAAGAAAATGACGTGGTGCTTTCGTTCTTCCCCACAAAGAGAGAAGACAAAAAGCAATACATTCTTTGCAGAGATGATGACCCTTTTCTACTTTGTCAAATATGTTTAAAAAAAAAAGACTTTAGATATCCTTTAAATACCAATACTGTACATTGTTAAACCAAATGTGGTCCGAACTGTTGTGTCCGTCTCTCTATTAAAATGTCAAAGTAGCATTTGTTAAAGCAGAAAAATAAAATGTTTTTCTTTTTTTTTTTTTTTATTACTGCCAGTGTGCACCTTTGACAAATTGATCTCAACAACATCTTTAACTGTAACATTCTTGTCAGAAATAAGAAAAAAAAATGAAAAAAGTGTTAGCATATGTTATAGAGAATTTCACAATAAAAAAAATAAAAAAAAATAACAGCTGTCAAACTCTCCGAAGCAAACCTGTTAAAATGTTTCAGCACTCGTGTTCCAATGTCATTAACTGTGATTAATAAAAGTAAAATTCTAAAAGATATCCAGAAACAAAAATCACAAGCACAGGATTTTTTTTTTTTTTATCAACTGAGGTGAAAGAAAAAGTTCAACAAAGAAAAACTTTTGAGCAAGTTTAAATAAAAAAAACTGGGTAAATTTTTTTTTGTAACTGTTATGAAATATGTTATGAAATAATATGTAAATCTGAACAGCAGTTTTGTTTTAGATGTCCTTTTTTTTTAATGGAAAACAATAAAAGGTTGTATGGAGGGAGAGCAAGAAAAAAAAAAAGACAAAAACATATACAAAACCTTAAAAACCAAAAGGGGAATGTTACTAACACTAAAAAGTGGCAAAGCCATAGTGCTTTGGGAATTATAAAATATTTATTGGTAGAACTAAGATTTTATAAAGAAGAGAACGAAAGACAAAATAGGCACAAAAAAAACCAAAGGGGAATATTACTAACAGTGGAAAGTCGCCATATGCCGTAGTGCTTTGGGAATCCTTTTTCATATGTGAAATATTTCTTGGTAAAACTAACATTGTATAAAGAGAAAGAAAGACAAAATAGGCACAAAACCCTAGAAAACCCTAGAAAACTAAGGGAAATGTTACTAACAGTGGAAAGTGACCATATGCCGTAGTGCTTTGGGAATCCTTTTTTCATATATGAAATAGTTATTGGTAAAACTAACATTGTATAAAGAGAAAGAAAGACAAAATAGGCACAAAACCCTAGAAAACCCTAGAAAAGGAAGGGAAATGTTACTAATAGTGGAAAGTCGCCATATGCCGTAGTGCTTTGGGAATCCTTTTTCATATATGAAATATTTATTGGTAAAACTAACATTGTATAAAGAGAAAGAAAAACAAAATAGGCACAAAACCTTAGAAAACAAAGGGAAATTTTACCAACAGTGGAAAGTGGCCATATGCCGTAGTGCTTTGGGAATCCTTTTTCATATATGAAATATTTATTGGTAAAACTAACATTGTATAAAGAGAAAGACAGACAAAATAGGCACAACACCCCAGAAAACCCTAGAAAACAAATGGTATTGTTACTAACAGTGCAAAGTGGCCATATGCCATAGTGCTTTGGCAATCCTTTTTCATATATGAAATATTTATTAGTAAAACTAAGATTGTATAAAGAGAAGAAGGAAAGACAAAATAGGCACAAAACTAAAAAAAAAAGGGGGAATGTTACTAACAGTGGAAAGTGGCCATATGCCATAGTGCTTTGTGAATCCTTTTTCATATATTAAGTATTTATTGCTAAAACTAAGATTGAGTAAGAGAAGAAAGAAAAGAAAAATATGCACAAAACTAAAAAACAAAGGATGATAGCCAGATGTTTCCCCATGTGGGCCTTCCACCACTATCCTCCATGCCCCTCAAATGTTCAGGTGCCAGCCCAGTTCGTCTGACTGCATGCAGTGTGAAATCCAAAAATCCGGAAAGCTGCACTCCGAAAAATCATCCAAATTTATTGTGAGAAATTGCATTCCATTAAAGCACCATAACATCCCGGTGCTTATTCATGACCATATGCTAGGTCATGGATAAGCTCTGAGACAGTGTGAAACGCGCTGACTTTCCGGTGTCCCCCCGGTGTCATGGTGCTTTAATGTAATGCTTTTACTATTGCAATAAAATCAGATGATTTTTCAGAGTGCAACTGTCCGGATTTTTGGATTTCACAAAAAAGAATGGTACTAACTCTGGAGAGGGACAATGTCATAGTGCAATGAAAATCCTTTTTTCAAATAATTAAATAATTATTTGTAAAACTGCGATGGAATAAAGTAAGAGAAAGAGAGAAAAATACAAAACTCAAAAACACAAAGAGAATGTGACTAACACTGGAAAGTGATTATAAAACAGATGCAAAACCTTAGAAAACAAAGGGTAATGTGACTAACACTGGAAAGTGGCTATGTCGTAGTGCTCTGTGAATCCCTTTTCATATATTAAATATTTATTGGTGACACGAATATGTTATAAAGAGATACCAAGAGAAAAAGACAAAAACTATCAATATGACACAAAATACCATAGTGCTTTGGAAATCCTTATTCATACGTATATTCAGTATTTGTAAAACTAAGATGATATAAAGATAACAAGAAAGAGAGAAGAATTGAAAGATTGTATAGAAGGGGCAAGAGAAACACAGAAAGGAGACAAAACTCAAAAACACAAAGGGGAATGTTACTAACACTGGAAGTGTCAATACCATAGTGCTTTGGGAATCCTTTTTCATATAATAAAAATTTATTGATAAAACTAAGATTGTATAAGGAAGAGAAGAAAAAAACAAAATAGGCAGAAAACTAAAAAAAACAAAGAGGAGTGTTACTAACAGTGAAGCGGCCATATGCCGTAGCGCTTTGGGAAACCTTGTTCATATATTCAATATTTGTAAAACTAAGATGATATAAAGATAACAAGAGAAAGAGAGAATAATTAAAAGATTGTATAGAAAGGGCAAGAGAAAAACAGAAAGAGAAAGGAGACAAAACTCAAGAACACTGGAAAGTGACAATACCATAGTGCTTTGGGAATTATTTTTCATATAATAAATATTCATTGATAAAACTAAGATTGTATAAAGAAGAGGGAAAAAAAACTAAATATGCACAAAACTCGAAAAACAAAGAGGAATGTTACTAACAATGGAAAGTGGCCATATGCCGTAGTGCTTTGGGAATCCTTGTTCATATAGTCAATATTTGTAAAACTAAGATGATATAAAGATAACAAGAGAAAGAGAGAAGAATTAAAAGTTGGTATAGAAAGGGCAAGAGAAAGACAGAAAGAGAAAGGAGACAAAACTCAAAATCACTGGAAAGTGACAATACCATAGTGCTTTGGGAATCCTTTTTCATGTGTTAAAGTGGTTGTAAACCCTCACATATACTCAGAGGAAACACAGGGAGAACTTAAAGGGGCAGCAGCCGAGATGAATAAATATTTGTTGGACTGGCGTACTGTACTAGGGTGCTGTGTTGTTTTTAGGAGGCTATGTACAGCACCCTGCCAGCCCCTCCAAGCAGCCATGATCTGCCTGCACATTGTAGAGAAGCACAGAGACCCAGTGGTGGCATCGCTGGGACTAAATATAAGGTATGTAATGAAAACAGAAAGGATTTATTTTAAAAACTTCATTAGCGTGTTGTTTGTAAGCTGTTGTAAAATAACTGACTGTTCTGCTCAGCAATACCTTCAGGTCTTTTAAAAATCGTTCCTCGCTTGCTGAAGCTTTGTTGTGTTTGGCCTTAAATGACTTCCGGTACTGATATATTGTCTCCAACTGCTTGGATAAAACTGCGAAGCAAAGAGAAAAAAAAGAAATATCACAATTGATTTCACAATGCAGAAGATAGATGTACTGAATTAAAGTCTGTTCTCAATTACTGGCAGCCCCTCTGTTATAACAAAATATACAACTCAGTGTATGTGTTTAATTTTTAAAATTAAGAATTAAAAAAAAAAATTGTTTTTTAAATTTTAGGGACTCTTTAACCACTTGACCTCCAGAAAATGTACCCCCCTTCATGACCAGGCCATTTTTTTGCGATACGGCACTGTGTTACTTTAACTGACAGTTGCGCAGTTGTGCGACGTTGCACCCAAATAAAATTGACGTCCTTTTTTTCCCACAAATAGATATTTCTTTTAGTGGTATTTGATCACCTCTGTGGTTTTTATTTTTTGTGCTATAAACAAAAAAAAGAGCGACAATTTTGAAAAAAAAGCTATATTTTCCAACAATATTGACCTACAAATAAAAAAATATACATATATCTATATATATATATATATATATATATATAGATCTATATACGGTATATATATAGATAGATAGATAGATAGATAGATAGATAGATAGATAGATAGATAGATAGATAGATCGATAGATCGATAGATCGATAGATAGATAGATAGATAGATAGATAGATAGATAGATAGATAGATAGATAGATAGATAGATAGATAAAAAAAAAATTCCTTTCTGCTATAAAACATATCTAATAAAAAAAAAATTAAAAATCTAATTTCTTCATCAATTTAGGCCAATATGTATTCTGCTACATGTTTTTGGTAAAAAAAAAAAAAAAAAAAAACATAATCCCAATGACAATATATTGATATACATACAAACTATGGGATATATTGTTGACATTTTTCTTTTTTTTTTACTAGTAATGGCGGCGATTAGCAACTTATGGCGGGACTGCGATACTGCGGCGGACAAATCAGACAGTAACTGACACTTTTGACACTTTTTGGGGACCCGTGACACTAATACAGCGATCAGTGCTAAAAAATATGCACTGTCACTGTACTAATGACACTGGCAGGGAAGGGGGTAACATCAGGGGCGATCAAAGGATTAACTGTGTTCCTAGGGAGTGCTTTCTCACTCTGTGGGAGGTGCTTGTACTGTGGGAAGGCCATAAGTGTGTGCGGTGGGTGAGCTAGGTGTGCCTGGGCACACCCTCATTACGCTGTGCATTGCAGATTGCTCCTACTGCCCGGGCTTCCCCCTGTGTTGTGCCTCCCCACTGCAGTGCTGCTGGCTTCCTTTCTCTCCTCTCCCCCTGGCTGCTGCGGGGGATGTTTCAGGATGGAGAGTGGGGGAAGGGGATAATCAATACGACATTTACCGCCCATTCCTTTTTAAAAGAACACAGTGAACACACTCCCTCACTCACTAAACGAGAGTTGGGAATGTACCCGGCAGGGGCTGGCACAGAGGCGGGTGGAGACAAAGAGGTGCAGGCACCAGAGCAGAGTAGATTGGTGACAGTCAGGAAGGGTAGAGGGGAAAGTGTCAGGGAGGCCGGTCCTGGGCTGGAACATCCCAATAAGAACGCCTTGTTGCGTGACGTCAGGGACCAGCAATGTAGCAATTCTGTTTCCTGAAGCCAGGATTGGGCAGGTCTCTTTGAATATTTGGGGTCTGTGACCAATCCAAACAACTGGGAGTCAGTAGGAGGAGCATTGTGCCTCTGCCCCGCCCTCAACATTACATCATCATGATGGACACATTAAAATCAGGAAGAGACGTTCCTGGTGGTATAGTGGAAATGATAATGGAGCAGGATGGCCGACGATGAACACTAATTACCCGTCCTTACATTACGGCTTAGTGAAATCTATCCGGTAGCACGATGCCTTCACAAATCACCATGATGTTTTATATGGAAGAGTATCAGAGGTCTGCAATGTTTCCTTAATTAACTACCCGAGGAAATTCCAGTATAACTGGTGCTAATAAGTCAAATTCTTTACCGCGCTCCTCCCACGGGAGGCACAGATCGATGGCGAGTCGCTGTTAAGTGACCATCTCATCAGGCAAATGCACTTCAAGAAGAATGCAGAAACCAAGTTGGGTCAATAACTACCCGATGTGTCTGGTCTGGATACAGAGAGATGAAGGTAAAGGGATCTCATTAGGACAGAAATTTGGGAACTACTTGTTTTTAAGGATGCAACATTCTAGCAAATGCTAAAAATACCACATGAAGGGGGGAGGGGGCGGGAAGGTTGCCTCCTCCAATGAACATTTGCCTTATTATCAGTTCTTTTTTTTTTTTTTTTTTAAATTTTTTATTTATAAACACAGGCAGAGTGAGTCCACACGGACCAAACAGTACATTCAACAATATATCTCCATCACAGATTTTTACTTAATACAGTACATTCAAGGCAGATATGTTTGTGGAATCTTGGTGAGTTAATTAGTATAGTCCCATGTGTTCCCCCTCTCCTTCTTTTTTTCCTTTTTTCCAAAAAATTATAAAAGGGTCCTGCGAGCAGGTAAAAAAAGGGGTAGTAGAAGAAGAAGAAAAGAAGAGATATTGAGTGGGGAAGTATGAGGGGAAGGCAGAGATGGGGGGGGGGGGGGAAGAGTCCCCAGGATCATGGATCGAATTTGATGTAATGTAGCAGCAGCACTGAACTCCCTGCATCCAGCACACGGCAAATCAGGTTATATCGGCATAGTTGTTTGTAAGGCCTGTCCTTCACTGGAGAATATGAACATGTTCCACAACTGCCACATTTTAGAAAATTTCTCTTGTCTGTTTTGTGCTGTATGGATGAGATCTTCCATATGTTTGATCTCCTCTACTTTTTTAATCCATAATGTTATGGGTGGTGGAGTTGTGGATTTCCAATATAGTGGGATACAGGCCTTAGCTGCGTCTAAAAGATGTCGCAGGACTGACTTTTTATATGTTTTCATGGGAATGTTTGCCGCGTGCAGGAGGAAGAGGGCCGGATCGTCGGTTATATTATATTCTGTGAATTTTTGTATGGTCTGTTTTACGGTTTGCCAGAAGGTTGTCAGGCCTGGGCAAGACCAAAAGATATGTAATAGTGTTCCTTTTTCCTTTTGGCATCGCCAGCAAAGGTCAGATGCTGCTGGGAAGAATCTACTTAACTGTGTTGGGGTTCTGTACCAGTGTGATAGAATTTTATAGTTCGTCTCTTGAGTTTTATTATCAGTTCTATGTGTAGAATATAAAGGTTTTTGTTGATCCCTGGCTGAATAGATGTTGAAGAAAGATAAGATCCGTATGGCTCACTTCACGGTCTAAGGCTACACATTGCTGTGGGCAGACTCACAAGTTTCAAGAGACAAGGTGTTTTGCTTATCATCTAATAAAGATAAAGCCCCACATCCCTTAAAAGATAATTATAAATTTGAAGATGTATTTGGGATTTTTAAGGTGCAAATTTATAACAAAATTGTTTATAAAAGGTAGAAATTTATTAGAACATTAAAAACAAATATACAAAAGGTAAGTATTGCTATTACAGTACTAATGCATGTGCTGACTGATTTCATCTCTACATGTTTCGCCTTGGTAATTGGCTTCTTCAGGAGAATTTATTGATATCAGGCCCAGTGAGCACTAGGAGTAAAATTAATTTTTATAAAGACTGTTGATTGTCCTATTTTTCTAAAAAAAATTTTTTACTTCTAGCGCTCACTGTGCCTGATATCAATAAATTCTCCTGAAGAAGCCAATTACCAAGGCGAAACATGTAGAGATGAAATCAGTCAGCACATGCATTAGTACTGTAATATCAATACTTACCTTTTGTATGTTTGTTTTGAATGTTCTAATAAATTTCTACCTTTTTTTATAAACGATTTTGTTACAATTTTTCACCTTAAAAATCCCAAATACATCTTCAAATTTCTAGGTTTCAAGAGACCTTTTGTAACTATGTTACTAAATGTTTAGGTGTGGTGCGGAGGCAATAATTCACACAGACAGGTGCAATGGAAAGCTTGTATCGAAGTAATGCAGCAACCGTTCACAACAAACCCTGTGGGAGGACTACCTAGCCGGGTGCACCCACAGTTTCCAGCAATGTGATAGAAGCAGATTCTAGACGGACTGAAGGCGTCTGTTGAGAGGAGACCGAGTCCGGACTGGCCGCCTAGTGCCCAACCCGGAAGGTGTCCAGAAGAGACGTGACCCTACGCTTTCCCTCCTTGTCAGGAACCTTTCCCTAACTGTCCCTCACAGATGGGATACTTTTCCATACTCAATTGGGTGCTTCCCCCAGTGACCAAGAAAACCATAGAGGGTCTGTGTTCCTCTCAACTTCCTCTCCAGTTATGGTACCTTCTGGGGAAGGGCACCACCTGCAGTGGAGAAAGTAGACTGCACTTCCCTACAAATGTCATATTAAAACCAAAACCAAGGCACCAGTGGGCAGTCAAAAACATCCATGGATCTGTCACCTAAGAGTTTACATTTACACTGAACAAGAGGATACTCTGCATCTATCACTACTACTTAGAACAGTCCTTCTAGTAGAAGCCAAGGGAATGGACAGCACTGAGACACCATAAGAAATGTCCCATTCCAAGCAAGCACTAGCACTAATGTACAAGGGGTAGTAGCAGCAAACAGTCCCCAGGATCCTACACTCAGTTCTATACTCACAATGTCCCTGGATACTTGGATGCCTCCTTCCAATATCAGCCAGACATTTCTCCTGTGAACTCTTCAGACCAGATCCTCAATGAAATCTCTTAGTTAATTCCAGAGATTTTCAGCAAAACAGCCCCCCCCCCAGCTCTAGCATAGCTGGGACCTCTATGAGAAAATGTAGGCCTTTATGTGGGCTGCCAAGAAGGGCAGCAGGCCATTAGGTAGGGAACTTCTCTTCCTTGACAAGATTAGGGCTGCTCCAGACCCTCGACAATTTATGCACTCCCCAGCCACCTACTGGGTACCCTCCCCCAGAAGGGCAAAACAAAAACATTTGTTTTGTTTCAAATAAAAACAAAAGTGCAGCGCTAATTGTTAATTGATATGTGAACCTATTAACTGCTTGCCGACCAGCGCACGCCGATGTACGTCGGCAGTATGGCGCTGGTAGGCAAGAGGGCGTACGGGTACGTCCCCTTTAAGAAGCAGTGTGGCGGGTGCTTGCCAGCGGCCCGCGGCACAGGCGTGCAGCTGGCGGCGCACACGCCCGTGGAGGTCTCTGTGACCGCAGGTCCCGCGGGCTCTATGTCCGCCGGGTGCCCGCGGTCGTGTCACGGAGAGGAGGAACGGGGAGATGCTTTTGTAAACAGGTTAACCCCTTCACTACCAGTGTCATTTACACAGTAATCAATGTATTTTTATAACATTGATCGCTATATAAATGACAATGGTCCCAAAATAGTGTCAAAAATGTCCGATGTGTCCGCCATAATGTCGCAGTCCCGAAAAAAATCGCAGATCGCTGCCATTATTAATAAAAAAAATGAAATAAATAAAAAGGCCATAAATCTATCCCCTATTTTGTAGAGGCTATAAACTAATCAATATTGGCTTATTGCGATTTTTTTTTACCAAAAATATGTAGAAAAATACATATCGGCCTAAACTTAAGGTCCATGTGATAACAGTCCCATTAAAAGTGCTTTAAACACTTCAGCTCCGGAAGGTTTTACCCCCTTCCTGACCATTTTTTGCGATACGGCACTGCGTTTCTTTAACTGACAATTGCGCAGTCGTGCAACGCTGTACCTAAATACAATTGGTGTCCTTTTTTCCCCCACAAATAGAGCTTTCTTTTGACGTTATTTGATCACCTCTGTGGTTTTTATTTTTTGCTCTATAAACAAAAAAAGACCGAAAATTTGGAAAAAAAAAAAAAATTTCACTTTCTACTATACAACCTATCCAATAAAAAAAAGTGTAAAAAATCTAATTTCTTGATAAATTTAGGCCAATTTGTATTCTGCTACATGTTTTTGGTAAAAAAAAAATCCCAGTAAGCGTATATTGATTCGTTTGCGCAAACGTTATAGCGTCTACAAACTATGGGATATTTTTATGGATTTTTTATTTACCTATTGAATAAAAAACAATATTTTTTTACTTTCTGCTATAAAACATTCCCAATAAAAAAATGTAAAAAATTAAATGTCTATATCAGTTTAGGCCAATATGTATTCTGCTACATATTTTTGGTGTAAAAAAATTCCAATAAGTGTATATTGATTGGTTATAGCGTCTACAAACTATGGGATAGATTTATGGAATTTTTATTTATTTTTTTAATGAATAAGAAACAATATTTTGATCACCTCTGTGGTTTTTATTTTTTGCTCTATAAACAAAAAAAGACCAACAATTTTGAAAAAAAATAAAAATAAATATATTTTTTTCACTTTCTGCTATAAAACATATCCAAAAAAAAAAAAAAATGTAAAAAAAAAATTAAATTTCTTGATAAATTTAGGCCAATTTGTATTCTGCTACATGTTTTTGGTAAAAAAAATCCCAATAAGTGTATATTGATTGGTTTGCGCAAAAGTTATAGCGCCTACAAACTATGGGATAGATTTATGGAATTTTTATTACTTTTTTTATTGAATAAAAAAACAATATTTTTTACTTTCTGCTATAAAACATTCCCAATAAAAAATGCAAAAAATCAAATGTCTTCATCAATTTAGGCCAATATGTATTCTGCTACATATTTTTGGTGTAAAAAAATCCCAACAAGTGTATATTGATTGGTTTGAGCAAAAGTTATAGCGTCTACAAACTATGGGATATTTTTATGGATTTTTTATTTATTTATTTATTGAATAAAAAAACTATATTTTTTACTTTCTGCTATAAAAACATTCCCATTAAAAAAATGTAAAACATCTAATTTTTTCATCAATTTAGGCCACGTTATGGTGTCTACAACTATGGGATAGATTTAGGGAGTTTTTAATTATTTTTCATTGAATAAAAAACAATATTTTTTTAATTTCTGCTATAAAACATCCCCATAAAAAAATGTAAAAAATTAAATGTCTTCATCAATTTAGGCCAATATTTATTCTGCTACATATTTTTGGTGTAAAAAAATCCCAATAAGTGTATATTGATTGGTTTGAGCAAAAGTTATAGCGTTTACAAACTATGGGATTGATTTATGCAATTTGTATTTATTTTTTTAGTGAATAAAAAACAAAACAATTTTTTACTTTCCCAATAAAAAATGCAAAAAAAAAAAAAAAATCGAATTTCTTCATCAGTTTAGGCCAATATGTATTATGCTACATATTTTTGGTGTAAAAAAATGCCAATAAGTGTATATTGATTGGTTTGCGCAAAAGTTATAGCGTCTACAAAATAGGGGATATTTTTATGGATTTATTTATTTATTTATTTATTGAATAAAAAGTCAATATTTTTTACTTTCTGCTATAAAAACATTCCCAATAAAAAAATGTAAAAAATCGAATTTCTTCATCAATTTAGGCCATGTTATGGCGTCTACAACTATGGGATAGATTTAGGGACTTTTTATTTATTTTTTGTTGTTTTTACTAGTAATGGCGCCGATCAGCGATTTTTAGCGGGACTGCGACATTGCGGTGGACAAATCAAACACTAAGTGACAATTTTTGGGAAAGCAGCGACACCAATACTGTGATGAGTGCTAAAAAAAATGGAACTGTGACAGTATAAATGACACTGGCAGGGAAGGGGTCAACACCAGGGGCGATCAAGGGGTTAAGTGTGTCCCTGGGAGGTGCTTACTAACTATCTCTCTTTTGCTCCCTGACAGATGAGCGGTTTGCCTTGTTTACATTGGCACACCGCTGCTCCGTCATCTCCACTGAGCGATCGGTGGGTCGCGGAGGCCATAGCGGCCGCTGGACCCGCTGATTGGCTTCCACTGTGTCCAATCACAGTGGGAGCAGCGCGTAACCCCCCCCCCCCCCCCCCCCGCAGCGTGTGCACAAAATCACGTACAGGTACATGATTTTGCGCAGCTGGGCCGCCCTGCCGCAGCATATATGCGATGGCCGGCCCGGGAAGCGGTTAAAGAAATAAAGATGAGAAATCACGCAATTCCGCTTGGTAGCGCGTGTGTGCATAATTCCGCATCCACATGCATGGTCGATGTCGGCCATCTTGACTTCTGGACAAACAATTGTCGCCAATACACGCTTGTTTTAAGTCTTACAAAGTGAGTGTTACTCTTTTTTTACTTATTACATTTTTAAGCGATATCACGTTATGTCGGTCGTTTTTTTTTTATTTACATGGAATCTTGGCTATCTGAGCTCTCCTCGGTGTATCCAATCAGGAACACTGTATGGGGGGGGGGGGTCACTTTATACATGGTAAGCGCGATGTGACATCATAGGCGTGTGACACCTCTGCTATTTGTCTCATCACTATCCACCGATTGCGGGATTTCTCATCTTTAATTCTTTAAAGCACTTTTAATGGGACTGTTATCATATGGACTTTAATAGGTTCAGCATATCGATTTATAATTAGCGATGCAGTTTTGTTTTTATTTGTATTAACTACTTGTTACCCGGGCCAATTCTGACACTTCGCTCATACATGTTAAAATCATAATTTTTTTGCTAGAAAATTACTCAGAACCCCCTAATCATCATATATATAGATATATATATCTATATATATAGATATATATATCTATATATATAGAAATATATATATATTTTTAGCAGAGACCCTAGGAAATAAAATGACGGCCGTGGCAACTATTTATCTTGCACGGTATTTGCGCAGTAATTTTTCAAATGCGTTTTTTTTTTTTTGAAAAAAACTGTTTCATGCATTAAAAAAAAACAGTAAAGTTAGCCCAATTTTTTTTTTTTTTTTTTTTTGCATAATGTGAAAGATGATGTTACGCTGAGTAAATAGATAGTAGTAAATAGTAAATAAAAAAAATTTAAAAACGTAAAGTTAGCCCGATTTTTTTTTTCTGCATAATGTGAAAGATGATGTTATGCCGAGTAAATAGATAGCTAACATGTTGTGCTTTGAAATTTCGCACGCTCGTGGAATGGCGCCAAACTTCGGTACTTAAAAATCCCCATAGGCGACACTTTAAACATTTTACAGGTTATCACTTTAGAGTTACAGAAGAGGTCTAGCACTAGAATTATTGCTCTCGCTCTAACGTTCGCGGCGATACCTCACATGTGCGGTTTGAAATTCGTTTACATATATGGGAGCGACCTACGTATGCGTTTGCTTCTGCGCGCGAGCACACGGGCGGGGGGCGCTTTAAATTTATATAATTTTTTTTTATTGTTTATTTTAGTTTTATTTTTCTATTGAAATACTTTCTTTTTACTTTTTTTTTTTTTTTGATCACTTTTTCTCCTATCACAAGGAATGTAAACATCCCTTGTAATAGGAATAGTGCATGACAGGTCCTCTTTACAGTGCAATCTGGGGTCTATAAGTCCTCACATCTCGCCTCTAGGCCTGGAAAAAAAACAAAACAAAAAAACGATCCTGGCTTCCCAGCCAAGGCGCCGGCGTTTTTTCAAATGCAGAGGCCGAGGGTGACGTCATAACATCCCACTCGGCCTCCGTAAGATCATAGGGACGTCTGGCCCACCAGATTCTCTATGGTCAACTTCCGGCATGGACCGATTCCTTCTCCCTCCTGACCATCATACGGGCGGGCAAGCCAGCCTAGGGGGGGGGGGGGGGGGAGGGACGTCCCCTCCCGCTGCCTGTAAGAACGATCGAGCAGCTGAACAGCGGCTATGATCGTCCTTATGGTGTAGGGAATCGCCGTCTCTAAGAGAAGATATCTGAATGATGTCTGTAGCTGCACCCATCATTCAGATACCACCGCTCAAAGTCGACAAGGTTGGGCGGGAAGTGGTGTCTGGTGTCCAGGTTTCCACTGTTTGCACAGATTTACTTTTTACATTTGTTTCGATTTGTTAATTAACTCATTTTGTTTCGTTCAATTCGTTAAATTCATTTTTTGGAATTCGTTTCGTTTCGTTTATTCCTTTTCTAAATTTTATTGGAATTTTCCAAATTCAACCGAGATGAATTCAGTTAGACCGAGTTGAATTCTATTTGATCAAATTTGTAAAATTCTAATTCAATTTTTTTTTTTTTCAGCTACCAAAATTTTTCACATCTAAGAATTTACAATACGTTATTACAATACGTTTACATTTCATATTTGTTTCCAAATTCAAATCGAATTTCCATTTGAATCTAATTTCGGAATTTCGGACGAGCTTTGTTTCATTATTTACATTCGTTACTATTGTGACTTAGAATTCGGATACATCCAAATTTCCAAATAACGAAACATTTGGAACAAAAGGAATTCCAGGTCTATTTAAAAAACTATTTATCACAATTTATAGAAAAATAATTACTACTACCAGTAATAAAAACTGGTGTATATAAGAACCCTGTGCCCTTGATTTTTGCTTTTCTGTTTTATTGCATTCTAATGTTTTTTGTTTTTTTTTTCACCATTTATTAAGCTGGATTCACACCTATGCATTTTCAGTGCTTTTTGCATTTTGCAGATTTGCACTACAGAACGTGTTCCATAGGAAACCATGTTAAATGGACTGTAGTGCAAATCTGCAAAATGCAAAAAGCACTAAAACTGCATAGGTGTGAATCCAGCCTTACTTTATCTGTTTAGTGCTATTCAAGCATACCCTGTGCCTTTGAAGACTGGTATGTCCACTGCTTGATGTCTTTGTCTTTTGTTGAAAATTCTTAAAAATTGGTTCAAAAAATTGTGTAATCATATTATTAGATTAAAAAAAAAATAACGATCAATACAAAAAAAAAAAGTAAAAAAAGCTCAAATTAAAAAAAAAAATACTAATGATCTTACCTCCATTGTTCTCACTAATACTAGTACTGATAAAATTTATTAAAAAAAAAAAAACTCATAACAATATAACTTATCTAAGAAAAACAGACAGATATTTAAAACACAAGGTCTGCGGCAGAACTGAGCTAAATATATCCATCATGGTAATCAGGGTCATCTAAATCTCATGGATAAATAATGTGTTTTATCCCCCGAGTGTGACCTGATCTCTTCCTTCTACTGCATCTCTCTGGACTTTCACAAGATTAGAATGAAAACCGCAGAGAGGAAACGCACAATCTTTAGTGGCGTCATTTCAGTAATCAGTAGCTGGGCAGTGTGAATTTGGCAGGTACTAGAAAAAAATCTTTACTAAAAAAGATTTTTAAAAATTCAATTTTTTTTTTAAACTTTTACATTTTTTTAAATCAAATATCTATAAGATCTTTAATTTTTTTCCATTACATTTTGAATTGGTTTTTGTTTTTTAAATACAACACACACTTTGAGAAATGCATTTCTAGCAGTATAATTTTAAAATAAATACTATATAACTAATGAAAATTTAAAAAAATGCAGTTTGGAAAAAAAATACAAAGCTTTATTAGATCTTTAAAGTCTTTTTTTGAGGAATGCATTCCTAGCAGTATAATTTTAAATTAAATACTATATAACTAATGAGAATTTCAAATATTGCAGTTTTTTTAAAAAAAAAAATACAAAGCTTTTATTAGATCTTTAAAGTTTTTTTTTTTTGTTTTTTTTTTTAAATACAACGCACACTTTGAGGAATTTATTCCTTGCAGTATAATTTTAAATTAAATACTATATAACTAATGAGGTAGCCCATGTAAGCAAAAGATCTCCCGAGCAAAAATGGAGGCCAGTTCCTTAGAAGTGGTCTACTTCTTTGCTGGAATACAATGACACATCTTTTTAACCGGTCAACCACCATAAGGATAACCGTGTTGCCCTGGGAGTAGGGTAACTCCACAATGAAATCCATAGACAGGTGGGTCCAGGGCCTCTCTCCATTGGGTATGGGTTGTAGGAGGCCCACTGGAAGATGTCGTGGAGTCTAATGCTGCGTACACACAAGCTGAATTTTCGACCCGATTGGTTTCGGCGGACTTCCGACGGACTTTCCGAACAAACGGACTTGCCTACACACGATCACACCAAAGTCCGACGGATTCGTACGTGATGACGTACGACCGGACTAAAATAAGGAAGTTAATAGCCAGTAGCCAATAGCTGCCCTAGCGTCGGGTTTTCGTCTGTCGGACTAGCATACAGACAAGCTGACTTTTCGATAGGAACTGGGTCCGGCGGAGTTCCGACGTAAAGATTTGAAACATGTTCCAAATCTAAAGTCCGAAAAAGTCCGCTGCAGGTCTGATGAAGCCCACACACAGTCGAACTGTCCACCGGACTCGGTCCGTCGGACCAGTCCGGTCGAAAAGTCCGCTCGTGTGTACGCGGCATTACTCTGAGCACACACGCAACAGGCAGTTACGAAGACGGTTATTTCAGCACGTAGACTAGGCCGCTAGAATGGTTGGGAAATGGCCTAAAAGAGTTGATTCTTCCCAAGGGTGGCCAGCTGCCTTGGGAGAATGCTAAGTCTGGAGCATGGCAGTACAGAGACTCTCTGGGACAAAGCAGCGGTCACAAGGTTTCTCAGGAGGAGCATGGACCTGAGCAGCAAGAATTTTGTCACCCAAAGGAGAAGTGAGACTGGTGCGAACCGTAGCCAGAATACGATCAGGAGGAACAACAGGAACCGGAACCGACTCCAACTTGGAAGTGGAGGCAATTTGTCGTGACAAGGCTTCAGCCCTACATACCAGGTAAGAATGAGACAATGTAATTAAAACTTGACAAGAAAAAAGAGCCCATCGTGCCCTTCTGGGAGAGAGGTGTTTAGCCTCAGACAAGAATGTGAGATTCTTATGGTCAGTAAGAATGAGAACCGGCACAGTGGTACCTTTGAGGAGATGTTTCCATTCTTTCAGGGCTAAAATGATCGCCAACAGCTCCCTGTCACCCAATCTCGTAATTGTACTCGGCAGGTGACAATTTCAAGGATGCATAGCGCTCTCAGAGGTAGGACGTTGAGACAGAAGGGTGCCAACACCAGTCTCAGAAGCATCAACCTCAAGGATAAAAGGTATTGTAGGATGAGGATGTGCCAACACAGGAGCAGAAATAAAGGCAGCCTTGAGACTCTCAAAGGCCTTAACGGACTCTGGAGACCAACTCTGTGGGTCCTTTCTGGTCATATCAGTCAGGGGCTTGACCAGAGATGAGAAGTTACGAATAAACTTCCGATAATAGTTGGCAAAGCCCAGGAAATGCTGCAGAGGACGTAAACCCACGGGTCGGGAGCCACTGTAGGACTGCCGAAAGTTTCTCTGGGTCCATCGAAAAACCAGCAGTGGAAATGACATAGCTCAGAATTTAATCTGTTCACGATGGAACTCACACTTCTCCAGTTTACAATAGAGATTGTTCTCTCTTAGTTTCTGAAGCACACAACAGACATCTGTGTGGTGGCTCTCCAGGGACTTGGAAAATAGAATGATATCATCGAGGTAAACCATGAATTAGTGGAAAACTGCCGGGGCATTAAAAAGGCCAAAAGGCATTACATGCTCATAATGGCCTGTTCTGGTATTAAAGTTTTCCACTCGTCGACCTCCTTAATCCTCACAAGATTGTATGCCCCTCTCAAATCAAGCTTCGTGAAAACCATTGCTCCCTTGAGGCGGTCAAATAACTCCGTAATCAATGGAATCGGATAGGCATTCTTAATCGGTAAACGATGGAAACCCCTATAATCAATACAAGGTCTTAGTTCACCACTCTTCTTCTTCACGAAGAAGAAACCAGCAACAGCAGGGGACGAGGATTTGTGGATGAGACCTCGAGACAGTGCGTCTGCAACATACTCCTCCATGACCTTATCCTCCGACAAAGGGTAAACCCGGCCATGAGGGTTTATGGCATCAGGTTGAAGGTCAATTGTGCAAGCATACGGCCGGTGTGGAGGCAAACTTCCGGCTTGACCTTTGTGAAAGACATCGCTAAAATCGCGGTACTCCTCCAGCAGGGAGGAGAGTGAAGAGGTGCACAGGACCTTGGCTACCTTCTTACTGCATTGTGGCGACCAGGAGAGAACATCAGCACGGAGCCAATCAGAAGCGGAGCGTGCGGGAACGTCAAATACCCTTTTAAAGGAGGCCACAAACTCAGGGTAACTCAAGACAACAGGTTTTTGCGTCTCCCATAGAGGGTTTGCCCAGGCCAAGGCTCTCTCAGAAAGCAAAGATATCAGGAAACCTACTTTGCTTCTGTCCGTGGGAAACACTTGGGGCAGCATCTCAAAGTATATCTCAACCTGGTTGAGAAACCCTCTGCATTGGACTGGATCGCCCCCAAATCGCTGGGGAAGCGGAGCGAAACCAGACATACCTCTTATAGAGGTAATAATCGAGGTGGTGCCTGCCCAGAGACTGGCGCAGCAGCAGGGACGGCCTGCAACTCGGGTTGTACCGGAGCAGCCATAGTGGTAGATTCCAGGTGAGCCGTGCGACTCAGGAGCGTTTGTAACGCTATGGCAAACTGATCCATGCGGTGATCTTGCTCATCCAAACTGGAAAAAATATTACCAACAAGTGGATTGACTGTATCTTCTGAATTCATGGCCGCCCTTCACCTATTGTCAGAAACCATGAAATCAGACTGAGACAGAAGTACAGTTAACTCACACTTGTTTAAAAATAATAATAAAAAGGTAAACAGAGTAAACCTAGTCAAAACAAGCCAGAGTTCAGGAACCGGAATGTATATAACGTCAGGGAGCCAGAGATGTGCGTAGTAGAACAGCAAGCAGGATCTGGAGCCAGAAGGAATGTCTGCCAAACAAGTCTTTTAACAGGAATGCAGGAGATAGTCTCTGTGATGTTGACCAAGGCAAAGGCAGAGATCCTCTGGACTGGAGTAGGCAGGACTGACGAGCGGGATATCATCAACAGCTGAGTCACTGTGGCTGAGCTGGCAATTAGCCAACAGCTGAACGGCCAGCTCAGAGAAGGAAGGGCTGAGCCCAGCCCTGACAATAGTTCCCCATCATTGGTGTCAGTGGGAAGAATAGTGCCCCATCATTGGTGTCAGTGGGAGGAATAGTGCCCCATCATTGGTGTCAGTGGGAGGAACAGTGCCCCATCATTGGTGTCAGTGGGAGGAACAGTGCCCCATCATTGGTGTCAGTGGGAGGAATAGTGCCTCATCATTGGTGTCAGTGGGAGGAATAGTGCCCCATCATTGGTGTCAGTGGGAGGAATAGTGCCCCGTCATTGGTGTCAGTGGGAGGAATAGTGCCCCATCATTGGTGTCAGTGGGAGGAATAGTGCCCCATCATTGGTGTCAGTGGGAGGAATAGTGCCCCATCATTGGTGTCAGTGGGAGGAATAGTGCCCCACCCATCATTGGAGCACAGATGTGTCAGGAGGAAGCTGTCTGGAGCTGCTGCAGGTGATCCGTGTGAGAGGGGAGTGGTGGTGAAATCTCTCCCAGCTCTCCTGGCTCCTTTCTGGGGAAGCCATGGAGGCCAGCAGGGGCTCTCCTGCTGGAAGCTCTCAGCCATCTCCTGGGCCATCAGGTAACATGCCTGCCCCTGTGCAAACCATGGCTTGTGATCTCTCTGCCCCTGGTGAGAATGAAGGCTCAGAGGCAATTCAGGAGCGGGTGGTGGCCGGGATTAAGGTCCTGAATAGGGAGAGAGACAAACTCTATAAACTGAGAGCGGAGGTGAAGCGCTTGAGAAGACAGCGTGAGGGCTTGCATAGCCAGAGACGTGGGTCCATGGATCCAGAGATCCAACTGGCCAAGGTCCGGGTGGAACACCAAGAAACCATTGTGGCCATGATGGAAGGCAGAGATGGGCCCTTTAAGGAAAAATTCTGCAATGACCGAAGGTTTGCCAGGATGACAAAAATGGAGGTGGAGGAGGAGACCCCCAGTTCAGACCCCCTGCCCCCTCAGGGAGAGGTAAGCAGCCCCATGCCTTCCCAGGACTCAGGAGGCATGCTCAGGGTAATCCAAGCAATGGAGTCTCCTATGCGGGAGGATCAGTTGGTGTTCCATGAGGAGGACATTGCTGATAATGTGCCTGACAAGGTAAAGCCTGTCAAGCCCCATGTGGTGCATAAAACTGTTTTTGTGAACACTGTGACTGATACTGACAATGTGCCCAGTGACAATCAGGCTGCTAGTCCCATGTGTAGCAATGCTGTACCTGCTGATGCTGCAGTGCAGCAAAAAATGCATTTAAAAAATGACATTCCTGCAGAGGAACTACAACATTCAGCAGATCCAATTAACCCCCCTTTAGCTGAGTCTAAAGTTGTTTGCCCAACAGCTGCTGAGGACTCTACAGCACAGCTTCAGGAGACAGCTGGTATTACATCAGAAACTGTGACTATTCCTGATGGGAATGTGAATGTTTGTGTGACTGATAAAAATCTTCCCAGCACAAGTGTGATGGACAGTCCTACCAACTCCATTCCAGCAGATAATAATAATAATTGTAATGTACAGACTAATGTTACATCAGTGTGGGGCCTGGGCCCTGATAAGCCTACATTTGCTCAGGTGGTACGCTCTGCTCCTGGTAGCTCCGCCCCCAAGAGGGTTTTCCCCCTGCGACCTACCACCTTGAGCACTCCAGGATCTGGTCTTGGGTCTCTGGCTTCTGCTGGGGGTCCGAGACGAAATGTAGTGATTCTTAAATGGGAAGGTGGTGCAATCCCTCCAGCACGGCGTGCAGTGGTGGATATGATTTTGGAGATGGGTTTTGGGGCAAACGATCTGTATGCCCTAATACATGTTGCTGGGAGCCGGGAATATACTATTAGTTTCACCAGGCCAGAGGGTCTTGACCTGTTCTGGGAGAGATATGAGGCTCGGTGCAGGTCAAGACCCGAATGGGAAGGTCTGACCCCAGTTGCAGTTTCACAAAGGTCTACAGTGAAAAAGATCACAATTATCCTCACTAATGAGAGTGTTCCTGCTCGAGATTTAGAGGTCTGGTTAAAGAATTATGGTGAGGTATTGACTAAGCCCGATAAAATACTTGATGAGCGTAACATCTGGACTGGGGGTTGGTCGGTTACAGTCAGGTTGGCCAGGGATGGGAATGTTGTCCGTCACCTGCCCTCCTCAGCTTTTATAGGGAGGGATAGGATGACTATTTTCTACCCTGGTCAGCCGAAGCTGTGTCACCGCTGTGGAGAAAAGGGGCATTTGAGTTCCTCCTGTTCAGCCTTGATATGTTCAGTGTGTCGGGGTCAGGGTCATATGGCCAAGGACTGCACCGAGATGATCAGGTGCAACCTGTGCCTGCGCCTTGGCCACCCCTACAGCAGATGTCCTGAAGCCTGGCACAATATGGAGAAGGAGGTAATTGATGACATGTCAAGGCTGGACAGGATGGAGGGTGAGGCCCCTGGTGTACCATCCTCCTCTGCGGTGACTGACTTCCCTGGTCCTGCTCAGGATCCCTCCCCAGTTCCTGTGGCCACCCCTCCTGTGTCTGTAAGTATTCCTTCTGTATCTGTCTCCCCCCAGCCTACTGTACCCTCTCCTCATGTGTCAGAACCTTCCAAGTCTGTGCCCCCCGAGTCAGTTACCCCCCAGGAGTCTACCCCTCCTAAGTCTGACTCAAAGGGAGCACCCCCCCCCACCAGGAGTGGTAGTGGGTACTAAAAAGGTTGCTTCTTCCTCTGTAAAGAAGTCTTGTGGAAAGACTTCACAGGAAAAAGTAAGAGATGAGGGCATCTCTGAAGCTGACCTGCAGTACCTGGAGGAGAGAAGGAAGGTTGGGAAGCGGAAGAAGCAGGTGGTGAGGACGGAACAGGCTCCAGTGCCTGTCTCCAACCGTTATAGGTCCTCTAATTGGGATATCTCTTCATCTGGAGCTTCTTCGGAGCGAAGTTCCGATTCTGAGATGGAGTTTGAGGCGGCCTCAAGAAAGAGAGAGGCATCTGGTGATGAGCAGCAGAGGGGAGCTAAGAAGCAATCCACCCAATAACCCAAATGGCGGTTCCCCCTCCGTTAAAAGTGGTGACAATAAATGTCGCCAGCATTAAGTCAGTAAGAGCTCATTCTATGGCCTTCTTTTTGTACAGCCAATTAGATGCTGAAATTTTATTTTTGCAAGAGACTAGGCTCACCTCCTTGGCAGATATTCATATGGCCAAGAGAGAGTGGAGGTATGGTCCATCTTACTGGTCTCTTGCGGCCGAGCCTTACGGCGGTGTGGCGGTGTTGTTTAAAACTGGCATGGTAACTGTCCGGCGGGTTATTGAGGTGGAGATTGGGAGATGTATGGTCTTAGACGTCCTTGTGGGAGGGCAGGACCTGCGCCTAATTAATGTTTATGGGCCGCACACAAAGTGGGACAGGAAGTGCCTTTTTACAAGGATCAAGCCATTTCTTTTTACATCCCGGCAAGTGGTCTTTGGAGGTGACTTTAATACAGTAACTAGACCCAAGGACAGGAAGGACTTCAAGGACAGGCTGGGATATGATAGCGTTTTTTAAAATAGTATGGTTAGGGATGCTGGTCTTGTGGATGTGCACATTAAGCACCTCCCGGATGACACTGGGTTCACCTTTCATCGAGGTAATAGTCAGAGTAGAATAGATAGGTTTTTTTTTAAGGAGACCTCTGCTTTCTCACCCCCAGTGGTGCAGGCAGTAGAGTTCTCTGATCACTGTATGCTATCTGTGGTCCTGAATGCTTCAGACGCCCCTCAGAGGGGTAAGGGCATCTGGAGATTGAATTAGACTCTACTCAAGGAAGAACATGTTAGACAATCCTTTGAGGAATTCTTTCAGGCACAGGTGACCATCCTGGACTTTTGTAGCAGCAAGGCTGAGTGGTGGGAGCTGACCAAAAAGAGGATCGCTGGATTCTTCAGGGGCCTAGCCAATAGAAAGCAGTTTAATAAATACATGACCTACCAACGTTTACGGAGGAAGCTGGATATTCTTGTCTCGAGAGGAGGAGATCCTGGGGCAATCTCCGAAGTGAAACTCCTTCTCAGGAAGTGTCAATATGACCGGCATGCCTCTTTGGTTCTGGAGAGGGACTATGGGAAGTACCACTCGCCTGACCCTTACCAGAACTGCAAACAAGGTGTAGCAGTTAAAACGGTCGTTGGCCTTAAGGACAGTACAGGTTCCTTGACAAAGTCCAGGTCAATGATTCTGGAGGTCGTGAGGTCCTTTCATGCTGACCTTCTTGGGAGGAAAGAGCTTGACCGTGACAAGATGGAAAGCTTTTTGGACTCTACTCCAGGTCTAAATGATGAAGATGTCCCATTGATGAATTTGACAGAGGAGATCACAGTTGAAGAGGTGATAAGGGCAATTGAACAGCTTGCCATCAAAAAGTCACCTGGACCGGATGGCTTGACGGCTGAGTTTTACAAAGCTTTTAAGTCTATTCTGGCCCCACATTTGGTAGAGGTTTTTAACAGTTGCCTTGCTGATGGGGTACTTCCCCCTTCCATGAGGCACTCAGCTGTGATTCTTCTTTCAAAGGGTAAAGATCCTTCGATGATTGAGAATTGGCGCCCCATCAGCCTTCTTAATGTCGATAGAAAGATACTGGCAAAGATCATTTTCTGGCACCTATCGTCAGTAGCAGAGTCTTTGCTTTCTCGCCATCAGCACTGTTCGGTCCAGGGTAGGTGCACCTCCACAGCAGTTTTAGCTGTCCGGGAGGCCTTGGAGCGGTGCAGGGCTGCAGGCTGGGGAACGTATTTGCTGACATTGGATCAGGCAAAAGCCTTTGATCGTGTTAACCATGAGTACCTGTGGTTGCTCCTTAGTAAGTACGGTCTGCCGGGTGGTTTTGTCGATTGGTTAAAAGTCTTGTATAAGGGGGCAGAAAGCTTTCCTCTTGTTAATGGTTGGGTTGGGCAGTCCTTTGAGGTTGGCTCCGGGGTGCGCCAGGGTTGTCCCCTGAGTCCCCTGCTCTATGTGTTTGCAATCGACCCCTTCATCAGGAGGCTAGAGAGCAGCATGTTGTGTGGGGTGCCAGTGGGGCTCCCGGGTGAGCCGCCTTTGAGGGTTGTTGCCTATGCGGACGATGTGTCTGTGATTGTCACTGGGCGGATGAAGCAGAGGAGGTGGTCTCTCTGACATCACGGTATTCTGAAGCATCAGGCTCCAAGATCAATCAGGAAAAGAGTGAAGTTTTCTGGATGGGAAAGGAAGGTGAGGGTTTTGATCTCCCGGACACCTTTCCAGTGCCCCAGGAAAGAATTAAGATTCTAGGCATTGTATTTGGACCCGGCGATTATGGCCTCAAAAACTGGGAAGGCAGACTGGAAATTGCCAATACTAAGGTGGTCAGCTGGAAGAGATGGAAGTTATCTATGAGGGAAAGGGTTGATCTGATTAAGACTTACCTGATTCCTATCTTCTTGTATGTCAGCTTTGTCTGCATCTTGCCAGTGTCTCTCTATGCTAGGGTCAGTAGTGTGTTCTTCCAGATGTTGTGGGGGAACAGACTGAACCCCATCAAGAGGAATGTCACCTATCTATCCAGGAGGGAGGGTGGCTTAGGTATGGTCAACCCAGTTCTTTTCTTTTCACTGCTTTTTCTCAAGTTTAATATTGGTAATATGCTTGCAGTGGAACCTCCTGGATGGGCAGGCATATTTAGATCTTGGTTTAGGCCTTTTCAAGACTTTGGGAAGAAGGTGGCCAAGTGAAGAATCTCAGGGGTCATCGTGGTCAGCTACCAGCCTATGTCGCTCCGTGCCTGAAGTTACTACGGCAGTGGCGATTGTCGGCTGAAGATCTCAGATCGGTTCCGAGGAAAGTCCTTATGAGTCGAGTCTTGAGCGAAGTCTTTCATGACCCACTGGCCTTAAGGGATTGCCCAGGCCCAGTTTTGAGGGCAGGGTTAAGACTTATTAATTTGGACAGAGTACCTCCTAAATTCAGGGATCTGGCCTGGATGTGCTTCCATGGGAGGCTCTATGTTCGGGGCAATTTGAAATTCCGCAGTGGGATGGATCGTAGCTGTCCTCGGGAGGAGTGTGCAGGTGAGGAGGAGACTATGGACCATTTTCTGCTTCATTGCCCTTTTAACATAGAGGTGTACAAACAGGTGGGGCGGGCCCTCGGTGTCCCTTTCCTCTCCAGGCTGGGTTATGGTGAGTGGGTGTATGGAGCATTCAATACTGGTGGGGTTTTTTGTTTAGATACACTTTTTCTAGTTAGCATAGTAGTCCGTTATTTCACTTGGAACGCACGGTGTCAGGTCTGCATTCGGCGTAAAATCCTTCCTGTTCAGGTGGTGGTGTATGACATTTTGCATGAGGTGGAGAAGATTCGGGTACTTGAGAGGGACAAGCGGAGTCAGGGGGCTTGGTTGAAGGCGTGGAGGGGTTTCAAGCCTCCCTGACTGCCAGGAGTCTCTTTCCCGGGTGTGGCTGTCTGTCTCTTTTCACCCTAGATTATTTTTTGGATTAATTTTTGATAAATGGCTGCGTACATAGGTGATGGGTTGTGCCTCTTAGGCCCTCTCTGCTGCTTTATGTAAATAATTTTGGTAGTGGATTATGTATATATTGTATATATTCTGAACATGGATGTGTATTCCTTGGATTTCTGTTGAAGTTTTGTACTATGGTTTTGTTTTTTACTTTTGTATAAAATTGGTTGCTTGATTCTTTTTAATAAAAGATCAATAGTGCCCCATCATTGGTGTCAGTGGGAGGAATAGAGCCCCACCCATCATTGGAGCACAGGTGTGTCAGGAGGAGGCTGTCTCTCTGGAGCTGCTGCAGATCCGTGTGAGAGGGGACTGGTGAGGAAATCTATCCCAGCTCTCCTGGCCCCTTTCTGGGGAAGTCATGGAGGCCAGCAGGGCCTCTCCTGCTGGAAGCTCCCAGCCATCTCCTGGGCCATCAGGTGATATGCCTTCCTCTCTACAAACCATGGCTTGTGATCTTTCTGCCCCTGGTAAGGATGAAGGCTCAGAGGCAATTCAGGAGCGAGTGGTGGCCGGGATTAAAGCCCTGAATAGAGAAAGAGACAAGCTCTATAAACTGAGAGCGGAGCTGAAGCGCCTGAGAAGGCAGCGTGAGGGCTTACATAGCCAGAAACGAGGGTCCATGGATCCGGAGATCCAACTGGCCAAGGTCCGGGTTGAACATCAGGAGACCATTGTGTCCATCATGGAAGGAAGAGATGGGCCATTTAAGGAAAAGTTTTACAATGAAAAAAGGTTTGCGAGGATGACAAAGATGGAGGTGGAGGAGGAGACCCCCAGTTCTGACCCCCTGCCCCCTCAGGTAGAGGTAAGCAGCCCCATGCCTTCCCAGGACTCAGGAGGCATGCTCAGGGCCATCCAGGTAATGGAGTCTCCTGTGCGGGGGGATCAGCTGGCGTTTGGTGATAAGGACATAACTGATAATGTGCCTGATAATGTCAAGCCCCAAGCAGGGGATGAATCTGTTTTTGTGTCATCTAACACCATGAGCAATGTTGAAAGTGTGCCCAGTGACACTCAAGTTTCTAATGCTATGTGTAGCAATGTTTTACCTTCTAATGCTGCAGCGCAGCAAGAGCTGCATTTAAAAAATGACATTTCTGAAAAGGAACTACCGGTGTCAGCAGAGCCCATTAACTCTCCTTTGGCTGAGTCTAAAGATGTTTGCCCCACAGCTGCTGGAGACTCTACAGTGCAGCATCAGGAGACAGCTGGTATTGCAGCAACTGTGACTATTCCTGATGGGAAATTGAACGTGTGTGTGACTGATAGCAATTGTACAAGTGTGATGGACAATCGTCCCAGCTCAGTCCAAGCAAATAATAGTAATGTACAGACTACTGTGACTTCAGTGTGGGGCCTTGGCCCTGATAAACCCACGTTTGCTCAGGTGGTGCGCTCTGCTCCTGGTAGCTCCGCCCCCAAGCGGGGTTTCCCCCTGCAGCCTACCACTTTGGGCACCCCGGGATCTGGTCTTGGGTCTCTGGCTTCTGCTGGGGGTCCGAGAAGAAATGTGGTAATTCTCAAATGGGAAGGTGGTGCGATCCCTCCAGCACGGCGTGCAGTGGTGGATTTGATTTTGGAGATGGGTTTTGGGGCAAATGACCTGTATGCTCTAATACATGTAGCTGGGACATGGGATTATACCATTAGTTTCACCAGGCCAGAGGGTCTTGACCTGTTCTGGGAGCGATATGAGGCTCGGTGCAGGTCAAGACCTGAATGGGAAGGTCTGGCCCCAGTTGCGGTTTCGCAAAGGTCAACGGTGAAAAAGATAACCATCATACTCACCAATGAGAGTGTTCCTGCTCGGGACCTAGAGGTCTGGTTAAGGAACTATGGTGAGGTTTTGACTAAGCCCAGCAAAATCCTTGATGAACGTAACATCTGGACTGGGGGTTGGTCGGTTACAGTCAGGTTGGCCAGGGATGGGAATGTTGTCCGTCACCTGCCCTCCTCAGCTTTTATAGGGAGGGATAGGATGACTATTTTCTACCCTGGTCAGCCGAAGCTGTGTCACCGCTGTGGAGAAAAGGGGCATTTGAGCTCTTCCTGTTCAGCCTTGATATGTTCAGTGTGTCGGGGTCAGGGTCATATGGCCAAGGACTGCACCGAGATGATCAGGTGCAACCTGTGCCTGCGCCTTGGCCACCCCTACAGCAGATGTCCTGAAGCCTGGCACAATATGGAGAAGGAGGTACTAGATGACTTGTCAAGGCTGGACGGGATGGAGGGTGATGCCCCTGGTGTACCATCCTCCTCTGCGGTGACTGACTCCCCTGGTCCTGCTCAGGGTCCCTCCCCAGTTCCTGTGGCCACCCCTCCTGTGTCTGTAAGTATTCCTTCTGTATCTGTCTCTGTGTTCCCCCAGCCTACTGTACCCTCTCCTCATGTGTCAGAACCTTCCAAGTCTGTGCCCCCCGAGTCAGTTACCCCCCAGGAGTCTACCCCTCCTAAGACAGATTCAAAGGGAGCAACCCCCCCACCAGGAGTGGTAGTGGGTATTAAAAAGGTCGCTTCTGCCTCTCTAAAGGAGTCTTCTGTAAAGACTTCAAAGAAAAAAACAGGAGATAAGGGCATCTCTGAAGCTGACCTGCAGTACCTGGAGGAGAGAAGGAAGGTTGGGAAGCGGAAGAAGCAGGTGGTGAGGACGGAACGGGCTCCAGTGCCTGTCTCCAACCGTTATAGGTCCTCTAAGTGGGAGATTTCCTCATCTGGAGCTTCTTCGGAGCGAAGTTCTGATTCTGAGATGGAGTTTGAGGCGGCCTCAAGAAAGAGAGAGGCTTCTGGTGATGAGCAGCAGAGGGGAGCTAAGAAGCAATCCACCCAATAACCCAAATGGCGGTTCCCCCTCCGTTAAAAGTGGTGACAATAAATGTCGCCAGCATTAAGTCAGTAAGAGCTCGTTCTATGGCCTTCTTTTTGTTCAGCCAATTAGATGCTGAAATTTTATTTTTGCAAGAGACTAGGCTCACCTCCTTGGCAGATATTCATATGGCCAAGAGAGAGTGGAGGTATGGTCCATCTTACTGGTCTCTTGCGGCCGAGCCTTACGGCGGTGTGGCGGTGTTGTTTAAAACCGGCATGGTAACTATCCGGCGGGTTATTGAGGTGGAGATGGGGAGATGTATGGTCTTAGACGTCCTTGTGGGAGGGCAGGACCTGCGCCTAATTAATGTCTATGGGCCGCACACAAAGTGGGACAGGAAATGCCTTTTTACAAGAATCAAGCCATTTCTTTTTACATCCCGGCAAGTGGTCTTTGGAGGTGACTTTAATACAGTAACTAGACCCAAGGACAGGAAGGACTTCAAGGACAGGCTGGGATATGATAGCGTTTTTTTAAATAGTATGGTTAGGGATGCTGGTCTTGTGGATGTGCACATTAAGCACCTCCCGGATGACACTGGGTTCACCTTTCATCGAGGTAATAGTCAGAGTAGAAAAGATAGGTTTTTTTTGAAGGAGACCTCTGCTTTCTCACCCCCAGTGGTGCAGGCAGTAGAGTTCTCTGATCACTGTATGCTATCTGTGGTCCTGAATGCTTCAGACGCCCCTCAGAGGGGTAAGGGCATCTGGAGATTGAATTCGACTCTACTCAAGGAAGAACATGTTAGACAATCCTTTGAGGAATTCTTTCAGGCACAGGTGACCATCCTGGACTTTTGTAGCAGCAAGGCTGAGTGGTGGGAGCTGACCAAAAAGAGGATCGCTGGATTCTTCAGGGGCCTAGCCAATAGAAAGCAGTTTAATAAATACATGACCTACCAACGTTTACGGAGGAAGCTGGATATTCTTGTCTCGAGAGGTGGAGATCCTGGGGAAATCTCCGAAGTGAAACTCCTTCTCAGGAAGTGTCAATATGACCGGCATGCCTCTTTGGTTCTGGAGAGGGACTATGGGAAGTACCACTCGCCTGACCCTTACCAGAACTGCAAACAAGGTGTAGCTGTTAAAACGGTCGTTGGCCTTAAAGACAGTACAGGTTCCTTGACAAAGTCCAGGTCAGGGATTCTGGAGGTCGTGAGGTCCTTTTATGCTGACCTTCTTGGGAGGAAAGAGCTTGACCGTGACAAGATGGAAGGCTTTTTGGACTCTACTCCAGGTCTAAATGATGAAGATGTCCCATTGATGAATTTGACAGAGGAGATCACAGTTGAAGAGGTGATGAGGGCAATTGAACAACTTGCCATCAAAAAGTCACCTGGACCGGATGGCTTGACGGCTGAGTTTTACAAAGCCTTTAAGTCTATTCTGGCCCCACATTTGGTAGAGGTTTTTAACAGTTGCCTTGCTGAGGGGGTACTTCCCCCTTCCATGAGGCACTCAGCTGTGATTCTTCTTTCAAAGGGTAAAGATCCTTCGATGATTGAGAATTGGCGCCCCATCAGCCTTCTTAATGTCGATAGAAAGATACTGGCAAAGATATTTTTCTGGCGCCTATCGTCAGTAGCAGAGTCTTTGCTTTCTCGCCATCAGCACTGTTCGGTCCAGGGTAGGTGCACCTTCACAGCGGTTTTAGCTGTCCGGGAGGCCTTGGAGCGGTGCAGGGCTGCAGGCTGGGGAAAGTATTTGCTGACATTGGATCAGGCAAAGGCTTTTGATCGTGTCAACCATGAGTACCTGTGGTTGCTCCTTAGTAAGTACGGTCTGCCGGGTGGTTTTGTCGATTGGTTAAAAGTCTTGTATAAGGGGGCAGAAAGCTTTCCTCTTGTTAATGGTTGGGTTGGGCAGTCCTTTGAGGTTGGCTCCGGGGTGCGCCAGGGTTGTCCCCTGAGTCCCCTGCTCTATGTGTTTGCAATCGACCCTTTCATCAGGAGGCTAGAGAGCAGCATGTTGTGTGGGGTACCAGTGGGTCTCCCGGGTGAGCCGCCTTTGAGGGTTGTTGCCTATGCGGACGATGTGTCAGTGATTGTCACTGGGGCGGATGAAGCAGAGGAGGTGGTCTCTCTGACATCACGGTATTCTGAAGCATCAGGCTCCAAGATCAATCAGGAAAAGAGTGAAGTTTTCTGGATGGGAAAGGAAGGTGAGGGGTTTGATCTCCCGGACACCTTTCCAGTGCCCCAGGAAAGAATTAAGATTTTAGGCATTGAATTTGGACCTGGCGATTATGGCCTCAAAAACTGGGAAGGCAGACTGGAAATTGCCAATACTAAGGTGGTCAGCTGGAAGAGATGGAAGTTATCTATGAGGGAAAGGGTTGATCTGATTAAGACTTACCTGATTCCGATCTTCTTATATGTCAGCTTTGTCTGCATCTTGCCAGTGTCTCTCTATGCTAGGGTCAGTAGTGTGTTCTTCCAGATGTTGTGGGGGAACAGACTGAACCCCATCAAGAGGAATGTCACCTATCTATCCAGGAGGGAGGGTGGCTTAGGTATGGTCAACCCAGTTCTTTTCTTTTCACTGCTTTTTCTCAAGTTTAATATTGGTAATATGCTTGCAGTGGAACCTCCTGGATGGGCAGGCATATTTAGATCTTGGTTTAGGCCTTTTCAAGACTTTGGGAAGAAGGTGGCCAAGTGAAGAATCTCAGGGGTCATCGTGGTCAGCTACCAGCCTATGTCGCTCCGTGCCTGAAGTTACTACGGCAGTGGCGATTGTCAGCTGAAGATCTCAGATCGGTTCCGAGGAAAGTCCTTATGAGTCGAGTCTTGAGCGAAGTCTTTCATGACCCACTGGCCTTAAGGGATTGCCCAGGCCCAGTTTTGAGGGCAGGGTTAAGACTTATTAATTTGGACAGAGTACCCCCTAAATTCAGGGATCTGGCCTGGTTGTGCTTCCATGGGAGACTCTATGTTAGGGGCAATTTGAAATTCCGCAGTGGGGTGGATCGTAGCTGTCCTCGGGAGGAGTGTGCAGGTGAGGAGGAGACTATGGACCATTTTCTGCTTCATTGCCCTTTTAACATAGAGGTGTACAAACAGGTGGGACGGGCCCTCGGTGTCCCTTTCCTCTCCAGGCTGGGTTATGCTGAGTGGGTGTACGGAGCATTCAATACTGGTGGGGTTTTTTGTTTAGATACACTTTTTCTAGTTAGCCTAGTAGTCCGTTATTTCACTTGGAACGCACGGTGTCAGGTCTGCATTCGGCGTAAAATCCTTCCTGTTCAGGTGGTGGTGTATGACATTTTGCATGAGGTGGAGAAGATTCGGGTACTTGAGAGAGACAAGCGGAGTCAGGGGGCTTGGTTGAAGGCGTGGAGGGGTTTCAAGCCTCCCTGACTGCCAGGAGTCTCTTTCCCGGGTGTGGCTGTCTGTCTCTTATCACCCTAGATTATTTTTTTTTTGGATTAATTTTTGATAAATGGCTGCGTACATAGGTGATGGGTTGTGCCTCTTAGGCCCTCTCTGCTGCTTTATGTAAATAATTTTGGTAGTGGATTATGTATATATTGTATATATTCTGAACATGGATGTGTATTCCTTGGATTTCTGTTGAAGTTTTGTACTATAGTTTTGTTTTTTACTTTTGTATAAAATTGGTTGCTTGATTCTTTTAATAAAAGATCAATAGTGCCTCATTATTGGTTTCAGTGGGAGGAATAGTGCTCCAAGGGCCGGATAAAGGCAAGCAAAGGGCCACAGTTTGTCATATATTATAGTTCATAATGGGCTCTGCAATACAAAAATGGAATAGTGCCGGCAGTACGGCAATCCAATGATTGTGGCTCGTGAAGAGCGTGTGGCCCGTGAATCTTTGATAAACCTTTGATATCATATTACAGCCTATGGCACAAAAAATCGTGCTGGTAACTTAGGGGGTTAAAGATATTTATACACTCCTAATATTCCATGGCATTAACAATAAAATGTAACAAATTTTCATCTTCAAAAACTCAAAGCTTAAATTAAATTTGTGCTGCTCAGTTTGAAACAGTTGATGTCCTTACAACTTTTGTGGCAATTTTACCGTGTATCTTCACTTTACAATAAGAAAAAAAAATGTAATTACAAAAATAATAATAATAATAATAATAATTGTAATTATTGTTATTTTCATTATTATTATTATTATTATTATTAGTAGTAGTAGTAGTAGTAGTAGTATTTGAGTATAATAATAAATATTATTTTATATTATATATATTATTAGTAAAACTATTATTATTATTATTATTATTATTAACAACAATAATAAAATAAAAATGTATGTTATTTTATATTTTCATTTAAAAAATACTATTAAACTTTGCCATAACTTTTCGCATTTAATCCTATATTATTTAAAAAAAAAAAAAGCATAAGAGCTTTTCATCTTCAAAAACTCATACTGAGCAGATTAAATTCAATTTGTGCTGCTCAGTTTGAAACAGTTGATTTCCTTACAACTTTTGTGGCAATTTTACGTTGTCTCTTCACTTTCCAATTAAAAAAAAAATGTAATTACAATAAAAATAATAATTGTTATAATTATTATTATTATAATAAAAATGTATATTATTTTATATTCTAATTTTAAAAATACTATTAGACGTTGCCATAACTTTTCTCATTCAAATCTATATTATTATTATAAAAAAATAAGAGCTTTTCATTTTCAAAAAATCAATTAAATTTGTGCTGCTCAGTTTGAAACAGCTGATGTCCTTACAACGTTTGTGTCAATTTTTACATTGTTGTCTCTTCACTTTCCAATAAAAAAAGTTTTAATTACAGTAATAATAATAATAATTATTATTATTATTATTATTATTATAAAAATCTATATTATTTTTTATTTTAATTTAAAAAATACTATTAGACTTTGCCATAACTTTTCTAATTTAACCCTATATTATTATAAAAAAAAATAAGAGCTTTTCATCTTCAAAAACTCAAACTAAGCAGCTTAAATTAAATTTGTGCTGCTCAGTTTGAAACAGCTGATGTCCTTACAACTTTTGTGGCAATTTTACTTTGCCTCTTCACTTTACAATAAAAAAAAAAAAACTCAAAACAAAAAAACATAATTACAATAATAACAATTATTATTAGTATCATTAGTAGTAGTAGTAGTATTAATATTTTAAAATAATCAAAAATTGTTATTATTTCAATACCTTTATTTTAAAATACAGTCTCATGTGATTCTCCCTATTTAATGCCTATATTATTTTATTATTATTATTATTATTATTATTATTATTATTATTTTTACAATACTGCTAGTTTAAGTAACCTGAGAATGTTTTTTGTCCAAATGACTATTCATTGGAGAACAAGGTGAAAACAATCTCTCCTTCAGAAATAAAAAAAAACTACCCACTTGAGAATGGTAAGGGGATTATATTCCTTTTCATTTTTTTTCCCTGGATAGTTGCCAGAACTAATTCACAAGCCATCCAAATTTACGTACCGTCTACCTCAGCGTTGAGACCTTTGACGGAAGCTGGACAAGAAATGAACACGGAGAGGAGTATTAGATCAATGCTCTCTGGACCTCACATCAGATTTTATGAATGTGATTGAATAATGTTCCTTTATCTGCTCACCACCAGGAACGGCTTCAAATTCTGTCAACTCCTGGAAAAATTTCGCCAGATCAGGCTCTTGTAACAGGATCTGTTCCACAAGGGCATGCATCAAGGTGAACCTCTTCTCTTTACTAGCGAGATGGGCCATCTACCGGTAGAAGAGAATCATCATTGACAGACCAGGCTATCAATCTATGAGCCACACAAGTATTGGAGAAGACTGGGCCTATCAGTTATTGCTCAACATGACAGATAAAACACTTCCATCTGGCATTCGCATTTCCTCAGAGGATCTCTTTTTGCACACAGCGTGTTAAAAGAGACGTAGAAGGATGAGAATTTTGAACTAAGGAACTTTAAATACTATGCACACAATAATACAATCGAATAAAACATGGAAGAAATGGAATAAAACATGAACGTTGAAGCGTTATTGACAGAACGAAAGCCATAGTCATGAGTCAAACTTACAACTTATTGAATAAAAAGATAATACGGTGACAGATTCAATTAGGATTAAGAGAGGGGAATTTTTGGGAGGGAGGAAGTCATCTTGCACTTCACTTTACCTGAGCAGAGGGAATTTGTTACTTTGTAGTACAAAACTGTGGTAGCCTTAACTGAACCCCCAACAGGAGCAATATAGGCATAACCATTACACTCCATATATAGAACACTACACCTCCAACATGACCGACCACAATGAAGTTCCATTCCATTCCATACATAGAACACTACACCTGACCACTGGACATGACCACAATGCAATTCCATTCCATTCCATACACAGAACACTACACCCCCAACATGACCGACCACTGAATATGACCACAATGCAATTCTATTCCATTCCATACACAGAACACTACACCCAACCACTGGACATGACCACAATGCAATTTCATTCCACTCCTTACATAAGACACTAAACCCAACCACTGGACATGACCACAATGCAGTTCCATTCCACTCCATACATAGGACAATACACCCAACCACTGGACATGACCACAATGCAATTCCATTCCACTTCATACATAGGACAATACACCCAACCACTGGACATGACCACAATGCAATTCCATTCCACTTCATACATAGGACACTACACCCAACCACTGGACATGACCACAATGCAGTTCCATTCCACTCCATACATAGGACAATACACCCAACCACTGGACATGACCAAAATGCACTTCCATTTCACTCCATACATAGAACACAAAACCCAAACATGACCGACCACTGGACATGACCACAGTGAAGTTCCATTCCACTCCGTACATAGAACACAAAACACAAACATGACCGACCACTGGACATGACCACAATGAAGTTCCATTCCACTCCATACATAGAACACAAAACCCAAACATTACTGACCACTGGACATGACCACAATGAAGTTCCATTCCACTCCATACATAGAACACTACACCCCCAACATGACCGACCCCTGGACATGACCACAATGAAGTTCCATTCCACTTCATAAATAGAACACTACACCCTCAACATGACCGATTACTGGACATGACCACAATGCAATTCCATTCCACTCCATACATAGAACACTACACCTCCAACATGACCGACCACTGGATATGACCACAATGCAATTCCATTCCATTCCATACATAGAACACACAACCCAAACATGACCGACCACAATGAAGTTCCATTCCACTTCATACATAGAACACTACACCCAACCACTGGACATGACCACAATGCAATTCCATTCCACTCCATACATAGAACACACAACCCAAACATGACCGACCACAATGAAGTTCCATTCCACTCCATACATAGAACACTACACCCAACCACTGGACATGACCAAAATGACGTTCCATTCCACTCCATGCATAGAACACTACACCCCCAACATGACCAACCACTGGACTGACCACAATGCAATTCCATTCCACTCCATACATCGGACACTTCACCCAACCACTGGACATGACCACAATGCAGTTCCATTCCACTCCCTATATAGAACACAAAACCCAAACATGACCGACCACTGGACATGACCACAATGAAGTTCCATTCCACTCCATACATAGAACACTACACCCAACCACTGGACATGACCACAATGCAATTCCATTCTACTCCATACATAGAACACTACACCTCCAACATGACCAACCACTGGACATGACCACAATGCAGTTCCATTCCACTCCATACATAGAACACTACACCCAACCACTGGACATGACCACAATGCAATTCCATTCCACTTCATACATAGGACAATACACCCAACCACTGGACATGACCACAATGCAATTCCATTCCACTTCATACATAGGACACTACACCCAACCATTGGACATGACCACAATGCAGTTCCATTCCACTCCATACATAGGACAATACACCCAACCACTGGACATGACCACAATGCAATTCCATTCCACTTCATACATAGGACACTACACCCAACCACTGTACATGACCACAATGCAGTTCCATTCCACTCCATACATAGGACAATACACCCAACCACTGGACATGACCAAAATGCAGTTCCATTTCACTCCATACATAGAACACAAAACCCAAACATGACCGACCACTGGACATGACCACAGTTAAGTTCCATTCCACTTCATAAGTAGAACACTACACCCTCAACATGACCGATCACTGGACATTAGGGATGAGCCGAACACCCCCCGGTTCGGTTCGCACCAGAACCCGCGAACGGACCGCAAGTTCGCACGAACGTTAGAACCCCATTGACGTCTATGGGACTCGAACGTTCGAAATCAAAAGTGCTCATTTTAAAGGCTAATTTGCATGGTATTGTCCTAAAAAGGGTTTGGGGACCCGGGTCCTACCCCAGGGGACATGTATCAATGCAAAAAAAACTTTTAAAAACGGCCGTTTTTTCGGGAGCAGTGATTTTAATGATGCTTAAAGTAAAAAAAAAAAAGTGAAATATTCCTTTAAATATCGTACCTGGGGGGTGTCTATAGTATGCCTGTAAAGTGACGCGTGTTTCCCATGTTTAGAACAGTCCCTGCACCAAATGTCATTTTTAAAGGAAAAAATCTCATTTAAAACTGCTTGCGGGTTTAATGTCATGTCGGGTCCTGGCAATATGGATGAAAATCAGTGAGAAAAACGGCATGGGTACCCCCCAGTCCATTACCAGGCCCTTTGGGTCTTGTATGGATATTAAGGGGAACCCCGCACCCAAATTAAAATAAGGAAAGGTCCCTATATACTCTGAACAGCAGTATACAGGCGGTGCAAACAAGACAGGGACTGTAGGTTTGTTGTTAAGTAGAATCTCTTTGTAATTTTGAACATTTTTAATGTGTTTAGCTCCAGCCAAAAAATCTTTTCTAAGCTTTTTGGAAAACATAGGGAAGGGTTATCACCCCTGTGACATTTGTTTTGCGTCTTTCCTCCTCTTCAGAAGATTTCACCTCACTTTTTTGTCCCAATGAAAAATGTTTTTTGAAAATTTGGGTTTTTTTGTGGAACAAGGATTGGAAAGCATCAGTGGAAAGGAGAAATTGTTTTCCCATATTAACTCTTACATGAGAGAATTTCCCTTCCTATGGGTAGATTTCATCTCACTTCCTGTTGTCTCCTTCCGTTTGCAAGTAGGAGTCGTTTGTAAGTTAGATGTTTGAAAGTAGGGTCCTGCCCTATATACTCAGCAGAAATTTGGGCCTTAGGTGTTGCTGTGGCCAAAACACTGTAAGCCCTCACAGGGCCCTGCTGTGAAATATTAGATCAAGAATTGTAATTACATGCCCCTGTTGAACAGGAGCTGAAAAATTAGGCCTTAGGCACTGGTGCTGGTGCCACAACACTGCAACCCCTCACAGACACTCTAGTTGGAACGCAGGAACGAGCACTGCTGCAAAGTATTGCATCAAAAATTGTAATTACACGCCCCTGTTAGACAGGGGCAGAAAAATTGGGCCTTAGGCACTGGTGCTGGTGCCACAACACTGCAACCCCTCACAGACACTCTAGTTGGAACGCAGGAACGAGCACTGCTGCAAAGTATTGCATCAAAAATTGTAATTACACGCCCCTGTTAGACAGGGGCAGAAAAATTGGGCCTTAGGCACTGGTGCTGGTGCCACAACACTGCAACCCCTCACAGACACTCTAGTTGGAACGCAGGAACGAGCACTGCTGCAAAGTATTGCATCAAAAATTGTAATTACACGCCCCTGTTAGACAGGGGCAGAAAAATTGGGCCTTAGGCACTGGTGCTGGTGCCACAACACTGCAACCCCTCACAGACACTCTAGTTGGAACGCAGGAACGAGCACTGCTGCAAAGTATTGCATCAAAAATTGTAATTACACGCCCCTGTTAGACAGGGGCAGAAAAATTGGGCCTTAGGCACTGGTGCTGGTGCCACAACACTGCAACCCCTCACAGACACTCTAGTTGGAATGCAGGAACGAGCCGTGCTGCAAAGTATTACATCAAAAATTGTAATTACACGCCCCTGTTATACAGGGGCTGAAAAATTGTGCCTTAGGCACTGGTGGTGGCGCCCAGAACCAAAAATGTTCTTACAAGCTATCAGCGTGATGATTGAGGAGGAAGAGGATAATTACTCAGGGATAATCACTCAGCATCAACATAGGCAGTCTTTGAAGGGATCTGAAAAAAATTATTCAGTTACATCAGCATCAGGTGCTTGGTAGCTGGTGGTGATCCAAGACTGATTCATTTTTATGAAGGTCAGCCGATCGACCGAGTCAGTGGACAGACGCACCCTGTGATCGGTTACCACGCCTCCAGCAGCACTGAATGTACGTTCCGAAAGAACGCTGGATGCAGGACAGGCCAGTAGCTCAATTGCATACTGTGCAAGCTCTGGCCAGTGATCCATCCTCAAGACCCAGTAACCCAGAGGATTTTCGGTGGGAAAGGTGTCCAAGTCTGATCTTGCCCCTAGGTATTCCTGCACCATGTAAAACAGACGCTGGCGATGGTTGCTGGAACCGATCATACCTTGGGGCTGCGGACCAAAAAATTGTCTGAACGCATCGGTCAGACGGCCACCTTCTCCACCGCTCCTTCTTTGACTGACCGAAGCCTCAGCAACACGTTGTCCAGAAACAGGAGTTTGTAACCTCCCAGTCTCTGGGAACGTGTTGCACAGACCTTTCTGCAAGGCCTCCCGAAGATGTTTCATCCTCTGCTCCCTCTGCGATGGCAAGATAAGGTCCGCAACCTTACCCTTGTAACGTGGATCAAGGAGGGTTGCCAGCCAGTATTGGTCCTTCTCCTTGATACCACGAATACGAGGATCCTTACGCAGGCTTTGCAGGATCAGGGAGGCCATGCAGCGTAGGTTTGCTGAGGCATTCGGTCCGGAGTCCTCTGGGTCACTAAGGACAACAACGTCCGCAGCCACCTCCTCCCAGCCACGTACAAGTCCATGTGTTCCTTGGGACTGATCCCTTAAAGACTGCTGATGCTGAGTGCCAGGCTCCACCTCCATACTGACACAATCTTCCTCCTCCTCCTCCTCCTCCTCCTCGTCCTCTTCCTGTGTGATCGGCGGGCACGCAGGAACACTGTCTGGATAAAGGGGGCCTTGAGAGCTAAGGAAGTCCTCCTCTTCCTGCCTCTGTTCTGCCTCAAGTGCCCTGTCCATTATTCCACGCAGCGTGTGCTCCAACAGGTGGACAAGGGGGACAGTGTCACTGATGCATGCACTGTCAGTGCTCACCATCCTCGTGGCCTCCTCGAATGGTGACAGGACAGTGCATGCATCCCTGATCATGGCCCACTGGCGTGGGGAAAAAAAACCAAGGTCCCCTGACCCTGTCCTGGTGCCATAGTCGCACAGGTACTCATTGATGGCCCTCTGCTGCGTGTGCAGCCGCTGCAGCATGGCCAACGTCGAGTTCCACCTGGTGGGCATGTCACAGATTAGGCGGTTCTTGGGCAGGTTAAACTCCTTTTGGAGGTCCGTCAGCCGAGCACTGGCATTATATGACCGGCGGAAATGCACACAGACTTTCCTGGCCTGCCTCAGGACATCCTGTAAGCCCGGGTACCTGCCCAAGAACCGCTGCACCACCAAGTTAAGGACGTGAGCCAAACAGGGCACATGGGTCAGTTGTCCCTGTCGGAGGGCAGAGAGGAGGTTGGTGCCATTGTCGCAAACCACCATTCCTGCCTTAAGTTGGCGTGGCGTCAACCACCTCTGAACCTGCCCCTGCAGAGCTGACAGAACCTCTGCCCCAGTGTGGCTCCTGTCCCCCAAGCACACCAGCTCAAGCACCGCATGGCATCTTTTGGCCTGCGTACTTGCGTAGCCCCTTGAACGCCTACGGAGCACCGCTGGTTCCGAGGAAGAGGCCATGGAGGAAGAAGAAGAGGAGGGGGTGGAGGAGAGAGGTGTGTCACAATCAGCATTTTGGAGGCGTGGTGGCGGAACAACCTCCAACACTACTGCACCTTGTCCTGCATCCTTCCCAGCTGCCAGCAGAGTCACCCAATGCGCCGTGAAACTTAAGTAACGTCCCTGTCCATGCCTGCTGGACCATGAGTCAGCGGTAATATGCACCTTACCGCTGACCGCCCTGTCCAGCGAGGCATGGACATTGCCTTCCACATGCCGGTAGAGAGCCGGAATCGCCTTCCGTGAGAAAAAGTGGCGTTTGGGTACCTGCCACTGAGGAACCGCACATTCCACAAACTCACGGAAGGGGGCAGAGTCTACCAACTGAAAAGGCAGCAGTTGAAGTGCTAGCAATTTTGCCAAGCTAGCATTCAACCGCTGGGCATGTGGATGGCTGGGAGCAAACTTCTTTCGGCGGTGCAGCAGCTGGGGCAGGGAAATTTGCCTGGTACAATCTGACGTCGGTGTACCAAAAGCAGATTGCCCACAAGTACTTGGCTGTGACACACCTAATTCTACACCTTCATTCCTCTCACTGCAGGTCTCAGAGAGGACTGAAGGTCTAGTGGGGTTGGAAATCTCAGCTGATGAGGAGCAAGGAGAGATCCTCTTTGTTCTTTGGTGTGGGTCTTTCAGATACGCTTGCCAACGAACTGCATGGCAGGTCAACATATGTCTGGTCAAGCATGTGGTACCCAAGCGGGAGATGTTTTGGCCACGCGAGATACGCTTGAGACATATGTTGCAAATAGCAGCGGTGCGATCTGATGCACTCGTCTCAAAAAAGGCCCACACCAAAGAACTTTTTGAATAACGCGCAGAGACTGCAGCGCCCTGCACATGTGGAGCTTTGGGGTGTGATGCAGTCAATGTGCTGCCCTTAGGCTGGCCCCTGGAGGGCATCCTGCCTCGTTGGTGATGTGCCGCCTCCTCCTCCTCCTCCTCCTCCTCCTCCTCTCTCCTATCAGGCACCCACGTTGAGTCAGTGACCTCATCATCCCCTCCCTCCTCATCACTGGAGCAAACCTGGCAGTATGCTGCAGCAGGGGGAGCATGACTGCCAGATTGCTGTCCTTCTTGGGCACCCCCTCTGTCCGTGCTCATGTTACTGCCTTCATCGAGCTCAGTATCATCATCAGAGCCTTCCAAACGCTGGGCATCCTCCTGGAGCATGTACCCAACACTGTGGTCAAACAGTTCGAGGGAATCCTCATGAGGACATGGTGGAGCTAGGGAAGGAGTCACTGATGACATTGAGCTGAGGGAAGAGGCCGCTGCTTTGCCAGACAAAGCACCCTGGGCATGGGTGAGAGAGGATGAGGAGGATGAGGACGGCTTGGTCATCCACTCGACCAAGTCTTCCGCATGTTGCGGCTCAACACGGCCAGCTGCCGAAAAAAAGGCCAAGCGTGTCCCATGGCCACGTGCTGATGAGGATGCACCGTCTCCACGACCAGCACTAGACACAGAGCCTGCTTGCCCTCTCTTATTGGCTTGTGACTGTCTGCCTCTCCTTCTTGGCCTTCCAGACATACTAATGGCCTGTAGCTGCACTAAGCTGGGATAGAACACCTGTAATTTTCTTCAGGTAGCTTTATATACTGTAACCAGACAAGCCTGCCTGTCAGTAGGAAGATAACAGGAACGGATCTAGCTGAACACTGTGAGCAGGACACACTGTACTAAATGTAAATAGTCTAGCTGCCTGACCGTGGTACTAATAGGATCAAAAAGAACACCTGTAATTTTCTTCAGGTAGCTTTATATACTGTAACCAGACAAGCCTGCCTGTCAGTAGGAAGATAACAGGAACGGATCTAGCTGAACACTGTGAGCAGGACGCACTGCACTGAATGTAAATAGCAGGAACGGATCTAGCTGAACACTGTGAGCAGGACGCACTGCACTGAATGTAAATAGCAGGAACGGATCTAGCTGAACACTGTGAGCAGGACGCACTGCACTGAATGTAAATAGCAGGAACGGATCTAGCTGAACACTGTGAGCAGGACGCACTGCACTGAATGTAAATAGCAGGAACGGATCTAGCTGAACACTGTGAGCAGGACGCACTGCACTGAATGTAAATAGCAGGAACGGATCTAGCTGAACACTGTGAGCAGGACGCACTGCACTGAATGTAAATAGCAGGAACGGATCTAGCTGAACACTGTGAGCAGGACGCACTGCACTGAATGTAAATAGCAGGAACGGATCTAGCTGAACACTGTGAGCAGGACGCACTGCACTGAATGTAAATAGCAGGAACGGATCTAGCTGAACACTGTGAGCAGGACGCACTGCACTGAATGTAAATAGCAGGAACGGATCTAGCTGAACACTGTGAGCAGGACGCACTGCACTGAATGTAAATAGCAGGAACGGATCTAGCTGAACACTGTGAGCAGGACGCACTGCACTGAATGTAAATAGCAGGAACGGATCTAGCTGAACACTGTGAGCAGGACGCACTGCACTGAATGTAAATAGCAGGAACGGATCTAGCTGAACACTGTGAGCAGGACGCACTGCACTGAATGTAAATAGCAGGAACGGATCTAGCTGAACACTGTGAGCAGGACGCACTGCACTGAATGTAAATAGCAGGAACGGATCTAGCTGAACACTGTGAGCAGGACGCACTGCACTGAATGTAAATAGCAGGAACGGATCTAGCTGAACACTGTGAGCAGGACGCACTGCACTGAATGTAAATAGCAGGAACGGATCTAGCTGAACACTGTGAGCAGGACGCACTGCACTGAATGTAAATAGCAGGAACGGATCTAGCTGAACACTGTGAGCAGGACGCACTGCACTGAATGTAAATAGCAGGAACGGATCTAGCTGAACACTGTGAGCAGGACGCACTGCACTGAATGTAAATAGCAGGAACGGATCTAGCTGAACACTGTGAGCAGGACACACTGCACTAAATAGTCTAGATAGAAGATAACAGGAACGGATCTAGCTAAACTGAATACAGTGTATATATATATATGCAACACCTGGGATGCATATATATACACAATACACTGTAAGTGCAGCTAACTGACTGACTGTTCTGCCTAATCTATCTAACTCAAATCAAATGACACTGTCTCTCTCTCTCTCTATCTCTCAGCACACCGGAACACACACTACACAGGGCCGCCGTGCAGGCGGCCTTATATAGTGTGGGGTGTGTACTAAATCCCCTGAGCCATAATTGGCCAAAGCCACCCTGGCTTTGGCCAATTACAGCTCTCTCTACTGACGGCGCTGTGATTGGCCAAGCATGCGGGTCATAGTGCATGCTTGGCCAATCATCAGCCAGCAATGCACTGCGATGCCGCAGTGAATTATGGGCCGTGACGCGCCACACGAATTTGGCGCGAACGGCCCATATCGTTCGCAATTCGACGGACGGTCGAACAGCCGATGTTCGAGTCGAACATGGGTTCGACTCGAACACGAAGCTCATCCCTACTGGACATGACCACAATGCAATTCCATTCCACTCCATACATAGAACACTACACCCAACCACTTGACATGACCACAATGCAATTCCATTCCACTCCATACACCGGACACTTTACCCAACCACTGGACATGACCACAATGCAGTTCCATTCCACTCCGTACATAGAACACAAAACCCAAACATGACCGACCACTGGACATGACCACAATGAAGTTCAATTCCACTCCATACATAGAACACTACACCCAACCACTGGACATGACCACAATGCAGTTCCATTCCACTCCATATATAGAACACTACACCCCCAACATGACCGACCACTGGACATGACCACAATGAAGTTCCATTCCACTTCATACATAGAACACTACACCTCCAACATGACCGTCCACTGGACATGACCACAATGCAATTCCATTCCATTCCATACATAGAACACTACACCCAACCACTGGACATGACCACAATGCAATTCCATTCCATTCCATACATAGAACACTACACCCCCAACATGACCGACCACTGAATATGACCAATGAAGTTCCATTCCACTTCATACATAGAACACTACACCTGACCACTGGACATGACCACAATGCAATTCCATTCCACTCCATACATAGAACACAAAACCCAAACACGACCGACCACTGGACATGACCACAATGAAGTTCCATTCCACTCCATGCATAGAACACTACACCCAACCACTGGACATGACCACAATGCAATTCCATTCCACTCTATACATAGAACTCTACATGTCCAACATGACCGACCACTGGACATGACCAAAATGACGTTCCATTCCACTCCATGCATAGAACACAACACCCCCAACATGACCAACCACTGGACATGACCACAATGCAATTCCATTCCACTCCATAGATAGAACACTACACCCAACCACTGGACATGACCACAATGCAATTCCATTCCACTCCATACACCGGACACTTCACCCAACCACTGGACATGACCACAATGCAATTCCATTCCACGCCATACACCGGACACTTCACCCAACCACTGGACATGACCACAATGCAGTTCCATTCCACTCCGTACATAGAACACAAAACACAAACATGACCGACCACTGGACATGACCACAATGAAGTTCCATTCCACTCCATACATAGAACACAAAACCCAAACATTACTGACCACTGGACATGACCACAATGAAGTTCCATTCCACTCCATACATAGAACACTACACCCCCAACATGACCGACCACTGGACATGACCACAATGAAGTTCCATTCCACTTCATAAATAGAACACTACACCCTCAACATGACCGATTACTGGACATGACCACAATGCAATTCCATTCCACTCCATACATAGAACACTACACCTCCAACATGACCGACCACTGGATATGACCACAATGCAATTCCATTTCATTCCATACATAGAACACTACACCCCCAACATGACCGACCACTGGACATGACCACAATGAAGTTCCATTCCACTTCATACATAGAACACTACACCCAACCACTGGACATGACCACAATGAAATTCCATTCCACTCCATACATAGAACACACAACCCAAACATGACCGACCACAATGAAGTTCCATTCCACTCCATACATAGAACACTACACCCAACCACTGGACATGACCAAAATGACGTTCCATTCCACTCCATGCATAGAACACTACACCCCCAACATGACCAACCACTGGACTGACCACAATGCAATTCCATTCCACTCCATACATCGGACACTTCACCCAACCACTGGACATGACCACAATGCAGTTCCATTCCACTCCGTACATAGAATACAAAACCCAAACATGACCGACCACTGGACATGACCACAATGAAGTTCCATTCCACTCCATACATAGAACACTACACCCAACCACTGGACATGACCACAATGCAATTCCATTCCACTCCATACATGGAACACTACACCTCCAACATGACCGACCACTGGACATGACCACAATGTAGTTCCATTCCACTCCATACATGGAACACTGCACCCCCAACATGACCGACCACTGGACATGATCATAATACACTGTATAAATGGAATGCTACACCCCCAAAATGACCGACCGCTGACAAGACCAAAAGGCAAGATCATATGTGATACTATCAACCTCATTGAAACCGTTTAGATATGTGACAAAGCTAGAATTTATAATATTAAAGATATATTTTCTCTCTTCATCAGATAAAGCAATTGTAACTGAGGGCCTGGCTTCCTGCTGGGGCGAGCCTTGTTTGTGAAAGAAAATGATGCTTAATTACCGTTCAAAAAATGCATTATCTGCAGGCTTCTGAGTTTTTGATGTGCCCAGTTTAAATGAGGTGATATATAATTGGAAATAAAAAGCTTTATGGTCAAATTTCATACTTTATTGTACTGTTTCTCTAGATAATGTTTAAAGTGATACTACGAACTCCATAAATTATCCAAAAGAAAGTTCTCTTTAATCAAAGAGGTAATACTGTATACTCACCTCTCCGGTGTCCCCTTTCTTGTATCTTCTGTCTGATCTCTGTAATAGAAGGGATGTCGTATTCATCTCTCCAGTGTCACATCTCTCCAGTGTCCACTGTCCCATGTCATCTAGGGGGCCAAGTCATAGCCAGTCAAGTTCCTCCACCCCAAACTCGCTCATCAATGACTTTTTGGACCTTGCTTTGTGCATTGGTCCAAATCATCTGGTGGAGGGGGGATTATGGTGTGGTGTTGTTTTTTAGGGATTGGGCTTGGCCCCTTAGTTCCAGTGAAGGGAAGTTTACGGAAGTTTAGGCGTCAGCATACCAACACATTTTGGACAATTTCGTGCTTCCAACTTTGTAGGAACAGTTTGGGAATGACCCCTTCCTGTTCCAACATGACTGTGCACCAGTGCACAAAACAAGGTCCATAAAGACATGGATGAGCGAGTTTGGGGTGGAGGAACTTGACTGGCCTGCACAGAGTCCTGGCCTCCCCTCTATAGAACACCTCTGGGATGAATTAGAGCGGAGACTGCGAGCCAGGCCTTCTCCTCCAACATCAGTGCCTGACCTCACAAATGTGCTTCTGGAAGAATGGTCAAAAATTCCCATAGACACACTCCTAAACCTTGTGGACGGCCTTCCCAGAAGAGTTGAAGCTGTTATAGCTGCAAAGGGCGGAGCCAACTCAATATTGAACCCTATGGACTAAGACTGGGATGCCAGTAAAATTCATGTGCGTGTAAAGGCAGGCGTCACAATACTTTTGGTAATATAGTGTAAATTGATGTTATGAGCATGTAGGACTGAAAGCTACAGCAGTTCCCAGCAGCTGACAACAATATTTGAATCAGGGAGTTTTTAGAAGTAATTGCTTATGGAGTAATGGATAGTAGCTTTTCTTTTTTGTAAGGGTAATCATTTCACTTTCAATGCCTTGGGATATCGTTGTGTGGCCGTTTCCTGTATTGTTGGAACTCGGTGGAGCCTCGTGTCTTAATTTGGCACCTCTCATCTGCTGAGATCAGGTCTCCTTCATGTAACTTGCTGTAAAGATATATTTTTCTGCCCCCCGTGTCCTCACTATTTTCCTGAGATTCTTTCACCGTTGGAGGAACTCCATAGGGAAGCGTGTTGGGGGTGGGGGCGACTGATTTGTTCGGTGATTCTCTCAGTGATGAATGAGGTATTAGCAGCGATACCGCGAAGATCCCTGCTGTTCCCTCACCGCCATAAATCACTCATACATTCATAAATAGGAACCACTCTTCAGACCGCATTAGGCAGACATCTATGGAAATGGAATGAAGCAGTTTTCGTTTTTGAAATTCACGGACAATCTGCATGAACACGGCATCGGAATTCAGAGCCAATAATAAAAAGATCTCTGATTTACCTAAATAATGTGATCAAATCGTTGAAGCAGTTTCCTGCCCCCCCCCCCCCCCCCCCTAATCAACACACATTATCTCACAAAGGTGAGTACACCCCTCACATTTTTTAAACATGTTATTCTATCTTTTCATGTGACAACACTGAAGAAATGACACTTTGTTACAATGTAAAGTAGTGAGTGTACAGCTTGTATAACAGTGTAAATTTGCTGTCCCCTCAAAATAACTCAACACACAGCCATTAATGTCTAAACCGCTGGCAACAAAAGTGAGTACACCCCTAAGTGAAAATGTCCAAACTGGGCCCAACTAGCCATTTTCCCTCCCCGGTGTCATGTGACTCGTTAGTGTTACAAGGTCTCAGGTGTGAATGGGGAGCAGGTGTGTTAAATTTGGTGTTTATCGCTCTCACTCTCTCATACTGGTCACTGGAAATTCAACATGGCACCTCATGGCAAAGAACTCTCTGAGGATCTGAAAAAGAGAATTGTTGCTCTACATAAAGATGGCCTAGGCTATAAGAAGATTGCCAAGACCCTGAAGCTGAGCTGCAGCACAGTGGCTAAGACCATAAAGAGGTTTAACAGAACAGGTTCCACTCAGAACAGGCCTCGCCATGGACGATTAAAGAAGTTGAGTGCACGTGCTCAGCGTCATATCCAGAGGTTGTCTTTGGGAAATAGACGTTTGAGTGCTGCCAGCATTGCTGCAGAGGTTGAAGGGGTGGGGGGGTCAGCCTGTCAGTGCTCAGACCATACGCCGCACACTGCATCAAATTGGTCTGCATGGCTGTCGCCCCAGAAGGAAGCCTCTTCTAAAGATGATGCACAAGAAAGCCCACAAACAGTTTGCTGAAGACAAGCAGGGTAAAGGTGATGGACTGGCCAAGCATGTCTCCAGACCTAAACCCTATTGGGCATCTGTGGGGCCTCCTCAAGCGGAAGGTGGAGGAGCGCAAGGTCTCTAACATCCACCAGCTCAGTGATGTCCTCATGGAGGAGTGGAAGAGGACTCCAGTGACAACCTGTGAAGCTCTGGGGAACTCCATGCCCAAGAGGGTTAAGGCAGTGCTGTAAAATAATGGTGGCCACACAAAATATTGACACTTTGGGCCCAATTTGGATATTTTCACTTAGGGGTGTACTTACATTTGTTGCCAGCGGTTTAGACATTAATGGCTGTGTGTTGAGTTATTTTGAGGGGACAGCAAATTTACACTGTTATACAAGCTGTACACTCACTACTTTACATTGTTGTTAAAGTGTCATTTCTTCAGTGTTGTCACATGAAATGATAGAAGAAAATATTTACAGAAATGTGAGGGGTGTACTCACTTTTCTGAGATAAAGTACTAATGAAACGTCTATATAAGTGCCTTCTTTTTTTGTTTAATGAGTGTTCTGTTACTATATTGTCCTTCAGTTAGTAGCACCTCCATATAATAGATCGAAAGTACAGCTCCATCGAAAGTACGGCTCCTGACGAAGTCTGTAGGAGACGAAACGCATTGGATTGAACAAAGCTTACATGTTAGCATGCATGCAAACGACTGATGGTCCAAAATTTGGGGAGGACTAAGCGGCTGTTCCCAAGTGTTGGGTTGAGCACTTGTGTTATGTAAAATTGTTCTATGTTTCTCTTATAAAAGAAACTATACCATGCAGATGTCAGGGCGCTAGTGGAGATGCGCATGTGCCAGCATGCAGAAAGGGAATTCCTGCCAGTAAGCTGCGTGGGTATACACGTAGGTGTATGAGCATGCATTGGTGCATGCCCATATCAAAATGGTGCACGGTGCATCAAAAGTACAGCTCTTGACGAAGTCTTTAGGAGACAAAACACGCCCAGTGGAACCAAGCTAAGATGTTACTATATTGTCCTTCAGTTAGTCGCACCTCCATATAATCCATCAAAAGTACGCCTCCTGATGAAGTCTGTAGGAGACAAAACGCGTGTATTGAACAAAGCTTACATGTTAGCATGCATGCAAATGACTGATGGTCAAAAATTTGGGGAGGACTAAGCGGCTGTTCACTAGTGCTGGGTTGAGCACTTGTGTTGTGTAAAATTGTTCTATGTTTCTTTTAAAAAATAAACTATACTATGCAGATGTCAGGACACTAATGGAAATGCGCATGCTCCAGCACACAGAAAGGGAATTCCTGCCGTGGGTATACACACAGGAGCATCAGCATGCATTGGTGTATGCCTGGGCATCCTCTCTTTTATCACGCCTGGTGGCCTATTTAAAGGATGGAATAGTGATCATTAATCGCTGGATGATCTTCAGCTCCCTGACATCCTTGCTTTTGTGCTTCCTGGTTACCCTGTTAAACTTTCTGTTGCTGTCTCAGCTTGTCCCTGGATAATCTTTTGACTCCCTCCGGATCGTGACCTCGGCTTGCTGCTTGATGTTGCTCCTGCGTGATCTCCCATGTATGATCCGGCTTGCTTCCAGACCCTGCTTCTGTTACAAGCTCCTCATCTGGACCCCCCGGCTTGTCACTGGACCATGCCTTGGTTACTACTGTCTATCTGTTTATGACCTTAGCCTGGCTCCTGACCACGTCTCCTCTTCCAGTCATCTCAACTTCCTTGGCTGACCTTGGCTCAGCTTCCAGACTACATCTCCCTTCCTGCTAGCAATAGATCCTGGCTATTCTACCTACCAGATCTGCTTTCTGGGTTCTACTCTGCACCTCGATGCGATCAGTGCGTGGGTTGCCGGGCATCATTTGATCGTGAGATGTTCTCCTGCCGTCATCTATCACCATCTCTGCGGACCATCTCTTCTGATCATCATCTGCTGTCCAGGTCTGAGCCTCCTGTTCTCACATTCAGGTGTGTTTGCATCAGACCCGCAAGGGAGGCCCTCTCATGACTTCGACCTCCACCAAGATACGTGACAGGCCGATCTCTTTCTGCCTTTATTTAGGCTGTTGGTGAGTTGGAAGGGTTAAGAAGAAAGGACAGGATCATTGCCCACAAGCGGCGCTTGACCTGCCTGTTATTTAGTGGGTTATTTTGGAATCGGTGAGTTTACCTCCACGCGGGGGATCTCTCCGGTTGATGAATATAATCAACACCTTTGGAGGAAGTCCCCCATTGCGTGGAGAATTGGATTGTTGGTCTTGCAGTACATTTTTTTTTTCACAGGAGAACTCTATATGTGGATTTATTGACTTTATATCAATGACAAACACTAAATGTAATGTGCCTATGCATTAATATTTTTTCAACACTTTGTATGCTGCATCTATACAATGTGAATTTTGCACATTCGGAGATGTAGGTTTGATTGTACATTTTGGGAATTATATGGAGGAGCGCTGTAAATTTTTATTTATTTGGTGTTAAAGGATAAGTCCACCCTAACAATAAAATTGCTACAGCTACAGACATCCACAATAAAAATCTAACCCATCTAGCCCTATAAAGAAGAAATCAGTATACATACCTTTTTTGAAGCCGATCCGGTCCGGTCTCCAGCGGCGGAATCTCTGCAGAGGACAACAGCTGTGAAATGAATGGGAAGTGACACCACCCATAGAGTTACTATGGGGCTTCCGTTGTCGGGCAAAACTTTTTGGTTATTCAGAGATTCGGATGTATCCGAATCTCCAAATGAAATAATAACGAATTTAGTTGAAATTCATTTAGTTGACCGTAGTTTTGTTTATTCGTTTTCTAACTAATTGTAAATTTTTGGAACGAATGAACAAAACAAAATTAGTAACGAACCTATTGGAAACTAAACAAAGCAAATTTTTTCCATTCTGCACATGTCTACCAAGAGACATATGAAGTTGTCAGGTGATATATTTGTAGCCAGGCACAGGACTTTGGTGTTTTGAGACAAAGGCTCTTAGAGGCTCTGAATATGTTTCCTTTCTGCTCCCTTCTGCTGAGTTGCTAAAGCTTCTGCACAGTTCTCCTCCAGCCAGCAGGGGAAGAGCCAAGTTACATCAAGCCTATAGACTTTAAAGCAGAATGCCTAGAATCCCTGGAGGTGTAGTTCAAGGTGGCAGCCATATCATGAAACAACTGTATTTCTGCAAAAGGAGAGACACTAGGGAGAGGAATAGGCTGCACACCCCAAATTACAATGGCAAAAAGGGAATTTGTCCCCCAAGAGCGACAAGGGTTTTTAAGCAGCACAAGACTTGTATCAAGGTATAAAATGTCAAATTTATTATTGAATATAGGACAATAGAGTAAAAACCATGAACTGTGTATGGCACATTAAAAGAGCACAAATACATGTACAGGGCTACATATGAAAGTTATGCATAACAGGTGCTTGGATAGTCCTGACGCGTTTCGACCCCATCGGGTCTTCTTCAGAGGAAATGCATGCACTGTTGAAAAATTACATATATAGAGAATAATTGCGATACAAAAATGTACAAATGTGTATAGAAATTATCAAAGTTATAGACATAGTTACCCAATATATTCGTGTAGCCGGGTCTCCTGAATCTAAGGCTTTTCAGAAGAGGGGCCTCTATCAGTTCGGTCCCCACCTGGAATCCCCCGGGCGGCCACCACCCCGATAGTGGGGAATCAAGCAGCAATGATGTCACTTACGGTGAACTACACAATGGAAGTACCCCACATCCGGCGCGTGGGGTACTTCCATTGTGTAGTTCACCGTAAGTGACATCATTGCTGCTTGATTCCCCCCTATCGGGGTGGTGGCCGCCCGGGGGATTCCAGGTGGGGACCGAACTGATAGAGGCCCCTCTTCTGAAAAGCCTTAGATTCAGGAGACCCGGCTACACGAATATATTGGGTAACTATGTCTATAACTTTGATAATTTCTATACACATTTGTACATTTTTGTATCGCAATTATTCTCTATATATGTAATTTTTCAACAGTGCATGCATTTCCTCTGAAGAAGACCCGATGGGGTCGAAACGCGTCAGGACTATCCAAGCACCTGTTATGCATAACTTTCATATGTAGCCCTGTACATGTATTTGCGCTCTTTTAATGTGCCATACACAGTTCATGGTTTTTACTCTATTTTCCTATATTCAATAATAAATTTGACATTTTATACCTTGATACAAGTCTTGTGCTGCTTAAAAACCCTTGTCGCTCTTGGGGGACAAATTCCCTTTTTACAACTGTATTTCTGAACTACTGATCCCAACGGTCTGTGTGCGGCAGAAGGAGCCTGAGGGGCTGTATGTTCCTTTGCCAGGGAAAAGCTGCTTTCTTGGTGCCGTGGGAACCCAGACCTGTTGGAACAAGTTGGGGAGAGATAGAGCCACCCGAGAAAGCCTGGGGGGTAAGCTGGAATTGTTGACTGCTTGGTCCACATTGCAGGGTTGCTGCAAGGAAACCAGAGCAATCATCAGGCCAGCTGATCTGTCATCCAAGACATAGTCACACCAGGACCAAACCAAGAGTGGACCCCTTCCATCAGAGACTGCATCGCCACGATGGAGAGTTGGTAAGAGGGCCACTGGCTTTCCGGTACCATTAATGAAGAGACAAGCCACTGAGAGCAGGATACTGATAGCAATCTAACTCGCATCCAGTTACAGCCATCTGATTTAAGTTCACGCCACGCCATTCACTCAGGGTGCAATTATACTACAGCTTTATTGCACACCCCTTGACTCATGTCAATTCTGCCTTGCTTTGGTTATGCTGCACTTCTTACTGTTTGCAGGGTAGAAGGACTAACTCCAGTGCACCAACAGTCATCTAAGACCCCATACACACTATACAACTTTTGTTGTCTGATTTCCTTTAGATTTACCAAAACCATGTAGTGCAAGGGCCTGCCTGATTGCATACAAATTGAAACTCTTAAGGTTTGATCTCATATTATATGGTTTTGGTAAATCTGAAGGAAAATAATCTAAAGAAAATTGTATAGTGTGTATCCAGCTTAAGGGCCCCGACATTAGCCGGCAGAAGACCCCCTTTGGAAACTGCCCCTTTTACTAAATTTAATAGTCCTCTTCCCCTTAACCCTTTACACCATTTATGCTGTTTAAATACTGATTGTGTCTACCCAGCCAGTCTAGGCCTAGCACAGCCACTGTTAGAACTTACGGGCAGTATAGTTCCTGTATTGCTAAATTAAAGATCTGTTCACTGCCTGTTTGGTATTCTGCCAAACATTAGCCAAAGTTTGAACCTGTAGCCTTGAAGGATGCAGCAAAAGCTGGCAGATGGTCTATTGGTAGACCTATACGTGTATATGCCTTTAGTATTTGGATTATTTTTTTACAGGATTTATATAGCACCAACAGTTTGCGCAGAGCTTTACAACATGAGGGCAGACATTACAGTTACATTACAATTTGGATGAATTTAAAAGTAATTTTCTAACACCCACAGCTTCAACAGGTAGTTAGTGAGGGCAGCTTCTTTGTGTGAATTATCCACCCAATGTAATCGGTTACAGCTGAGGACCCACCCCCACATTCCCATATTTCTTCTGCATCTGGGAACTGATTATAAAACTTTATTATAGAGAAGATCTGAGACACACATTATGATAAGAAATTACGAGTTTCTTGATGCTGCAGGTGTTTCCTGGTGATCTTTTCCCTGCTTGGACTACCCCTTTAAGTTATTTATAAAGAAGGACTAGTAGCAGTCAGCTGGACTTCTGTGAATTTGCAGACATTTCATTCAAGCCACATTTTTAGTTCTAATGGGTGTCAGGAAGATACCCCAGCAATTAAACAAAACACACTCAGCAAAAGAATGGCCCATCATAGGAAGGCAAATTCTACAGGCAAGATGTAGCATTTTTCCTACATCTTAAGGCAGACTTTCTCACCCTTGTTTAGCCCTGGATTTTCGGGTTTTTGAGGAACCTCTTATAAAATGGATTTGATTTACACCTCATTAGCGTTATCAAAAATTTGAAGAAAGTTTTTTGGCATATGTAGAGTCAGAGGTGTAACTACTAAAACCCAAGACAAACCTTCAAACCATAAAAGGCCCCCCTGGCCCCAACCAGGGCCCTTCCTACTGATCCTTGGGCCCTTTACCCCCATCGTGGGACCCTTTATTACGGTCCTGCAGTGGACCACCTTCCTGCCATCTTGGAGTCCCCCCCATGGTAGCAGAACACCAGAGACCAGTCGCAAGTGCAACCCTTGCAACCCCGGTAGTTCTGCCACTGGTGTCAGTAGTTTATTTTTGTTGTTTTATTTTTGTATTTTTTTTTACCATTTATTTTATTGCATTTTATTTATTTTTTTGTTTATTTTTTGCATATTTTTTTAGGACCCTCGTTGGAAGGCTTTGGTGCAATATCAGGGGTCTAAACAGAGACAGAGAAATAGACTGAGGACAGTTTCATCAGTCCCTTTCTCTGCAGCCTCAGCAGGGAACTGGAACAGGGAACTGGGGCAGCAGGACAGGGATAGAGAGGTGGCGGAAGTGGCATGAAGTGGCAAGTAGAGAAACCGATGCCCTCTATTTTCCTCCTGCATCCACTGAATGTCTGCGGGAGGGAGAGGAGGAGAAGCAAGCATTCAGCGGCTACATGAAGGGATCGGTTCCTCTACATGCCCCTCCCTGCCCCCATCACCTTCCTATTCAGTTGCACAGGGGGGGGGGGGTCGCATGGACCCCCTGGAGCATGGGGCTGCGTCACAATGGTGACACCCAGGCGTAGTGTATTTGACACCCAACACTGATTTTGTTACAAACTTCTTTAAAACAATTATTTTCCGTAAAATTCTTGAAATAACTGCAGAAAAAAAGACAGATGGTAAAATTTGTGGCATCTTCTAACATTAGTGATCAGTGTAGAAGTGATCCCCTACATTGGTGGTTAGTGGAAAATTGCCTCCTTGCTTTGACCCATTACATTGGTGGTTACTGGAAAAATGCCTCCTTGCATTGGCGGTCAGTGTTGGTGATAAAATTAATCCACCAAATTAATCGACCATTGCTCACTGTTCAAGGAACCCCTAGTATCCTCAAAATAACCCTAGGGATTTCCAGAGAATCCTGGTTGAGAAACATTCTTTCGAGGACAGCGAGGGGCACATCCTGAACAGAGCGGACAGCTTGTTCATAAGAGGTGCGAAAGAGGCCAGCAATGTCAAACTGGAACAGCCATCCCTGAATGGAGTTGGAAGCCTTCAACACAACTTGTTTTCCACATATTATGCTGCTTTAACATTTGACAACAATTCACACCTTCAGCCAAGTGAGTCAAAGGATGGGATTATGTAACTAGAAGACAACTTTCACACCTTCCGTCCTGTTCTTGGACAATCAACACCCGCCTTGACACATTCCATTGTGATTGGATTAAAAGTGTCAGTGCTACCATTGTGGATATAACTGCTGCAGTATCTTCCGGAGACTCATCAGAAATGAAGAACTGGCTTGGAGAAGCCACAGAACGTCTTCAACATTACAGAACAAGTCCAGTGGAATTTGACCAACTACTGCTAGACCATGACCTGAATGTGACCATAGACTGCAATACCATGACCTGGATCAATAAAAACCTTCACAGACATGAAGTAGGACACTCACTTTGGTGAGGGAGGAGAGCTGGAAGCCTCTGGCCTTTTCCTTGCCGGCATTCTCGTTCAAGAAGTTGCCCAACGCCAAGACGTAGGCCAGCACCACCGGAAATGCTTGGCTGCTCAGCAGCTGGCTACATGCTTTGACCTTCTGCAAAAGTAACTGTAGAAGCAAAGTCTGTTAAGTTCCATTCAAAGCCGGAAACACTGTCACCTATTTTGTTTTACCTAACATAGAGGACATCGGAAAGGTAGACAAGGCCAACATGACTTCTATGTTGCCAAAATATGGAATCTATAATCCTATCAATGTTTTTAGATATACAAATGATTAAAATCCACTCAAAGCTGAACTGCAAGAAATGCATTTAGAAACATTCATTAAATGAATGTCTTAAAGCGGGGGTCCACCTAAACCCCCCCCCAAAAAAAATATTAAAAGCCAGCAGCTACAAATACTGCAGCTGCTGACTTTTAATACATGGCCACTTACCTGTCCCAGGGTCCAGCGATGCTGGCAGGCGACACCGAGAACCCGCTCAGTTCTCGGCAGCTGCCGCCGCAATCCTAGGTGAGGGAATCAGGAAGTGAAGCATTGCGGCTTCACTTCCCGGTTCCCTACTGCACATGCGCGAGTGGCGCTGCCCATCGTAACTGGTCCCCGCTATCTCCTGGGAGCTGTGTGTTTCCCAGGAGACAGCGCGGAGGGACAGGAAGAGGCATAGACTCCCATGGGAGTCTATGCCAGAAGTGGGTGCAAATACCTGTCTTAGACAGGTATCTGCACCCCCTCCCCCCTGAAAGGTGCCAAATGTGACACCAGAGGGGGGAGGGTTCCGAAAAGTGGAAGTTCCATTTTTGTGTGGAACTCCGCTTTAAGCATTCGTTATTTTTTTTAATAGATTAATTCTTCCATAATCAGTGCCACCTAGTGGTCAAAATGCAGTATGTTTTCTCATTGAAGTATTTCAGAAAACTAAACCACATTTTGACCACTAGACGGAGCTGATGATACCGGAATTAAGCAATTAGAAAAAAATTGGTGCCATATTGCTCAGCTTGCACGAATGTTTCTGATGTTTGTGCAACAAATGTTTTATAAATCGATTGCTTAAAAAGATGACTTCAGGGTTTCACTAATAACTTATAATAGTCCCATTCTGAATCTGACTACTATCAATTCTAAAGTATAAATGTTTGCTGTGCTTCAGTATTGCAAATTCTTCGATAGGCTTACCGGTTGCAGATATTTCATAATGCCAGGTAGCTCTCGTATTGTTAGCAGAGTGTCAAGTCTTGGGCACAAATCGGGAATCTTACACATCTGTAAGAAACAGAAATGAGTATAGAGAATGGATTGTACTGTAGCGCCCAACACTGCACTGCATTAGAGCGCCCCCCTCTGGTTCCAGTTCTTCTGTGCAGGAATGTACAGGAAGCTAATATTAAGCCAGGTCAAAACACTTATACTAGCTGTTTATAAAATAACATTTAAGGTTTATTAAATGTTATTTGTTTGTCAGCCGATAATTTCCTGCGCTCTCTACCTGTGCTGACTGTTATCAGTTACATTTTCCCCAGCTCTCTTTTTGGAATAAAGAACATCTTCCTTCTACAGAGTCAGAGACACGGTGCAGCCTGATCTGCCTCCAGCTGGGGTACTCCTTGCCGGGCCTTGCCCCGGGTGTCTGGTTTTCAGGTACGTTCTTGAGTGTGGGAGTTTTATATGGCCACCCCCCTCTGGGACATAGTCCAGCCACGTATCCCAATCTCTATTACATGTTCTCCCACAACTGTTTTCTCTTTTGTTCAGCTTTTCATTTGGCTTTTTGTATTTCTGTGCATAGATCCTCATTGTTGCAACAGGCTCACATCATTCCCTGAAGAAGCCAATTTCTTGGCGAAACATGTAGGAACTGAGCTTCTGTTTTGAAGGCCATCTCCACCAGGCCTACTCCACTGCATTTGATTTTGTACAATTTATGTGTGAACTGCATTTATGATTTTATCTACCTATGTCTTTTTTGTATGCGCTGAAATTTGTTAAAGTATTTTTGCAATTTTACCTTAAATATCCTACTTCTATATTTTCCTCTGGCACCGCTATAATCCCCCTTTTTATTCCCCTAACTATTCATCTTCCTTCTACAGTTTAGAGAAGAGGAGAGGAGGATGTGTTCTGTAGTCCCCCCTGGGGTGGCAATGTTGGTTCTCTCCATGGATACAACAGAGTGAGTGAGAGTTGTCACCCTAGGGCAGAAGGTGTTGTCACTGGCTGGATCGCCAGGGGAAATAAAGGGGGGGGGGAGAAAACATCTAAGGACTGCTGAGCTACACCAGAACAGTTATATATATTAGGATGTTTATTTATTCAATGCTATTAAAATGGTCCATGATTACCTGAGATTAATCGTTAGCACATGGGGAGCAATGGAGTGTGACATGTGGCAGTTATTATACAATGGTAGTCTATGGAAAGAATGTTCCTTATATTGGTGGTCATTAGGAAGAATACCCCTTACATTAGTAGTCAGTGGGAATAATGCTCCCAACATTGGTGGTCAGTAGGAATAGTGCTCCTTACATTGGGGGTCAGTGGAAAGAATGTCCCTTACATTGGCGGTCAGTGGGAAGAATGCTCCTTACATTGGTGGTCTAAGAGAAGAATGCTCCTTACATTGGTAATCAGGGGGAAGAATGTCCCTTACTTTGGTGATCAGGGGGAAGAATGTTCCTTACATTGGTGGTCTAAGAGAAGAATGCCCCTTACATTGGTGGTCTAAGAGAAGAATGCCCCTTACAATGGTGATCAGTGAGAAGAATGTCCCTTACATTGGTGATCAGTGGGAAGAATGTTCCTTACATTGGTGGTCAGTGGGAAGAATGTTCCTTACATTGGAATTCAGTGGCAAGAATGTCCCTTACATTGGTGGTCAATGGGAAGAATGTCCCTTACATTGGAAGTCAATAGGAAGAATGTCCCTTACATTGGAAGTCAATAGAAAGAATGTCCATTACATTGGTGGTCAGGGGAAGAATTCCCCTTACATTTGTGGTCAGTGATAAGAATTCTCTTTACATTGGTGGTTAGTGGGAAGAATGCCCCTTACATTGGTCATCAGTGGGAAGAATGTTTCTTACGTTGGTGATCAGTGGGAAGAATGCTCCTTACATTGGTGATCAGTGAGAAGAATGTTCCTTACATTGGTGATCAGGGGGAAGAATGTCCCTTATATTGGTGATCAGGGGGAAGAATGTTCCTTACATTGGTGGTCAGTGGGAAGAATGTTCCTTACATTGGAATTCAGTGGCAAGAATGTCCCTTACATTGGTGGTCAATGGGAAGAATGTCCCTTACATTGGAAGTCAATAGAAAGAATGTCCATTACATTTGTGGTCAGTGATAAGAATTCTCTATATATTTGTGGTTAGTGGGAAGAATGCCCCTTACATTGGTCATCAGTGGGAAGAATGCCCCTTACATTGGTCATCAGTGGGAAGAATGTTCCTTACGTTGGTGATCAGTGGGAAGAATGTTCCTTACATTGGTGATCAGTGGGAAGAATGTTCCTTACATTGGTGATCAGTGAGAAGAATGTCCCTTACATTGGTGATCAGTGGGAAGAATGTTCCTTACATTGGTGATCAGTGAGAAGAATGTTCCTTACATTGGTGATCAGTGAGACGAATGTTCCTTACATTGGTGATCAGTGAGAAGAATGTTCCTTACATTGAAGTTCATTTGGAAGAATGACCCTTTCATTGTGGGTCAGTGGGAAGAATGTCCCTTATATCTGTGGTCAGTAGGAAGAACTGAACGCTTAAAGTGGTGTTCAGAATGCCACCCTTACAGACAGCTAAGAAGACCATTGGTGTCTTGGCTGTGGCCTCTGCTACTTGGCATTGGCCCCAGAACTATGCAGGTACCACCAAATGTGAGGTCAATCAGCTGCAGCTCAAGAAACACCCAGCAACTTCTGGAGGAACCCTATAGTTCCATGAAACCCTGGTTGAGAATGGCTGCTCTAATTCTTTAATGATCTTCTATATGGATTGAATTCAGCAAGAATAAAGGCCAATTTCAAGATCATCATATCATTTATGCCAGTTTTGTGAAGAACACTCGAAGGTGATGCCTTTGTCAGCCTTCAGTTCAGGCAGAGGTGCAAGTGCAAAATTGAGGAAAGCAGTATAAAACACATGATTAGCTCAAAGAGTCTAAGTAGCTGTGTATTGCCTGCTGGATTCGATTTAATATAACCTCTTTGTTTTCTGCACAAAATCTATGTAACACAATAAAAATACAATAAAAAAGAGAAAGAAACACGAGAGCCATGAAATCTGGCCTCTTTAAATTCCCTATAATGGCTTAGCATGTAATGACAACTTTTCTTTTGAGTATTGACCTTTGCAACCATACGCTTCCCCATTTATCCTCAATATTATATTTTTATTAGTTATTTCGGGCAGTCCTGTACAATTTTAACCATCACCTTAGTCACCAGCACCTGTGGAGGAGTTGTATTCTTTTATCTATAAACTCATAGCGGAGGAGAAAGGCAGGTTAACTGATGAAATCAATGCACCCCCGCCCCTTCCACCAGTACACAGATGTTCCTTCACCTCTCCCCGGCATGGAAAGAAAATTGCAAGCGGCAACGAAAACCTCATTCAATAGGAAACTCGTGTTAGGAACACACTTAGCTATTTCTCTTTTCTATGGACTCTTTATTTACAGAGTCATTATGTTGACAATTATTCTTCTCCATCATGAATATTTTTATATCTCTTTGTCATCCACCCATTGTTTCATGGGTAGACTTTTGTCTGATACCGTGTATTCAGGGCAAAAGGCAACATACGCTCATTAGGGAAAGTCCTTGAGGCATGGTTGATGAGATTGAAGCTGGAATTTTAATAAAAAGAAGTACAATAGCATTTTAAGCAAATATTTCATCAAAGAAAAGCTCCTGCTGGAAGCACTCGCTCTGCAGATCAGCCGTTCTCAACCAGGGTCCAAGGAAACCTAGGGTTCCTCCAGAAGTTGCTAGGGGTTCCTCCAGAAGTTGCTAGGGGCAGGGGCGGACTGATAACTCATGGGGCCCCCGGGCAAAAGGAGATTATGGGGCCCCCAGGCAATCAGAGATTATGGGGCCACACAGGATATACACACACAGTATACAATCACACAGTATACACATACATGTACACACAGTATACACAGACAGATGTTAAAAAAAACACAGATTTATACATACTGTCCCTGGTTTTACTGAGGCTGGTAACCCTGATGGGGCCCCCTAGTGGCCCAGGGCCCTCGGGCAGTGCCCGAGTGGCTCAATGGTCAGTCCGCCCTTGGCTAGGGGTTCCTTGAACTGTGGCTTGAATGACCGTTGATGGTACTAGCATATTTCCAGGGACAATGCCACTTAGAGGAGCCAGTGGTGTGACACCAATGATCCATTTTTCACATTTTTTCAGGAGTTCTCCTAGACGTGAAAGTTCAAGCATTCCTCTGGGGGTAAAAAGGTTGAGATAGGCTGCTGTAGATGCGCAGCATCCGGGAGAGATGCTTCGCCTTCTGGTCATGTTCCTTTCACAAAAGTTACCCTTTTTCATAAGTAGGTTCAAAGTGAGCAGTAGGAAACCTCATTTATGTTGTCTTGTTCAAGGACTGAGAACTAATGGGTGCAGAAGCATGATCTGAACGCCTCACTTGACCTTACCGTTACCTGGAAAAACAATGCACTTGTGGCACGAGCATTCCCTTAAAGTACATGAGATCTGGGAGGTGCCGAACATAGGCTTTCTTACAGAGCAGGGGGTCTCCAAACTTTCTAAACAAAGAACCAATTTACTGTCCTTCAGGCTTTAGGAGGGCTGGGCTATGGCTGGTGGGAGTAGAAAATGCCTCAGGCTTGGTGGTCAGTAGAAGTAAAAGAAATTACATAGCACCTGTGGTTAGTAGGAGTAGGAGGAGGAATAGTGCCCTATTGTTGGTGTCAATGAGAGGAATAGTGGCCCATCATTGGTGTCAGTGGAAGGAATAGTTCCTCATCGCTGGTGTCAGTGGATTGAATAGGGTCCCATTGTTGGTGTCAATTGAAGGAATAATGCCCCATCATTGTTATCAGTGGAAGGAATAGTGCCCCATCATTGGTGTCAGTGAGAGGGATGGTACCCTATCATTGGTATTAGTGGAATTAATAGGTCCCCATCATTGGTGTCAGTGGAAGGAATAGTGTACGATTTCTGGTGTCAGTGGGACCAAACGTGCCCAATCGTTGGTGTCAGTGGAAAGAATCCCATCCGTGGAAGGAATAGTGTCCCATCATTGGTATCAGTGGGAGGAATAGTGCCCCAGTCTTTTAACAGGAATGCAGGAGAGCGTCTCTGTGATGTTGACTAAGGCAAAGACAGAGATCCTCTGGGCTGGAGGGCTTAAGTAGGCAGGACTGACGAGCAGGATATCATCAACAGCTGAGTAACTGTGGCTGAGCTGGCAATTAGCCAACAGCTGAATGGTCAGCTCAGAGAAGGAAGGGCTGAGCCCAGCCCTGACAATAGTTCCCCATCATTGGTGTCAGTGGGAGGAATAGTGCCCCATCATTGGGGTCAGTGGGAGGAATAGTGCCCCATCATTGGGGTCAGTGAGAGGAATAGTGCCCCATCATTGGTGTTAGTGAGAGGAATAGTGCCCCATTATTGGTGTCAGTGGGAAGGATAGTGTCCCACCATTGGTGTCAGTGGGAGGGATAGTGCCCCCTTGTTGGTGTCAGTGGGAGGAATAATAATGTCTTGGAATAGTGCCCCATCATTGGTTTTAGTGGGAGGGATAATGCCCCAACATTGGTGTCAGTGGGAGGGATAGTGCCCCATTATTGGTATTAGTGGGAGAGATGGTGCCCCCTTATTGGTGTCAGTGGAAGGATTAGTCCTCAACTGTTGGTGTCAGTAGGAGAAATAAGGTCTTGCAATAGTACCCCGAGGGCCAGAAAAAGGCAAGCAAAGGGCCACATCCAACCCATGGGCCACAGTTTGGAGATCCCTGTTACAGAGGAAACAAGCGGGATCCAACTAGATTCGTTAAACTGCTTGTTTGCCCTCTCTTTGAAATAAACTGGCCACCAGCTGCTCAAAGATCTAGCATTGTTTACTCTTCTGGCCAAAAAGAAGACTGTTGCTACTTACCTGTACAGTAGGTATGGGTGAGTGAGGAATGCCATTTTAATAATTAGATTTTTTTCTGCGGCATTGCTCACCAACCAAAACCCAAGCTACATATGAGAAGAGCCTCTACCTTCGAAGAGTCAAACATCTGAAAGAGATTTCTCCCACACCAACCAAAACCTATGCCAACACCATCCCAGGATCTTAAGTCCAGCACCACCCACATACTCACCAAGATCGTAGTCCTGTAGGCACCTTCAGATCAGTTTTACGAGACCTTTCCTGATACTACAAGCTTGCAAGCTTGTATGGAATTTGTTGTGTTGTGGAATGACTTTTAGGTATCTTTTTTTGCACTTTCGTGATAAAACGGAAAGGTAATGTGTTGGGGATTTAAAGGGAAGACGGCCTGCTAATCGAGGTCACAATCACATGAATGTACCACATATCCAAGCCTGGTTGGACTGCCTACAGCAATGAGGCCATCAATATAAACAATTTTCATTGGACTGAATCCATTGCAAACCCCACTTAGGAAATTCTAAAACTCTTCAGGCTACTTTCTCTAAAACGAAACCTCAAAGTCCGTTTCCAAAAAAAAAAAAAACTTTTTTAGGGGGTTTGCAGAATTAGAGTAATTTTTAACAAATAAAAGAACACCATCCATTACCTGCATCATGAACTGGTCCACAATGTGCAGTTCGGATAAAGGTCCTTTGTAGTTTTTATACATGTTGCTATCTTTTGCTGTGGGGACATACCTGAAACAAATTTAAACAGTTGTTAGATCAAACCTCTGTGTCAACAATGTGGAGATTTCTAGACATGTGCAGAGCGAAAAAAATTTGTTTTGTTTCGTTTCGATTCATTATTTTCATAAATTCGTTTAGTTGATTTAGTTTCATTCGTTTAATTTGTTTTTGGGGAATTGGTTTTGTTTATTCATTTTCGGATCAATTAGAAAAGTTTACTAATGAGCGGGGAATCAGCAAAGCTGGGGGAACTAGTCAGTGGGGCATCAGCAGAGCTGGGGGTTATTACTGATTCAGGGGATCTGCTGAACTAGGGTACTAATAAGCTGGGGGTCTGCTAAACAGGGAGTACTAATAAGCTGGGGATCTGCTGAACTAGGGTACTAATAAGCTGGGGGTCTGCTAAACAGGGGTACTAATGAGCTGGGGATCTGCTGAACGAGGGTACTAATGAGCTGGGGATCTGCTGAACGAGGGTACTAATGAGCTGGGGATCTGCTGAGTGGAGGTACTCAAATATTCTGACATTTTCCGTATACATTTTTGTTCAAAATTCTACGAGTTACACCCAGCCTAAGTAACACACGAAGGACAGAAACCCCTCATAATTACATCAGTTACCTTCTGAGATTAGTGAGATGTTCATCCGACAATCCGCCATCACGCTCTTGAATAATTAACAGTTTCTCTTTCAGTTGCTCGGGATCCAAGTGGAAGCTTTTAAGAACTATACCTGGAGAAAGGAATTTTGATGTGAGGTCAGCAAGAAAAAAAAAAAACCTCTTTTTTTGGCAGATAAAAATTGTACAATGGGTAACAATGTTAACCCTTAGGATATTACCCTTGATATAAGAATTTTTGGCCAACGTTATAAAATTTAATAAAAACTTTTTTTTTTTTTTAAGACCGGGAGGTCAATCAGGTCAACCGCCTCACAAGACATGTGAAAGAGAGAGAACCTTCCACACTACATTTCACCCAGAACATCTCTACCCCAAAGGTTTGACCAAAAATTCACACTTTCTGTAATGTATCTTCTCAAGGGTTTCAAAATGGGCTCAAAAGTCCCCAAAACGGATACAACAGATGTAAAGTACAAAAAGGTCAAAGGAGAAAGGTGTTTAAGGACCACTTCCTGCTTTGATGACGTCACGTTCACGACGTCACTTCCGGTTTTAGGAAATGGCCAGTTTCCCAGCCAGTTTCTTGGCTTTTTAAAGGTTGAAATCAACTCATATTTCATTCTTCTGGCCTAAAAAGGAAACATTTTCAGCCATTTTTGGGGGTGTGCCCCTTTTAACGCCTTTGACCAAAGGCATTAAATACATTTTTTTTTTTAAAAACAACAACAGGAAAACAAATTGGAGCCCAAGTACCACTTACTAAAATTATGAGCAATTTTCGCATCCAGAAGAATATTCTGATTCTTTGAGATGTCTGACTCCGGGGCGGATGACACGTCACTGCTGTGGAACTGGTGCAGGAGCCTCTGGTCATCGATTTTCTTCTGAATTAAGTTCTGGGCCCACATAGATTTACTGATCTGTGGAGACAAAATGTTAAAAGATATGTTAAAAAAATACATGAATGGCAAGTATAGACTACATATTGACAGCCAATCAGGTAACATCTTTCAGACCCCTAACAGATATAGGTAACCATTCTAATTTTTGTTCAGGATCTTATCGCTTAGCTACATGGTTTCATAATTGGAGAACTTTCCAGGACAAGCTTCTAAGACCTTGGCACCTAACCTGCAATCTGAGGGCCAAATGTGGCCCTTTGGTACTTGTGTGGCCCTTGGACCTCAGAAGTCTATAGTGGGAGCATTGATTGGCAAAGGGCAATAGCAGTGATCTCTACTAGCCTCTATCCCCAGTCTTTCATTGTCTTCTGCAGCATATCTCCAGTCTCCATCCAAATCTGTACCATAACCCCATTCTCCAACCAATTCTGTAGCATGCGTTCAGTCTCCAACCACATCTGCAGCATATCTCCAGTCTATAACAAAATCTGCATCATGTCCCCAGTCTCCAACCAAATCTGTACCATGTCCCCATTCTCCAACCACATCTGCAGCATATCTCCAGTCTCCAACCACATCTGCAGCATATCTCCAGTCTCCAACCAAATTTGCAGCATAGCTCCAGTCTCCAACCAAATCTGCAGCATAGCTCCAGTCTCCAACCAAATCTGCAGCATAGCTCCAGTCTCCAACCAAATCTGCAGCATAGCTCCAGTCTACACCCACATCTGTAGCATAGCTCCAGTCTACACCCACATCTGTAGCATAGCTCCAGTCTACACCCACATCTGTAGCATAGCTCCAGTCTACACCCACATCTGTAGCATGTCCCCAGTCTACAACCAAAACTGCACCATGTCCCCAGTCTACAACCAAATCTTTTGCATAGCTCCAGTCTCCACCTACATCTGTACTACATCCCCAGTCCCCAATCCATTCTGCACCATTTCCTCAGTCTCCAATCAAATATGCAATATGTCCCCAGTCTCCAACCAAATCTGCACCATGTCCCCAGTCTCCAGCCATATCAGCAGCATAGCTCCCTTCTCCACCCACATCTGCAGCATGTCCCCAGTCCCCAACCCATTCCGCACCATGTCCCCAGTCTCCAATCAGATATGCAGCATGTCCCCAGTCTCCAATCAAATCTGTAGCATGTCCCCAGTCTCCAAATATGCAGCATAGCTCCAGTCTCCAATCAAATCTGTAGCATGTCCCCAGTCTCCAAATATGCAGCATAGCTCCAGTCTCCAACCAAATCTGCAGCGTGTTCCCTGTCTCCAACCACATCTGCAGCAATTCTCCAGTCTCCAACCAAATCTGCAGCAATTCTCCAGTCTCCAACCAAATCTGCAGCATAGCTCCAGTCTCATGTCTGTACCATGTCCCCATTATCCAACCACATCTGCAGCATACTGTATCTCCAGTCTACACCCACATCTACAGCACATTCCCCAGTCTCCAACCAAATCTGCAGCATATCTCCAGTCTCCAATAAAATCTGTACTATGTCCCCATTCTCCAACCACATCTGCAACATATCTCCAGTCTCCAACCAAATCTGCAGCATAGCTCCAGTCTACACCCACATCTGTCCCACATTGTGCACCATCCATGATGTCTACTACAAGCCTAGAAATTTTCTGGTCTTCAGTCATATCATAAGCCACAGATGAGGCAGGAAAGTTGCACAAGGACCTCATACATTTCAGATGATGTATATGTGCTGATGTATTATATACAACAATATCCAAGTGATGAATGATCGGGAGAGGAACACTTTCCAAAGGTTCCTGGCAAACTAGGTCTAAAAAGTGGCCTTGATTGGCACCCAATCATATTGGGTGTGCGAATCTTTGATAGTGCCTATTTAAAGGAAAAAAAAACCTGTTGGCCTTTGGATTATGACTTGAATTAATTTTATCATCAAATAAAAATACCGAACCTTGTCGTGCGGCACCACGGTCCAGTGAAATGCTTTGGTCCGCTTTGGCACGTTCAGACGTGGGCTAGGTAAAGGCGGAGGAAGGATAGATGGAGGGGGGAGATGTGGAAGTCCCATTGTTTTTGGAATCTCTGGAAAGCCATTTTGGTTCTTCAGTGGTTCTTTCACCGGGCTTGTATCATCCGAAAGTATTGAGATCGGTTTTGGAATACGCATTGGGTCTTTATAAAGCTCGGTAGGATCTTGCACCTTTCCCTTCGGGGCGGAGACTTGTGGGCTAGGCGGCGGCTTTAATCGGTCACATGGGAAGTGTAAAGCCTCATACAGGTTATCCTGGGGAGAAGGACTCCGCTGACTCTGCCCACACTGTTCCTGGAGAAGGGACACCCAGTCGTCCCTCATTGTGAGGCTTTTTTCCACGTCTCTGTTGTGTTCGTAAATAGGTATGCGAAATCTTAGCGGAAGAGATATTAAAAAAAATATATATGTTATGTATTTTTCAATCTAATAATATTTTTTACTAGAAATACACTTTGGGATATTTCATAGAACAATTCCCAGAACTATTTTTTGTCTTGTGAAACTGCATCTACTTTTATAGGGGGCAAAATCTAACCTTATTGGGCTATTTTGTCTCCAAGTCAAATATTTTTCAATCGCACAGAATAGCGATTGGGAGCATGGGAGCATGACGATCCGAATAAATAAAAAAATGTTTTTTTCATATAATCATCTGCTCCATCTAGTGGTCATAAGGTCGTATTTTACTGATTTATGCTGTAAGTTTGAAGGAAGGACATCCGACCTGAAGAGAAAATAGCCTAAAAACATTTGGATTTTGCAGTCTTGCAGAAGAAATAGCTTTTCAACTTTTTTTGTTTTATTATTATACCCCTAGGTATCATACATAATATAAATAAATAAATTCCGCTATGCGGAAATCATTAAGCTCTTAGTTGAAATGTTATAATGCAGCTGAAGCTAAACTAAGCTAGTTAAAAAAAAAGCACATTGCTGATAATACTACTACCGCTACTATTACTACTACTACTACTACTAATGATAATAATAGTATATCATTTTAATAATAATAATAATAGTATATAATTATATTAATAATAATAAAAATCGTATATAATAATAATAATGATAATAATAATAATAATAATAATAATAATAATAATAATAATAGTAAATAATTATAATAATAATAGTAATGTTCTGCCCATATTGTTCATAGTAATATGTGCTATGTGCTGTTACAGTTTATACTGTAATGTTAGTTGTTGATGCCATCTAGTGGTCAGAGATGGTTATTACTTTGCCAGAACTTGACAGGATGTAGGATTCTCCTCATAGTAAAAGGCAGTAACCTTTAACCTGGAACTGTATTTCCTTCATTTCATTACTGCTCCTGTATCTAATACACTGCATGAAGAAGAGCTCTTAAACTATTCCTGGACTAATAATGGAATTGTCTGTGAGTACTCTTACTGATAGAGTGAGGCTGCTGTATAATGTTTAATGTACTGACACATATGTTTGTTTATGCTTATGTTGTAGTTTTACAAAGTTATTCGGGATAAAGAATACATACAGATCTGATGTCTCACGTTTCTTGACTTCTGAATTATTGTTAAGCTGTCTGACTAGTGTTATACAACAGTTCAATAACGCGAAGCAGAACAGTAAAAAGACATCCATGTGGCAGTCTGGAATAAACTGAGACGCCATTACTGCAGCAGGAGTCTCAGATCAGGAACAAAGTACCAGGCTGATGACATGCTACCGCCGACACAGCAAGGCAGGGAGAACATTCCCAGCGCCCAGCAAGACGATGCACAATCGCAGGTGTCCAGATCTTCACGGGCTAGCAAGATGTCCTCAGCAGTTAAAGCTCGTGCCAAGGCAGAAGCTGCCCGAATCCAGCTACAGTACGCAGAAAAAGAAGCCATGATGATGCAGGAGTTAGCAGCAAAGAAAGCTGGCATCGCACAAGAAGAAGCGGAATTAGAATCAAAATTGCTCATCCTGCAGCGACAGATTGCTGCTGCAGCAGCTGAAGCAGAGGCCGCTGCCTACATGGGAACAAGTCGTTCTGGAAGTGAAAAATCATATAAAGACTCAGAGGTTCCAGGAAAACCTCTATTCTCTGCAGATCGTACAAGTGAGTACATCCAGAACCTTACTACTGCGCATGCAAAGAAACAGTCTCCTAAACCTGAAGCAAAGGAATTCAGGCCGAAATCAATAAGCCCCCTGAGCAAGCCCAATCAACCACATGAGGTCAGCGGTTGCCAGCAAATCAAGAATGAAGCACCAGAAACCCCTAAGAACAAAAAACAAGTGTTCCCATCACCTCAACCTATAGATTACATGTGTGAACAACAATGTGCAGTGGATGTCACCAAATATCTCATCCGCAAAGAAATGGTAAGCTCAGGCTTTCTCCAATTTGATGACTGTCCTGAAAACTATTGGGCATGGAAATCTTCCTTTCTGAATGCCACTGAAGGTCTGAACTTTTCACCAGCAGAAATGCTTAATTTAATGATAAAATGGCTTGGTACAGAGTCAGCAGAGCATGCTAAGAGGATGAGAAGAGCAAACCTGTTCAACCCTGCAGCAGGACTCAACATGACCTGGAAAAGACTAGAAGAAACGTATGGATCCCCAGAGGTAATAGAAGAAGCACTGCTGAAAAAACTTGAAGTCTTTCCCAAAGTGGGCTACAGAGACAACGTGCGGCTACAAGAACTAAGTGATCTTCTACTAGAGATAGAATATGCCAAAGAGGATGGCTACTTGCCAGGACTTTCATACCTAGATACAGCTAGAGGCACTAATCCCATAGTAGAGAAACTACCCTCAAATCTGCAAGACAAGTGGATGTCTGTGGGAGGTAAATTCAAAGAAGATTATGGAGTCGCTTTTCCCCCTTTCTCTGTGTTTTCTAGGTTTGTCAGACAGCAAGCGAAAATCCGAAGTGATCCCAGTTTCGCCTTCACCACCAGCGGCAATCAATCACACAGACCTGAGAAATCTCACAGACCTCACGGTAGGACCTCTGTATCCACACACAAAACAGCTGTACCTTCAGAAGTCCCAGACTATCAAAGCACCCACAAGGTACACACCATAGAAAACCCTGATAGACATTGCCCAATACACAAAAAAACACATCCACTAAAGAAATGCAAAGACTTTAGAAGCAAACCTATTGCAGAGCGGATGTCCTTCCTTAAACAGAACGGCATCTGTTTCAAGTGTTGCGGATCTACTTATCACGGTGCTAAAGACTGTAAAATACCAGTAGAATGTACAGAATGTGGCAGTGAGAGACATATTGCAGCTTTGCACCCAGGCCCTGCTCCTGCCCCAATAGAGACTGTAGAACCCAGGAAAGATCAGGGCAGGGAGCAACAAGAGATCCCACTCTCCTCAGTAATGTCTAATTGCACTGAAGTATGTGGACAAGGCAAGAGTGCACGTTCATGCTCTAAAATCTGTTTAGTGACTGTGTATCCCACTGGCAAGAGAGAAAGGGCAGTGAAAATGTATGCAGTGCTAGATGAACAGAGCAACAGATCCCTTGCAAAGTCAGACTTCTTTGATATCTTTAATCTTAAGGCAAGTGCAGTTCCAAACACTCTAAGGACATGTGCGGGGACAATTGAAACCACAGGGAGAAGAGCTTCTGACTTTACCATTGAATCCTTCAATAAGAAAGTGCAGTTTCCACTTCCTACCCTAATAGAATGTGGCATGATACCTGACGACAAAACTGAGATTCCCTCTCAAGAAGTAGCCCATCACCACCCTCACCTCCGCTCAATTACTCACCTTATCCCAGCTGTTGAGCCAGATGTTTCTATCCTTCTACTTCTTGGGAGAGACATCCTTCAGGTACACAAGGTGCGCCAGCAAATCAATGGACCTTATAATGCCCCCTATGCACAGAGACTGGACCTGGGGTGGGTCATTGTAGGAGAAGTTTGCATGGGGACAGTGCACCAGCCTGACAATATTACCACTTTGAAGACAGCTGTGTTAACAAATGGACGCACATCCCTACTCAGTCCCTGTCACAACAGCTTCATTGTCAAGGAAAGCTTTGGCAGGTCGACACAACACTGTGACTCCTCTACTCTATATGGTAAAGAAGAAGTCAATTCCAACATTGAGACAGACAATCTAGGGATTACAGTGTTCCAGAAAACTAAAGATGATGATAAACAGGCCCTCTCTATAGAGGATCAGACCTTCTTGCAGATTGTGGATAGAGAGGCTTACCAAGATGACAATCACAGTTGGGTGGCCCCTCTTCCCTTTCGCACACCCAGACATGTTTTGCCTAGTAACAGGGAACAAGCCATGAAGCGTTTGCATTCACTCAGCAAAACTCTGCAGAGGAAGCCAGAAGTGAAAAGAGATTTCACTGAATTCATTAAAGGGATGCTAGACAATGATCACGCTGAAGTTGCAGGACCACTTGAAACAGACAGGGAACACTGGTATGTACCGATGTTCGGTGTTTACCAACCACACTGTGAGCCGATAGACACTGCTAATGTTTATCCACTCATAGAGCCCAAAGCTGACCCTGAAATCAAATCAGAAATTACGAGTTTCAGTACCAAAGCTTCTGAAGCCACACTTCACTCACATTGCTTTGATAGATTTTATTGTTGGAAGATATTAGTTAAGACCCTAGCCAGACTCATCCATGTCACTAAAACCTTCCGGAGAGAAACCAATAGTGATCAGGTCAGGAGTTGGGAAAGTTTCCATGAACAGGTCAATCTAGTAGAACTTGCTCAAGCAAAGTCTGTTATAATGTCTTCTGTTCAAAACAAACATTTCCAGAAGGAAATTGACTGCATCAAAAAAAAAAAGACATTCCCAAAACAAAGCCGTCTTAGGAGGCTTAGCCCCTTTTTAGACAAGAATGGGTTGTTGAAAGTAGGAGGACGTTTGTCTCTTGCTGAACTTTCAGAAGAAGAGAAACAGCCTGTCATTATACCTTATGATCACCACGTTGCGACACTGCTTGTTAGGTACCATCATGAACAAGTAGTTCACCAAGGGCGACACATCACAGAAGGTGCAATTAGATCCACAGGTCTCTGGATTCTTGGTGGCAAACGCTTGGTATCAGCTGTTATACACAAATGTGTCATCTGTCGCAAACTACGAGGAAGATTACAAAGTCAAAAGATGGCAGAGCTACCAGAGGACAGAGTAATTGCTCAACCACCTTTCACCAATGTGGGCCTAGATGTATTTGGTCCATGGTCTGTTTTAACCCGTCGCACTAGAGGAGGCAGCGCGGACAGTAAACGATGGGCAGTCCTTTTCACTTGTTTGTCCACCCGAGCTGTGCACATAGAGCTACTTGAAGCCATGTCAACATCAAGCTTTATTAATGCCTTGAGGAGATTCTTCTCAATTCGTGGCCCAGCAAAACTGCTCCGTTCTGACAGAGGGACAAACTTTGTGGGAGCCTGCAAAGAACTTAACATTTGTGACAGCGAATCACAATTGCAAGACTTTCTCCAAGACAGAGGATGTACATGGGTCTTTAATGCTCCACACTCCTCACATATGGGTGGTGTCTGGGAGAGACTTATAGGTATTGCCAGGCGAATCTTGGACGCTATGTTGCTACAAACCAAACCTGCTCACTTGACCCATGAGACTTTAAGCACCTTTATGGCAGAAGTTACGGCTATTATGAATGCCAGGCCTATAGTTCCTGTGTCCTCAGACCCAGATACACCTATGGTCCTTACCCCAGCAATGTTGTTGACTCAAAAGATGAACTCTTTGTCTGCTCCATCTGGGACCATAAGTACAACACAAGTTAATGCAAAACAATGGAAGCAAGTACAATGCTTGGCAGACATCTTTTGGAAAAGATGGAAGAGAGAGTATCTGTCAAATCTGCAACGTCGTAGGAAATGGACTGAGGATCGCCCAAACGTAAAAGTGGGTGATGTTGTTCTGTTGAAGGACAGCCAAGAGGGCAGGAACGAGTGGCCCGTAGGACTTATTGTCAATGCTCTACCAAGCAGGGATGGCAAGGTTAGAAAGGTGGAGGTCAAAACTGTAAAAAATGAGACCGCCAGAATTTATCTCAGACCTATAACTGACATTATAGTTTTGATCTCGGACTAGCTAGGATTACATTTTCCTGAATATGTTTTTTCTGCATAGCAGTAGTTATTTAGGTAATGACATAATAAATTATGCCAGACAGGGAGTGTTCTGCCCATATTGTTCATAGTAATATTGTCAGGGAAGTCATCCGCAGAATACAGCTAATGCTTGCAAGCATACGCCTGTGCGCAGGCGCCAGCAAGGGATTCTCAGAACAACTACGGGCGCATCGGTGAATACGCGTTCGCGCATGCGCGATCGCGCGTCCGCGCGTGCGCGCGTCCGCGTGCGCGCGCGTCCGCGCGTCCGCGTGCGTCCGCGCACGCCTGTCATCAGAACTGGCGCCAGACGGCCTATTTAAACACGGACTTAGTACTGGCTGGTTGCTGCTTGGTCTACAGCGTGTACCTGAATTCTTGCTACCTGTGTTGACTTCCGATTATCGTTCCGGCCTGTGACCTGACCTTTCTCCTGCCTGCTGTTTGTACCTGATCTGCCTACCTGCTGCCGAACCTGCCTGTGACCTGACCTCTCTCCTGCCTGCTGTTTGTACCTGATCTGCCTACCTGCTGCCGAACCTGCCTGTGACCTGACCTCTCTCCTGCCTGCTGTTTGTACCTGATCTGCCTACCTGCTGCCGAACCTGCCTGTGACCTAACTTCTCTCCTGCCTGCTGTTTGTACCTGATCTGCCTACCTGTTGCCGAATCTGCCTGTGACCTGACCACGTTCCTGCCAGCCGAGTCATCTGATCTGTCTCTCTGCTGCCGAGACCTGCCAGTGATCCAGCCACTCTCCTGTCTGCTTCCAGTCAAGTCCAGCCATCCTCCTGTGTGTTCCGGCAACTTCCTGCTCAGACTTCGGGACTTCCATAGGCACTCTTACTCCACCGTGCTCCAGCGCCAGCTGTTCCACTATCAGCGGCCCTTGAGCCGGAGTTGTACGGGAGGCCTTCCTCTACACGTCAGGCTCGCCATCAGGTACGTGACAAATATGTGCTATGTGCTGTTACAGTTTATACTGTAATGTTAGTTTATGTTGTTGCCATCTAGTGGTCAGAGATGGTTATTACTTTGCCAGAACTTGACAGGATGTAGGATTCTCCTGATAGTAAAAGGCAGTAACCTTTAACCTGGAACTGTATTTCCTTCATTTCATTACTGCTCCTGTATCTAATACACTGCATGAAGAAGAGCTCTTAAACTATTCCTGGACTAATAATGGAATTGTCTGTGAGTACTCTTACTGATAGAGAGTGAGGCTGCTTTATAATGTTTAATGTACTGACACATATGTTTGTTTATGCTTATGTTGTAGTTTTACAAAGTTATTCGGGATAAAGAATACATACAGATCTGATGTCTCACGTTTCTTGACTTCTGAATTATTGTTAAGCTGTCTGACTAGTGTTATACAAAAGTTCAATAACGCGAAGCAGAACAAGTAATAATGATAATAATAATACTAATAATATTAGTAAATAATTATAATTATACTAATAATATTAGTAAATAATTATAATTATAATTATATATATAATAATAGTAATATGATAATACTAATAATAGTTATTATAATAATAATAGTAAATAAATATCATTATAATTATATTAGTAATAATGATCATAATAATAATAATATTAGTTAATAATTATATTTATAATAATATTGATAATAATAGTAATAATAATAATAATAATAATAGGGGCACTGTAATGAAAGGGGCACTGTGGCATAAAGGAGCACTGTAATGTTACATAGTTACATAGTGGGTGAGGTTGAAAAAAGACACAAGTCCATCAAGTCCAACCTATGTGTGTGATTATATGTCAGTATTACATTGTATATCCCTGTATGTTGCGGTCGTTCAGGTGCTTATCTAATAGTTTCTTGAAACTATTGATGCTCCCCGCTGAGACCACCGCCTGTGGAAGGGAATTCCACATCCTTGCCTCTCTTATGCCGCGTACACACGGTCGGATTTTCTGACCGGAAATGTTTGATAGGAGCTTTTTGTCGGAAATTCCGACCGTGTGTAGGCTCCAATCGGACATTTTCTGTTGGAATTTCCGGCAAACAAAATTTGAGATCTGGATCTCAAATTTTCCGACAACAAAATCCGTTGTCGTGAATTCCGATCGTGTGTACACAATTCTGATGCACAAAATTCCACGCATGCTCAGAATCAAGCAGAAGAGCCGCACTGGCTATTGAACTTCATTTTTCTCGGCTCCTCGTACGTCACCGCGTTCTTGCCGTTCAGAATTTCCCACAAGATTTGTGTGACCGTGTGTATGCAAGACAAGTTTGAGCCAACATCCGTCGGAAAAAAAACATGAATTTTGTTGTCGGAATATGCGATCGTGTGTACAGGGCATTACAGTAAAGAACCCTCTACGTAGTTTAAGGTTAAACCTCTTTTCTTCTAATGTTAATGAGCGGCCACGAGTCTTGTTAAACTCTCTTCTGCAAAAAAGTTTTATCCCTATTGTGGGGTCACCAATACGGTATTTGTATATTGTGGGGTCACCAGTACGGTATTTTTATATTGAAATCATATCCCCTCTCAAGCGTCTCTTCTCCAGAGAGAATAAGTTCAGTGCTCGCAACCTTTCCTCATAACTAAGATCTTCCAGACCCTTTATTAGCTTAGTTCCCCTTCTTTGTACTCGCTCCATTTCCAGTACATCCTTCCTGAGGACTGGTGCCCTGAACTGGACAGCATACTCCAGGTGCGGCCGGACCAGAGTCTTGTAGAGCGGGAGAATTATCGTTTTATCTCTGGAGTTGATCCCCTTTTTAATGCCAATATTCTGTTTGCTTTGTTAGCAGCAGCTTGGCATTGCATGGCATTGCTGAGCCTATCATCTACTAGGACCCCCGGGTCCTTTTCCATCCTAGATTCCCCCAGAGGTTCTCCCCCCAGTGTATAGATTGCATTCAGATTTTTGCCACCCAAATGCATCATTTTACATTTTTCTACATTGAACCTCATTTGCCATGCAGTCATTATTATTATTATTGTTAAAAGGGGATAAAGAATCTTCTAAATGACTTTAAAAATTTATAGCATTGAACAGGTATCTAAATACTAGTTATTGGAACTCTGAAGCATGGAGCTTTCAATTTAAAAGCTGAACTAGTTAAAAAAAGCCCACTGCTGATAATACTACTACCACTACTGCTACTACTACTACTACTACTACTACTACTACTACTAATAATAATAATAATGATAATTATTATTGTAATAAGGGGATATAGCATCTTCTAAATTACTTTAAAAATATATAGCCTTGAACAGGTATCTAAATACTAGTTATTGGAACTCTGAAGCATGGAGCTTTCAATTTAAAAGCTGAACTAGTTAAAAAAAAGCCCACTGCTGATAATAACAATAATAACAATAATAATAATAATAATAATAATAGTATATTAATAAAGTAATGATAATAATAATAATAATTTATGAATAAAATAATAATAATCATAATAATTATTATGATTATTATTATTGTAATAAGGGGATATAGCATCTTCTAAATGACTTTAAAAATAAATAGCATTAAGTATCTAAATACTACTTAATGGAACTCTGGAGCATGACGCTTGCAATTTAAAAGGAAAAGTAAAAATGTGTAAAAAAGAAAGTATTTTTCAGATAAAACTCCTTACTTCTTATTGCTCCCCTCAGTGCATCGCTCTCATTCAGTGACAGAATGAATCACCCAGTTTTTATTTTATGCTAGTAGAGAACCATTTTAATCCAGATCAGGCAAAATTCCCCATTTTTATCATTTTAAAAGACCGGGCCAATAAATAAGCCTTTTATCTCATTTTCCTATCTGAATTTGCTTTCTTTCTGGCCCATTTACTCCCCAATAAAAAGGCAAAAATGTAATATTTCCACTTCACCGGTGACCATTAACTTAGCAAAGCTGCAAAGGATGTACCGTTATTGTTCTGGCAGTCGACGGAAAAAAAAAAAAAAAAAAAAATTATATATATATATATATATAAATATATATATATATATATATATCCTGAGCAAAATTATAGATGCAACACTTTTGTGCTTGCCCCCATTTATCATGAGCTGAACGCAAAGATCTGCGACTTTTCCTATGTACACAAAAGTCCTATTTCTCTCAAATATTGTTCACAAATCTGTCTAAATCTGTGCTGGTGAGCACTTCTCCTTTGCCGAGATAATCCATCCACCTCACAGGTGTGGCATATCAAGATGCTGATTAGACAGGATGATTATTGCACAGGTGTGCCTTAGGCTGGCAACAATAAAAGGCCACTCCTAAAATGTGAGGTTTTATCACACAGCTAAGTGCCACAGATGTCGCAAGTTTTGAGGGAGCGTGCAATTGGCATGCTGACTGCAGGAATGTCCAGCAGGGCTGTAGCCCTTGAATTGAATGGTCATTTCTCTACCATTAGCCGTCTCCAAAGGCGTTTCAGAGAATTTGGCAGTACATCCAACCGTCCTCACGACCGCAGACCAGCACCAGCACAGGACTTCCACATCCAGCATCCTCACCTCCAAGATCGTCTGAGACCAGCCACCCGGACAGCTGCTGTAACGATCTGCATGCTCGTCGTCCTCATCCGGGGGCTCGACCCGACTGCAGTTCATCCTCGTAAATTACTTGAGTGGGCAAGGGCTCACATTGGATGGCGTCTGGCACTTTGGAGAGAACTTCTCTTCACGGATGAATGCCGGTTTTCGCTGTACAGGGCAGATGGCAGACATTGTGTATGGCGTTGTGTGGGTGAACGGTTTGCTGATGTCAATGTTGTGGATCGAGTGGCCCATGGTGGCAGTGGGGTTATGGTATGGGCAGGCGCATTTTATTAATGGCATTTTGAATGCACAGAGATACCGTGATGAGATCCTGAGGCCCATCGTTGTGCCATTCATCCACGACCATCCCCTCGTGTTGCAGCATGATAATGCACAGCCCCATGGTGCAAGGATCTGTACACAATTCCTGGAAGCTGAAAACATCTAAGTTCTTCCATGGCCAGCCTACTCACTGGACATGTCACCCATTGAGCATGTTTGGGATGCTCTGGATACATATACAACAGAGTGTTCCAGTTCCTGCTCATGTCCAGCAACTTCGCACAGCCATTGAAGAGGAATGGACCAACATTCCACAGGCCACAATCAACAACCTCATCAACTCTATGCCAAGGAGATGTGCTTTACTGCGTGAGGCAAATGGTGGTCACACCAGATACTGACTGGTTTTCGGACCCCCCAAATACAGTAAAGCGGCACATTTTAGGAGTGGCCTTTTATTGTGGCCAGCCTAAGGCACACCTGTGCAATAATCATGGAGAAGTGCTCACCAACACAGATTTAGTCAGATTTGTGAACAATATTTGAGAGAAATAGGCCTTTTGTGTACATAGGAAAAGTCGTAGATCTTTGCGTTCAGCTCATGATAAATCGGGGCAAAAACAAAAGACAAGTGTGTCTTGCCTACAGTCAAGCATGGTGGTGGGAGTGTCATGGTCTGGGGCTGCATGAGTGCTGCCGGCACTGGGGGGCTACAGTTCATTGAGGGAACCATGAATGCCAATATGTACTGTGACATACTGAAGCAGAGCATGATCCCCTCCCTTCAGAGACTGGGCCGCAGGGCAGTATTCCAACATGATAACCACCCCAAACACACCTCCACGCAGGGGCGGACTGACAACTCATGGGGCCCCCGGGCAATAGGAGATTATGGGGCCCCCAGGCAATAGGAGAAGATTATGGGGTCTTCGGACAAAAGGCGATTATGGGGCCCCCAGGCAATGGGAGAATATGGGGCCCCCAGGCAATAGATTATGGGGCCACACAGTATACACAAAATTAGTGATAAAGTTACTACAGCGCTGAAGTGGACAAATAAATTATGTGAGACTATATTAAAAGATGCCCAAATAATATAGCTGCAATCAATTAGTGAACTACACAAATTGCATAAAAAATAAGTTAAGTGATGCGCTAATATTAACCAACTAATATCACACTGTGTGTTATACGTGCAAAATAATTTACAAATATGTGAATAAATTATGTATATAAACCTCTACATAAAAACTTAGAAAATAAATAAATAGTATATTCCAAACCCACATACAAGGTTCCCTTAATTATGGAGAAACGGGACCTCTTTACAATTTATATCACAAACCCGTGCTCCTGTGCATGTGAAAAATAAGTGATTTGAATATAAAATATAACTGTGATTAGTCCACTAATTAGAGACACAGGAATACCTCCTCTTCGCTTCAAACCAGAGCTTTGTAAGTCATGCTTGGATGGATTAGCGGTGGATTTAAACGATACCGTTCACCCGCCGGCATAGATCGGTGAATTCCTTAGCTTTTAGCGGTCCTCCCCAGTATAAAAAACAAGATTGGGAAACAATACCATTGCGCAAAGATAAGCCAAAGTGCATATAAAAACGAACCAGGTAATCTCGCTCACATGATCCCTTTTATACAGATCGCATTGGAACAAATGGTCAGCTACATTCAGCTCCGTGCTGCTGCCTGTTCATTCACCTCCAGAGTACACACTACTGAGAGAGCATCACAGGTTCCTCCTCCCCACGCGTATCGTCACTAGGCACGTGACTTTTTTCAAGGGTATTTTAAGGGTACAGTATACACACACACACACATACAGTATACACACACAGACACACAATATACACACACAGAATACACATACACACACTGAAAAAAGTTCTGGAGAGGCGGGGCAGTTATAATCTCGGGATTTAAAAAAAAAACAGATTTTTACATACTGTCCCTGGTTTTATTGAGGCTGCCAACCCTGATGGGGCCCCTTAGTGGCATGGGGCCCTCGGGCAGTGCCCGAGTGCCCGAATGGTCAGTTCGCCCCTGCCTCCAAGACAACCAGTGCCTTGCTAAAGAAGCTGAGGGTAAAGGTGATGGACTGGCCAAGCATGTCTCCAGACCTGAACACTATTGAGGATCTGTGGGACATCCTCAAATGGAAGGTGGAGGAGCGCAAGGTCTCTAACATCCACCAGCTCCGTGATGTCGTCATGGAGGAGTGGAAGAGGACTCCAGTGACAACCTGTGAAGCTCTGGTGAAGACAGCGCTGGAAAATAATGGTGGCCACACAAAATATTGACGCAATTTGGACATTGGGGTGTACTCACTTTTGTTGCCAGCGGTTTAGACATTAATGGCTGTGTGTTGAGTTATTTTGAGGGGACAGCAAATTTACACTGTTATACAAGCTGTACACTCACTACTTTACATTGTAGCAAAGTGTCATTTCTTCAGTGTTGTCACATGAAAAGATAGAAGAAAATATTTACATAAATGTACTCACTTTTGTGAGCTACTGTATATGTGTATATATATATATATATATATATATATATATATATATATATATATAGTAAAACTTTGGATTGCGAGCATAATTCGTTCAAGAAACATGCTTGTAATCCAAAGCACTTGTATATCAAAAGCAAATTTCCCCATAAGAAATAATGGAAACTCAAATGATTCATTCCACAGCCATTTATTCATAGGTCCTTCAGTTTATAGTCTAAAACTAAAAGATTATAGCAATGTGACCAGGTTGTGTGACCATAAAATGTCCATCCACAAATGGAAGCCTCCACAAGGGGATTGGAAGCAAAATCCAGCAGGAGCTCCAGAGTATAAAAGAGAAGAGAGGCGCCTCTAAGTGTAGCAATATGTTTCTAAATGTTGTACCCTCATTGAATGTAACCATATTGCTACACTTAGAGGCGCCTCTCTTCTTTTTTATACTCAGTTGTGACGTGACGCTACTTGTATATCAAGACATCGCTTGTATATCAAGTCAAATTTTATTAAAAAATGTAGCTTGTCTTGCAAAACGCTCTCAAACCAAGTTACTCTCAAACCAAGGTTTTACTGTGTGTGTATATATACATATATATATATATATATATATATATATATATATATATATATATATATATATATATATATATATATATATATACACACATACACATATACACAGTAAAACCTTGGTTTGAGAGTAACTTGGTATATATATATATATATATGTGTGTGTGTGTGTGTATGCAGTACAAGGGATGGGCACTAAAAAAGTACAGTTTTTTCTTGTTTGAAAAAAAAAAATAAGATAGATAGATAGATAGATAGATAGATAGATAGACTGGTTGAAAAGACTGGTTTTGTGCGTGTGTTTAAATTCCTTTTAGAATGACTCCGTAGAATTAAAATATTTCATATAAATATAAAAAAAACAACCCCACCCCATAATCCCCCCTCCAAAAAATATATATATATACTGTAAATAGGCTGTAAAAAAAATTCTCAAATCCGTTGTAACTTTTCTGACATGCAAATAGTTCTAGTTAAAGCTAAAAACATTATCAGATGGTTGTGCGGCTGTACTGGGAGGCCCAGTGCTGAATCTGACCTTTTCAGGCTGTGTTAATTGCTCGCATACTTCTGGCATGGGAGTTGAAGATTCGCCATGAACTGACTCAGCAATGTGTTGGCCGCTTCTCAGGATTGGTGCTGGTGGGGGGGAGGCCACGGAAACCGCCCTGCTCCCCGTAAGCGTAGAGAACTTATATTGTTCTACAGCCTTTGCAGGTGGAAGACCGAGTTTTGGCCCTTTTTAATCCCCATAATGAGATGAAAAGTCAAACTTCGCTTTACCTTCCTGAGAAGAAGTTGAAACACCCAACAGGTCAAAGCTCTCTGTGTAAATGTGGAACTTCAATTTGCTCAGCTTTAATGCAAGTAGATTTAACTCAAAGGGGTGTTAAAAAAATAAAAAATAAAAACAAATTGTTTATTCATTGAAACTTCAAGTAAACGCAATTGATGCGAATTGGCCAAGATCGCATGTTCTCTGGCTATATTCTTTGAAGATCGAATGTGTGAATGACAAAAATTCTGCAATATAGCCTCTAGATCAGGGGTGTCAAACTCAAATTCATCGGGGGCCGCATCAGCAGTATGGTTGCCCTCGAAGGGCCGGTTGTATCTGTGGGAGTATGTATATACTCAGAGTGCAGGGGTCAGGAGTGCACTACGTACAGAGTGGAGGGGTCAGGATTGCGCTACGTACAGAGTGCAGGGGTCAGGAGTGGGCTACGTAAAGAGTGGAGGGGTCAGGATTGCGCTACGTACAGAGTGCAGGGGTCAGGAGTGGGCTACGTAAAGAGTGGAGGGGTCAGGATTGCGCTACGTACAGAGTGCAGGGGTCAGGAGTGTGCTACATAAAGAGTGGAGGGGTCAGGATTGCGCTACGTACAGAGTGCAGGGGTCAGGAGTGGGCTACGTAAAGAGTGGAGGGGTCAGGATTGCGCTACGTACAGAGTGCAGGGGTCAGGAATGCGCTATGTACAGAGTGCAGGGGTCAGGAGTGGGCTACGTAAAGAGTGGAGGGGTCAGGATTGTGCTACGTACAGAGTGCAGGGGTCAGGAGTGGGCTACGTAAAGAGTGGAGGGGTCAGTATTGCGCTATGTACAGAGCGCAGGGGTCAGGAGTGGGCTACGTAAAGAGTGGAGGGGTCAGGATTGCGCTACGTACAGAGTGCAGGGGTCAGGAGTGGGCTACGTAAAGAGTGGAGGGGTCAGGAATGCGCTATGTACACAGTGCAGGGGTCAGGATTGCGCTACGTACAGAATGCAGGGTTTAGGAGTGGGCTACGTAAAGAGTGGAGGGGTCAGGATTGCGCTAAGTATAGAGTGGAGGGGTCAGGATTGCGCTACGTACAGAGTGCAGGGGTCAGGAATGCGCTATGTACAGAGTGCAGGGGTCAGGAATGCGCTATGTACAGAGTGCAGGGGTCAGGATTGCGCTTCGCACAGAGTGCAGGGGTCAGGATTGCGCTTCGCACAGAGTGCAGGGGTCATGATTGCGCTTCGCACAGAGTGCAGGGGTCAGGATTGCGCTACGTACACACTACCTTCCTACCTGGCCCAGCTCTGGTACCTCCCTGTATAGGTGGCTCCCTCCCTTTGTATTGGGCTATAGATAGTAGTTTCCTGTTTATTGGGCTATATATGGTACCTCCCTCTGTGGGCGGATCTCTGTGTTTAGTATCAGTACTCAGTTTTGATATGTTTTTTTTCACCATCACTTCAAAATAAGCAGCACACACTTCATCAACACAAGTGCTTAGAAAGCCCTCAGGACACAACCTGCTGGATGGGGAAAAAACAAAAAACAGAGTTGTCAGCAATCTCTGCCACTATGCAAAAAATGTCACTACGCACGAAAGACGTCACTATGCAAGGAAAAAATTTAACTATGCAAAGAATGCCACTATGCACGAAAAATGCCACTATGCAAAAAGCCGGCGTCGCTGGAGGGATTGGGGAGGCGAGAGAGCAGAGGCGGGGTGGAGGCGGGGACAGGGCAGCGGCGTGGGACAGGGCGGCATCGTTGGCTGAGGAAAAGCTGAGGGAGGCGGGGGTGGAGGCGGAGACAGCACGGAGGGGGGATGTGTTCTTGTTGCCTGGGATACCTGGCAGAGGGCCACATGACAAGGCCTGGCGGGCCGGATTCGGCCCGCAGGCCTTGTGTTTGCCACCTGTGCTCTAGATGGAGCTACTATGGAGCTATGGGTTACTTCCTGTGATAGTCAGCACCATCTAGTGGCCATAATGCAGTATTTTCCCCATTCATTCAATGTGTAGAGAATATAGCCTGAGAACATTTAGCTTGCCCCATTCGCACAGAGCAAATATATATGTAATTTTTAATGAATGAACACCTTTGCAAATTTTTTTTTTTTATATACATCCCAAACTGAACCTTCCCAGTACCAGAGAATGTAAACCCAGCCATACCTTACATTCTACTCCATCAGTTGTTTCAAATGCACTCCTCCTGTACCCAACCTGTAGTTACTGATATGCAGATTTTGACTTTTTGACTTTTTATCATTGTGCCTATCATAGGAAGGGTGATGTCTGTCATAGGAAGGGCGGTGCCTGTCAAATGATAAATGGTTTTCAAAAGTTTTTACAAATAAATATTTGAAAAAGTGTGGGGAGTACATTTGTATGGCGCCCCCCGGAGTCAAAACTTTGTAGAACCCCCTTTCTCTACAAGTCTTTTTGGGAATGTCTCTACCAGCTTTGCACATCTAGAGAGGGACATTTTTGCCCATTCTTCATTGTAAAATATCTCAAGCTCTGTCAGATTGGATGGAGAGCGTCTGTAAACAGAAATTTTCAAGACTTGCCACAGATTCTCAATGTGATTTAGGTCTGGACTGTGACTGGGCCATTCTAACACATGAATATGCTTTGATCTAAACCATTCCATTGTAGCTCTGGCTGTATGTTTCGGGTCGTTGTCCTGCTGGAAGGTGAACCTCCGCCCCAGTCTCAAGTCTTTTGCAGACTCTAACAGGTTTTCTTCTAAGGTTGTCCTGTATTTGTCTCCATCCATCTTCCCATCAACTCTGACCAGCTTCCCTGTCCCTGCTGAAGAAATTCATGGTGTGTTCAGGGTGATGTGCAGTGTTAGTTTTCCCCCACACATAGCGTTTTGCTTTTAGGCCAAAAAGTTCAATTTTGGTCTCATCTGACCAGATCACCTTCTTCCACATGTTTGCTGTGTCCTCCACATGACTTCTCACAAACTACAAACAGGACTTCTTATGACTTTCTTTCACCAATGTCTTTCTTCTTGTCACTCTTCCATAAAGGGAAGATTTGTGGAGAACACGACTAATAGTTGTCCTGTGGACAGATTCTCCCACCTGAGCTGTGGATCTCTGCAGCTCCTCCAGAGTTACCATGGACCTCTTGGCTGCTTCTCTGATGAATGCTCTCCTTGCCCGGCCGGTCAGTTTAGGTGGGCGGCCATGTCTTGGTAGGTTTGCAGTTGTGCCATACTCTTTCCATTTTCGGATGATGGATTGAACAGAGCTCCGTGAGATGTTCAAAGCTTGGGGTATTTTTTTTATACCCTAACCCTGCTTTATACTTCTCCACAACTTTATCCCTGACCTGTCTGGTGTGTTCCTTGGCCTTCATGATGCTGTTTGTTCACTAAGGTTCTCTAACAAACCTCTGAGGGCTTCACAGAACAGCTGTATTTATACTAAGATTAAATGACACACAGGTAGACTCTGTTTACTAATTAGGTGACTTCTGAAGGCAATTGGTTCCACTAGATTTTAGTTAGGGGTATCAGAGTAAAGGGGGGCTAAATACAAATGCCCCCCACACTTTTTACATAGTTATTTCACGTTTCACATGTTTTCCTTCCACTTCACAATTATGTGCCACTTTGTGTTGGTCCATCACCTAAAATCCCAATAAAATACGCTTTTGATTGTAACATGACAAAATGTGGAAAATGTCAAGGGGTGTGAATACTTTTTCAAGGCACTGTATGCATTTATTTTAGGGCCCTCTGATTCCTCCTGCATTGGATTGTATTTTGCCTGTACTGTCTACCCTCATGTGGTGCAAACTCTTGGCTCTTTAAAAAATCCTGTATAATAATAATAATAATAATAATAATAATTTTAATTTACCAATTAATTAATTAAATACTGTATTTATTTTATTTTATTTGCAAAGAATGTATTCCTAGGTGAAACTGAACATTCTCTCCTCAACAGAATTATGTGAAAGGCGAAATCCTTAATAGACCCCAATTTTTTTTTTATTTTTAAAGTGAGTAGATTTATTTATTTTTATTATTTATTTATTGAAAAAAAATATATATATATTATATATATATATATATATATATATATATATATATATATATATATATATATATATATATATATATATATATTTACGTGAAATTGATAGTTTTCTTCTCACCAACATTTTGCCAAAGGCAATGTGTAATTTTGTGGTGGAGTCACTCCACTCCTCTCTGTATATGCAGTGCTGAGTTGTTTAGAAGCTAATTAGTTCACATTTGGCAGCACTTTTTGTAAATGTTGGCAAAGGATATTATTTCTTCAAAATTAGCTTTAAATGCCTTTTACAGGATCAACTTTTTTCATTAAGCTGGCTGAGGGAATGAGATGGTGATTTTTGTTTTACAATCCCCCATGTGTACCATAGGCCGTCAGCCAAAATGATCCAATCTCTCCCCCCATAGTCTTTTCCCATTGCAATAACTGGCCAACTGAGTCAGTCGAAGAGTCAAAGATACTGTGATCCTCCCAGTTGAAAGTCAAAATTATTATTTTTTTGGTTTGGATAGTATGGAGAAGGGATAGAGCCCGTGTCAATGTTAGTGTCCCCATTGCCGTGTTTTTTATTCCTCACTTCCTGTCCCGGTGGCACCCTGTTGTCTGGATAGGAAGTCAAGATAATTCTCTTCATTGGGTCTTTTTATTGTTGTTTTTCTTCTCAGCTACGGTGTGTATACAGTGGGGGAAAAAGAATGATTTGACCCCCTGCAGATTGTGTAAGTTTGCCCACTTACAAAGAAATGAAGGGTCTATAATTGTTATCATAGGTGTATTTTATATAATAGAGACAGAATATCAACCAAAAATCCAGAATACAAACACATGATACAACCCTACCAACCAACAATAATTCTGGCTCCCACAGACTGGCTACAGTAGGTGCTCATGTGGTACACAGATTAGTCCTGTCCATGTAAGAAGGTTCTCCTAACGACAACTCGTTATGTGTATAAAAGACACCTGTCCACAGAATCTCTTTCCTCCATTCAAACCTCACCATCATGGGCAAGACCAAAGAGCTGTCAGAGGACGTCAGGGAGAAGATTGTAGACCTGCACAAGGCTGGAATGGGCTACAAGACCATCAGCAAGAATCTTGGTGAGAAGGAGACAACTGTCGGAGCGATTATTCACAAATGGAAGAAATACAAAATAACCATCAATCGTCCTCGGTCTGGAGCTCCATGGAAGATTTCTCCTCATGGGGTAAGGAGGATGATCATGGGAAAAGTGAGGGATCAGCCCAGAACTACACAGGAGGAGCTTGTGAATGATCTCAAGGCAGTTGGGACCACAGTCACCAAACAAACCATTGGTAACACAATACACCGCCATGGATTGAAATCCTGCAGCGCCCGCAAGGTCCCCCTCCTCAAGAAGGCACGTGTACAACATCTGAAGATTGTCAATGAACATCTAAATGATTCAGAGAAGGATTGGGAGAAAGTGCTGTGGTCAAATGAGTACAAAAAATTGAGCTCTTTGGCATCAACTCGACTCGCCGTGTTTGTAGGAAGACAAATGCTGACTATGACCCTAAGAACACCATCCCTACAGTCAAGCACGGAGGTGGAAACATGATGCTTTGGGACTGTTTCTCTGCTAAAGGTACAGGCTGACTTTTCTGCATTGAGGGACCAACAGACGGGGCCATGTATTGTAAAATCTTGGATGAGAACCTTCTTCCCTCAGCCAGAACACTGAAGATGGGTCGTGGACGGGTCTTCCAGCATGACAATGACCCAAAACATACCGCCAAGGCAACAAAGGAGTGTCTCAGGAAGAAGCACATTAAGGTCATAGAGTGGCCTAGCCAGTCTCCAGACCTTAATCCTATAGAAAATGTATGGAGGGAGCTGAAACTTTGAGTTGCCAAGCGACAGCCAAGAAACCTTCAGGATTTAGAGAAGATCTGTAAAGAAGAGTGGACCAAAATCCCTCCTGAGATGTGTGCAAACCTGGTCACCACCTACAAGAAACGTCTGACCTCTGTGATCACCAACAAGGGTTTCTCCACCAACTACTAAGTCATGTTTTGCTTGGGGATCAAATACTTATTTTACTCACTGAACTGCAACTCAATTTATAACATTTGTATCATGTGTTGTAAGTCTGCAGGGAATCAAATAATTATTTTCCCCACTGTGTGTGTTCCCCATGACTAAGCTCCAAGGGACGGAGCGAAACACATTGGAGGTGTGGCCTGGCTGGGGTCCAGGCTGAGGTTGCCAGTCTTGCATCGATCCTAGGGACTACACGGATGATCCTTTCCTTTGTACAAACAATGTGCAGAGGGTAAGTGTAACAATCCATCCCTCTCTACCTTATAGGTCAAAGCAGGGCTTGACTTGTATCAGATGGCCATGATCACCAGCTAGGACAGTTTGTTTACCTACAAGATTTTTGCAGTCAGAAAACTTGTCGGAGAGAGGCGAGGGTTGCTGAAACATGCCACAACATACCGCGCATGCGTGGCTCTGCTTGTGTAATTTGAACTGCTGAAAAAACAATATAGGGCAATGGTCCAAAAAAAGTGGTCACCGAGGGGTTAATATAATATCAGGGAGAGAGTTTTTGTACAGCATGGATAAAAAAGATAAAGAATCTGTATCCTGGGGTCAGGTGTCACCCAGAACTGTTTGGTAAGCTGTGATTTCCATAATGCTGAATAGACGGCCTCCTGATTGTCAGGATTAGCAGTGACATCATTATCCATCCCCAGAGAGGGAAACACACAACTCATTCCAAATACAAACTATGACAGCCTACACACCATTGTTACATTGTGATCAAATATGGATTCATACAGGGTGGGGGAGGAGAAAAGGGGGGGGGGGTTGAGAAATAGAGGCAGATAGAGGGGGGGGCAAGGTGAGAAAGAGGGGGGAGATATAGAGGGAGAGAAGGGGGAGAAAGAATGGAGGAGAAATTTAGAGACAGGAGAGAGGAGGGGAGAAAAAAGAGAAGAGTGGGGGGAGAGAAAGAGAGAGGGGAAATTAAGGAAGAGGGGAGGGGGGTCAAATAGAAAGGGAGGAATGAAATAGGGGGTAGAAATGGGGGGGGGGGGACAGAGAAATATAGAAACAGGAGAAAGGCGAAGAGAAAAAGAGGAAGAGGGGGAAAAATAGAGGGGGGAGAGGGGGAGAAGAACAGGGTGAGAAGGGGGGGATAGAGGGGGGAAGAGAGAGGGGGAGAAATTTAGAGATGGGAGGGGGTGGAAGAGAGAAGAGTGGGGGGAGAGAAGGGGGGAGAAAAAAGAGAGGAGGAGAGGGGGGCCCAAATAGAGAGAGGGGGGAGAGAGAGAGGGGGGAGAATAGAGAAATATAGGAACAGGAGAAAGACAAAGACAAAAAGAGAGTGGGTGAGAAATATAGGAGGGTAGGGGGGAGGAAGAAGGGGAAAACAGAAGGGGAAGAAAGGGGGAGAAAAACAGGATGAGAAGGGGGGGCAGAGAGGGGGAAGAGAGAGGGGGGAATAAAGGAGGGAAAAGAAATTTAGAGACGGATGGGGAGGTGACATATAGAAAGGGGGGAGAGAGGGGGGGTTGAAATGGGGGGGGGGGTTGAGAGATGGGGGAGAAATAATGGAATATAGAGACAGGAGAAAGGCAAACAGAAAAAGTCAAGAGTGGGGGAGAGAGAGGGGGGAGACATAGTGAAGGGGGATAAAAAAAGAGGAGGAGAGGGGGGGGGGACAAATAGAGAGAGGGGAGAGTGAGAGGGAAGAGAGAGAGGGGAGAGAGAGAGGGAGAGAGAGAGAGAGAGAGAGAAGGGGTAGAAACGGGGGGGGGGGGGTGGTTGATGGAGGAGAAATAGAGAGATATAGGAACAGGAGAAAGACAAAGAGAAAAAGAGAGTGGGGGAGAAGTATAGGGGGAACGGGGTAGATGGAGGAGGAAGAGGGGGAAAAAAAGACGGGGGAGAGAGGGGGAGAAAAACAGGATGAGACGGGGAGGATAGTGGAGGGAAGAGGGGGAAGAGAGAGAGGGGGGAATAAATGAGGGAAGAGGTAGGGGAAGAAATTTAGAGATGGGGGGGTGACAAATAGAAAAGGGGGAGAGAGAGAAGGGGTCAAAATGGGGGGGGGGGTTGAGAGATGGGGGAGAAATAGAGGAGACAGGAGAAAGGCGAAGAAAAAAAGTGAAGAGTGGGGGAGAGAGAGGGGGAGAGAGATAGGGAGTAGAAATGGGGGGGGGGGGGATAGAGGGGGGAGAGACAGGAGAGAGGGGAAGAGATAAAGAGAAAAATGGGAGGGGAAAGAAAGAAGGAGGAGGAGGGGTGGATAAAGAAATTGACAGATGGGAGAGAGGAGGAGGGTGGGGGGAGAGATGGGAGAGAAAAAAAAAAGAAGAGGGGAGGGGAGGGATAGAGATGTAGAGAGATGGGGGGAGAAAAAGAGAAGTTGAGAGATGGGGGGGGGGGGACAGAAAGGAGTGAAAAAGAAAAAAAGAAGATAGAGGGGAGAGAAAAAAAGAAGAGGGAAATGTGGAGGAGTAAGAGAGAGAGGGGAGGAGAGGGAGAGAGAGGGGGGGGGGGCACGAAAGGAGGGAGACAAAGTCAGGAGAAAGAAAGGGGGGCAGGAGGGAGGTGGAGGGAGAGAAAGAGAGAGAGAGAAGGGGAGGAGAGGGGGAGGGGAAGAGATTGGGAGGAGGGTGTAGTGAGGAGGAGGGGGGAGAGGAGGAATAGAAATGAAGGGGGGGATTCTCTGTGTTCTTTTGTAACAATAGATTTGGTTGGGAAGAAGTCTAATAAATGTTTTTCCATATTGGCTGTGCGGAGGTAATGGAGGGGGGGGGGGGGTGAGGGGATGGGCTCGGTAGTCTATGATGTGCTGGTAGTGCAGTACAGTCACATCTCATATACTGTACATGGTGTGCTCTGTACTTTGTATTATCCTCCTGGAAGGAGCACCATTGCTAACAAAAGGAAGGATCTCCGCTTTTATCCCTGACATCGGATCTCCTCCGCTTGAGCTGAGAGGCGTTAACTATTCCGCAAAGTAACTTTACCAGTCTTCTGATCATCTCCTGATATCACAATATACAAAGTAACATTTTGCAGGAAACCTTCATCTTTTATTATTTATAAGCTGTCCTTGAGTTCCTGTCAGTGACTTTGTGCCTAGGCTGAGATCATGTCATTGGTCTGCTGCAGGCAGGAGAAAGCATTTCCTCAGTCTCCCCTCCTGCAGTGATCAGACTGTACATTGTAACTATGTAGCAAGTCACAAGATGAGGGGCTGCAGCAGGGGCACGGTTTTGTTCATGAAAGGCTATAGTGTGAATGCAGACTCGGGGGCTTGGAGGAGGTTGGGTTAGGTTTATATTAGGAGTTAGGCTAGGTGGTAAGAGTTCAGGTTGGCCGGCCTCACGCCAGTGTGTTGTGATCAGGGCCGTCTTTTACACAGGGCAAAAAGGGGCAGCTGCCCCGGGCCCAGTCATTGTTGTGAGGCCCAAGGCAGCTTCCCCTGGAGCCTGCACTGTCTGCAAATAGTTGATAAGTAGATTCGGGAGGTCCCAAGAAAATGTTTGCCCAGGGTCAACGGCCCTGGTTGTGATATATCACCACAACCTAAGGCACTGCATTCTGAAAGGTACCCTAATGCACTAAGGGAACAGAGCTACTTACCCCCCTGGTAATGCAGTACAATGTATTGGAGGAAAAGAGTGGCCACTCCCACTGCAAGCCTCATTTCGCCTTTCTTTTTTTTTTTTTTCAGCTAGGTGTCTTTTATTCCAGTGGTACTTACATGTACTTGTTAGCCTTGCTGTCAATGCAGAAGGTGGCAGAGGCGGTTTGGGTTCCGGAGTTAACGAAACATTCCGATAGGCTGACGCTGATTTTCTTCGGCTCCAGCTGCTGCGAGCAATAAAATACGAGTTCTTCCCGCTTCACCTGTACCAGGTATCTGTAGAACAAAGCAAGAGAAATCCCTTATTCATCCGTCCATACAGTTAAGGAGTTGGGAAGTTGGCAACATGGGGCAACCTTCCAACTTCCCAACCCAAAGGTGGTCAACTATGTTAAAAAAAAAAAAAACCCAAAAGAGCTGCTGGTGAATTTTGGCTTATTCCCCCCAGTTGGGGCACACACAGCCAGGTGCATAGCATGTTCTTCATTCTTTCATTGGCTCAAAGGAACAGTCTAGGGGTGTCTTTTTTTGGTTTTATTGGAACATAGAACTTGGACAGGGTGAGGGAGCATGGGATACCCCAGAACTCAAGAACTGAACACTTGGAGCCCTCTTCTCTAGCTTGCTGAGCTACACAAAAATGGACCCACATAACATTGTTTTTCTCTTTCCAATATCCGCCAGGCCCAATCCAGTGAGGAAGACATGAGCCAATACCATCATAGGACAGCTGGACACTTCCCCCCCAATCTCCTCCTGGCTCTCTCCAGTGAACTTCTCCAGACCCAAACTAACACCAGGACTAAGCATTTTTCGAATAGGCCCGAAGCCTTAGCTGGGACATTGATGTCTTCTAGATCAGTGGTTCTCAACCCTGTCCTTAATTACCCCAACAGGCCATGTTTTGGGAATTTCTCTTAATAGCTGTCCAAAATACAGAGCCATTGACTCTGATTTAAAGCACCTGTGCAAGGTAAAGGAAAATCTGCAAACATGGCCTGTTGGGGGGTACTTGAGGACTGAGGTTGAGAACCACTCTTCTAGATAACACATTCAGAAATTCTGCCCCCAGTGGTCTCCTCCAGCAGGACTGGGCCCAGGAAATCTGCCTCAGGCCACAGTATATTTATGACCTCCTTCACCACCTTCTGGGCACACATCCCCAGAGATTGGCTGAAGACCCAAAAATTCAGGCTGCTTGCTCTGTTCTTCTTCCCACTGTAATTCTAGAATCTTCTAGAACACAGGGGGGGGGGGGGGGGAGAAATCCATTAGTGACCTCCTACTGCCATGTCTATCCCTCCAGCTTCAGTTCTATCGAAGTCACTGACTCAAAACACGTAAGCAGATTTCATTCCGGCTTTCCTGATCTGAACATTTATTCTGGGTTAGTGTCTCTACCCTGTTTCCCCGAAAATAAGACCTAGTGTGATTGTCGGTGATGGCTGCAATATAAGCCCTACCCCCCAAATAAGCCCTACTTAAAGTCCTTGTAGGTCTTATTTTCAGGGTAGGGCTTATTTTCGGGGAAACAGGGTAGGGCTTATTTGGGGGTAGGGCTTATATTGCAGCCATCACCGACAATCACGCTAGGTCTTATTTTCAGGGAAACAGGGTATGTGTTGATGCTAGACACAGCCAAGCAAACAGCATTTTCAGAATGGGGAGGGAGGGGGGGCAGCAATGCTAATCTCTGAATTTCTCTCAACAAACATTTTCAAGACAACATAGAGACTGCAACTGCTCCCTTCAACATGCTAGTTGCCTGGCTGTCAGTCTGATTCAATGGAATCAGTATTAGGAACCAATGACCCACTACAAGTGTGGAGATCGGTCAATTATAAGGCGACAGCCAAGCAATTAGCATTTTCAGAGGCCCAGTAATAGCAGCCTTTGTGTCAGTGTGGATATCTTTTAACCACTTGCCGACCAGCCGCCGTCAATATACCGCGGCAGGTCGGCTCGTTCCCGCAAATCGCCGTAGCTGTACGCCGGCCTCTTTGAGAGCTGTAGCAGGTGCCCGCGCGCCCGCTACACGGAGGGGGGGGGGAGCCGGTGCACGTGGCCGGCGGCCGCAATGTCCGCGGCCGCCCGCGATCGCTCCACAGAGAGCCAGAACGGGGATCTGTGTGTGTAAACACAGATCCACGTTCTGTCAGGGGAGGAGAGAGATCTGCTGTTCCTAGTGATCAGGAACAGCAATATGTCTCCTCCTCCAGGCAGTCCCATCCCCTCCACAGTTAGAAACACCTCCCAAGGAACACATTTAACCCCTTGATCGCCCCCCTAGTGTTAGCCCCTTCCATGGCAGTGACATTTATACAGTAATCAGTGCATTTTTATAGCTCTGTTTGCTATATAAATGTCAATGGTCCCAAAAAAGTGTCCGATCTTTCTGCTGCGATGTCGCAAGTCCCACTAGAAATCGCCGTCATTACTAGTAAAAAAAAATTATAAAAGAAATAATAAAAATAAAATAAATCTATGCCCTATTTTGTAGACGTTATAACTTTTGCGCAAACCAATCAAAATGCGCTTATTGCGATTTTTATTTTTTACCAAAAATATGTAGAAGAATACGTATCGGCCTAAACTGAGGAAGAAATTTTCAAAATCGTCGCTCTTTTTTTTTTGTTTATAACGCAAAAAAAAAAAAAAAGGCAGAGGTGATCAAATTCCACCAAAAGAAAATAGCTATTTGTGGTAAAAAAAGGACGTCAATTTTGTTTGGGTACAGCGGTCGCACGACCGCGCAATTGTCAGTTAAAGCGACATAGTGCCGTATCGCAAAAAATGGCCTGGTCAGGAAGGGGGAAAAATCCTTCCGGTTCTTAAGTGGTTAAGGGCCAGTTCACACCACATGCAGTCCAGTGCGTTTTTTTTATTTTTCCTGCATCAAAAACGCATGAAAAGTAGTTTATATGGTTTTCAATGGCACAGTTGTTGCAGTTCCAGAAATAAAAGAAAGTAGAACATGCCGCATTTTTCCTGCACTGGACTGTACTGGAACGCAGTAAAACATCAAAAATGTACTGAAATGCACCAAAAACACACTGGAACGCACATGTCCTTATTTTAGGGCCGGTTCACACCACATGCAGTCCAGTGCAGGTTGTTTTTTTTTCTGCATCAAAAACGCATGGATAGTAGGTTATATGGTTTTCAATGGCATCGTTCACACCAGTGCATTTCAGATCCAGAAAAAAAAAAATAGAACATGCTGCATTTTTCCTGCACTGGACTGTACTGGAACGGGGTAAAATGCATCAAAAACACACAGGAATGCACCAAAAATGCACTGCAGCACGCATTTCCTTATTTAGGGCCAGTTCACACCATAGAAACACAGTCCGGATGCGTTCCAGATGCTTTTCTGCATGCGCGTTTTTGGCGCGTTTCTGATGCAGTCCAGTGCATTTATTCCCTCCTTTTTTTTTTCTTAACCTTACATAAGAACATGTGTGTTTCAGTGCGTTTTTTGATGCGTTTTACTGCGTTCCAGTACAATTCAGTGCAGGAAAAAAAAGCAGCATGTTCTACTTTTTTTTTTTGGAACTGGAACGCACTGGGTCTGCAAGCACTGATGTGAACTAGACCTTTGAAAACCATATAACCTACTTTTCATGCGTTTTTGCTGCACTGGGCTGCATGTGACGTGAACTGGCCCTCAGCCCTGGTTCACATTGCAAATGGGCGGCTATTGCCGGACACGGCACCATCCGAATAGGGGCGACACCCCATTTGTGGCGCCGCACCCATTCCCAAAAGTAGTAACCTGCGCTGCTTTTGTCGAATTCGTGGTGCGATTACTATAGACACATACCTCCCACCTTTTTTAGATAGGAATGAGGGACAGCTATCAGGAAAAGCATGCAGGCATAGGACACACCCCCTGTCACGCCCCCTTAAAGGAGAATTGTACAAAAAAACAAGGTTGGTTAAACCCACAAGAGCTTTTTTTTATCACTACTATTCCTTTATATTGGCTTTTGGGATTTACAAATGCAGCCATTTAGAAATCAGATGAAAGGTTTAGTGCTTGGAAATACTTTTTGATAGATAAAAAGTGCACGGGGGCGGAGCCTAGCAGGAAAATTCAAAAAATGTAAAAATCATAATACATACAGTACACTGTAATCTTACAGATTGCATTACTGTGTGAAATTATTTCACATCCCTTTTGTCCCCAGTGCTTTGTCCAATTCCCTACATGCAGTTTTATATTATATATACTGTTCTTTCTGCCTGGAAACTGGAGATTGTCCATAGCAACCAAAAAGTGTCCCTTTACGTCAAAAGTGGCTTCAGACCAGCTAGAAAACAGCGATAGTAAATTAGAACACTTGCAGAATTGAGCGATAGTGAATCGTGGGGAAATCCATTTTATTATTATTATATTATTAATTTTAATTATTTATATTAATTTATTATATTATAATTTATGATTTTGTGTTTCAAACGTCATCATACCCGGGATGTCTACTAGACTCTGGTTTGGACAGATTTAAGTGTGTTATTGCTAAGAATTACAGGCCTACAATATAAAACGCCAAATTTCTATGCAAAATAATTGTACCGCTTTGAGACGCAAAAATCTGAAATAATCATACCGCCAGGGAGGTTAAGAGGGGAAAGAATGCACTGGAATGCACCCAAACGCACTGAAACACACATGTCCTTATGTAAGGTTAAGAAAAAAAGAGGAGGGAAAAATGTGCTGGACCGCACCAAAAAACGCACATGCAGAAAAGCATCTGGAATGCATCCGGACTGCATTTCTATGGTGTGAACTGGTCCTATTTGTACTGTTACAACTTAAACACTGCCAGATTTCCACATATTGCAATGTATCCACATTTATATATATATATATATATATATATATATTTATTTATTTATTTATTTTTGGGGCATTTGCTTTCGAGGGCACCTCAATGTAGTTTTGGTATTTTACGGTCTTCATTTCTTAGCTCTGTGAATTGCTTCTGCAGCTTTAAACACCTGTTGGGTGATTGAGAGGGGTGGAGTCTCCTATCTTGGCAGGTGATTGGCTGGCTGGCTGCACAGGTGAGTGGTGATTAGCAGTCAGGTGGGCGTGTCTCTGCAGACAGGAGAGGTGAGATAGGAGTGGAGTGTGGAAGGTAGGTGGTACACATGGGGGAGGAGAGGTATAGAGTGCGGTATAAACAATGTAGCAGTTTTAGTTATTAAACATTCTTCCTCATTGTTCTTCTTATAATATGTGTGGGGGATCACGGATTGGGACACTGATTTTGTGTTGGATGTGTGTAGTGGTGTTTAGTATCAGCTGTGCTTTTCCAAATACTGCTGGCAAAGTTCTTTTTTTTTTGCATTCTGGTGCCTGGATGTGGTGATTGCACACATGTCACAATTGCCTTTATATAAAACTATTATTGCATTTTTGCAACGATTGTGTGTGTGTGGTGGTTTATTTTTGTATATGAAGTCCCATTTTGCCTTTAACCACTTCAACACCGGGCACTTTCACCCCCTTCCTGCCCAGCCTGATTTTCAGCGCTGGCACACTTTGACAATTATGTGGTTATGCAGCACTGTACTCCATATGACATTTTTTTTTTTTTTTTAATCTTTCACACAAATAGAGCTTTCTTTTGGTGGTATCTAATCAACACTGGGGCTTTTATTGTTTGCCAAGTAAATGAAAAAAGACAGAACAATTTGAAAAAAAATAAAATATAAATAAAATAAAAATGTTTTCTTAGTTTCCGTCAAATTTTTCTCCTTCGCTGATGTGGCGGCACTGATATATGGCACGGATGAGGAGGCAGTAATATGTGGTACTTATGGGCAATGATAGGCGGCACTCATGGCATGGATGAGGAGGCAGTAACATGTGGCACTGATAGGTGGCACTCATGAGATGGCACAGATGAGGTGACACTAATATGCAGCACTGATGTGTGGCACTTATGGGCAATGATAGGCGGCACTCATGGCATGGATGAGGAGGCAGTAACATGTGGCACTGATAGGTGGCACTCATGAGATGGCACAGATGAGGTGACACTAATATGCAGCACTGATGTGTGGCACTTATGGGCAATGATAGGTGGCACTCATGAGATGGCACAGATGAGTAGGCACTGATGTGTGGCACTCATGGGCAATGATAGGCGGCACTCATGGCATGGATGAGGAGGCAGTAACATGTTGCACTGATAGGTGGCACTCATGAGATGGCAAAGATGAGTAGGCACTGATGTGTGGCACTCATGGGCAATGATAGGCAGCACTCATGAGATGGCACAGATGAGGGATGAGGCGACACTAATATGCAGCACTTATGGGCATTGATAGGCGGCACTGATGGGCATCGCCGATGGGCATTGATTATCTGTACAGGACCCCCCCCCCCCACCCCCGTGAGGAGATGTCACTGATTGCCTCTCCTCACACTCTGTCAGTGTGAGCCGCGGAGAGCCAATTACTGTCACTTCTGTGTTTTACATGTGACTGTACCGGTGGCGACCCGTCCATTAGGGTTGCACGGGCTTCGCCCCCCCATCTGGCTTTCTGATCTACATGCTGGACGCATGGATTCCAATCGGTTCTTTTTCTTTTTTTCTTTTTTTTAAACGCATGGGGCTCTAATTGGCTCTAATTGGCTTATAAAAAAAAAAGGGGTGGGCTCGGGGCACAGAGCACTGCGTCCTGAGCCCACCAAGTTGTGTGACAATAGTGAATGAATTTGTTTTTGTTTGTGTGCGCCCCCCCCCCCCCCTAAAAAAAAAAAACAGCCACCACTGGATTGGACACAGCTGATCACATGGGTAGGGAGCCACGTCATTGGCTCCTTAACGATTTAGGGGTTGTGCCGTGTCCATCCCATCTTGGGTGGCCCTTGACCCCTATCATGGTTTTTAGCATCTGTAACCCCATTGGGGAGATTTGCCCTTCAGTTCCTGTCCCATACATGGCTAAAACAAGAAAAGAGAATCCTTGGTTGTCACTAGATTTAGAGTCCCCCATTGACAGATTTTCCTTTTTCTTCCTATTCTGGTGACGACCCAAAATTTTTGACTTTCTTTTACTCTTGGTGAAACAGTGGTCAGGACAAATACAGAGGATGACACACCGTAATGAGGTACAGACGGCAATAGAAACCTGATGGGGGTTCTAATCCTTCTCCAAAAAAAAAAAATGCCTTTTAGTTATACTTCAAAGGGTATCTCCACTTTTGGGGGGGGGGGTTAATTATAAAAAAAAAAATATATATATATCTAGTGTATACAATTGTGATACAGTTATATTGGGATTGAATGCTAATAAAAATGACCTTTCCTTTTCATTCTGCAGCTCTGTAGTTTTCTGTAAAATACAATATGGCCACCTAGAGACGCTCTGTACTCAGATGATATAGAGAACGCCACCCCCCCCACCCCCCCCCCCCCAGCCAAAAAAAATGTAATTTCCTGCTTGTGTGATTGGCTCACTGATTTTCCCAAAAGTCTGCACTAAGATACAAATCAGATTTTGGGCATCCCCTGCAACGAGTCTTTTTTTTTTTTTTTTGGTGAGACTCCCAATGGGAAATCATGTCTAAAGGGATGCACACCCTGCCACTTTCCTCATTCGAGCCCAGTCGAGTGATAATTATAAGATCGCTCCCCTTCACTCAGCACATGGACACAGACAAACAACTGTTTCTTCAGAATAACTAAAGGAAACGATCTGCAACAATGTTTGTTAAAATCCATGCAATGTACAGAGATCACTTTTGTTGACAGATAAAAAAAAACAAAAAACTCCCCCCTTTGGGTGGAATAATGCTGGCCATACACTATACATTTTTCTTATGCAATTTCCTTTTTAGATTTACCTTCAACTATATAGTGCAGTGGCCTGCCTGCATATAAATTGAAAGGGTTTTGGTTTTGACCTCGTATTATATAGTTTTGGTAAATCCAAAAGGAAAGTTGAACAAGAAAATTGTATAGTATATGGCCAGCCTTACTCTTGTTTTTGAAACAACGCCGAGGGACCATTTTACGCTACGGAAGTACCTTGGATTAAGAGCAAAATTTGTTCCAGAAGAATGCTTGTAATCCAAAACCCTCGTATATCAAAGCGAGTTTTCCCCATAGAAGTCAATGGGAACTTCCACAGTGACTTCTATTGTATGCAGTACCGCATGTGGCCAGAGGTGGGGAGGGGGCGCCAGAGACACTCGGGAACGGTGTGTTTCCGAATGTCACGGGCGCCCCCCGCACCTCTCGCCAAATGCGGTACTGCACAACGCAGAGGCTTGAATCCTGCTCGTTTTGCGAGACAACGCTTGCAAACCGAGTCAGGATTTAAAAAAAAAAAAAAAAAAAAATAGCTCGTGTTGCGAAACGCTCGTAAACCACGTTACTCGCAATCCGAGGTATTACTTTATTGTGTGTTTCACTATTAACGCCATGCATGTTGTATGCCTTGTGATACCATTCGTTTCAAACAGCTGCCAAAAAGGGTAAGTTCATCTTTTTCAGGAAAAAACAAAAATTAACAATCTTCAAATACCCCTCCAGATACTCCAAATATCAACCCCCCCCCCACTGCTGGCATCCATCGTAATGCTTGCAATGCCAAGTGTTGAGAACGTTTGCATTTTTTGAATGATTTCATGTCATGAGGATAAAGGAAAAGTTCCAAGTTGATGGGGAATCAAACCTGAGCACACTCTATCAGAATCGAGGAAAATGGGTTCAAATAATTCCGTTCTCATCTGTCCTCATTTCATTTCGTTTTTATGACGTCTGTGCTAATTCTCCAAATCTGCTGATGCCGGGGCCTGTCGTGGAAAAGCAGCCGCCCTTTGTACTGTTCCCACTTGTTCACCGTTTTTATTCAATACGTTTTTGCTTTTTTTTTTTTTTTTTTTTTTTTTTTTTTTTTATTATTTATTGCATTTAAATGCGGTGAAGACGTTACATAGAAATGTGTGCCCAGAAATTCTATGAAAAAATTCCTGCTTGCTTTTAGAAAATAAAAGCGGTCACACATTGAAAAAAAGGGTCTTTGTATCCTGACTGCGAGGGTTATTTATTTTTTTTACAAATAAATAAATAAATAAACATTTTAGTGGTATGGTAGCGGCTATACAAAAAAATAGCTTTCACTAAAACATAGAGCAGTAAGTTATTAGAAAATAGTTGATGTGTCTCTCGTGTTCTTTGTGCATTTCATTCTAATTATCACCCTGACCCATTTAGTGTTGGGGGTCTCCATCAAAAACCCTCCCCCCCCTTACATCAGGGTCCCCATCTGAGTCCCCCTTTAGGTTGGGCTACCAACCAGTGTGCCCCCCCCCTCATCAGAGCCCCCTTCCCCTTCTGTCGGGGTGTCCCTTCAGAGCCCCCTTCCCCTTCTGTCGGGGTGTCCCGTCAGAGCCCCCTTCCCCTTCTGTCGGGGTGTCCCGTCAGAGCCCCCTTCCCCTTCTGTCGGGGTGTCCCTTCAGAGCCCCCTTCCCCTTCTGTCGGGGTGTCCCGTCAGAGCCCCCTTCCCCTTCTGTCGGGGTGTCCCTTCAGAGCCCCCTTCCCCTTCTGTCGGGGTGTCCCGTCAGAGCCCCCTTCCCCTTCTGTCGGGGTGTCCCTTCAGAGCCCCCTTCCCCTTCTGTCGGAATGTCCCGTCAGAGCCCCCTTCCCCTTCTGTCGGGGTGTCCCGTCAGAGCCCCCTTCCCCTTCTGTCGGAGTGTCCCGTCAGAGCCCCCTTCCCCTTCTGTCGGAGTGTCCCGTCAGAGCCCCCTTCCCCTTCTGTCGGGGTGTCCCGTCAGAGCCCCCTTCCCCTTCTGTCGGAATGTCCCGTCAGAGCCCCCTTCCCCTTCTGTCGGGGTGTCCCGTCAGAGCCCCCTTCCCCTTCTGTCGGAATGTCCCGTCAGAGCCCCCTTCCCCTTCTGTCGGAATGTCCCGTCAGAGCCCCCTTCCCCTTCTGTCGGGGTGTCCCGTCAGAGCCCCCTTCCCCTTCTGTCGGAGTGTCCCGTCAGAGCCCCCTTCCCCTTCTTTCGGAATGTCCCGTCAGAGCCCCCTTCCCCTTCTGTCGGGGTGTCCCGTCAGAGCCCCCTTCCCCTTCTGTCGGAATGTCCCGTCAGAGCCCCCTTCCCCTTCTTTCGGAATGTCCCGTCAGAGCCCCCTTCCCCTTCTGTCGGGGTGTCCCGTCAGAGCCCCCTTCCCCTTCTGTCGGAATGTCCCGTCAGAGCCCCCTTCCCCTTCTGTCGGAATGTCCCGTCAGAGCCCCCTTCCCCTTCTGTCGGGGTGTCCCGTCAGAGCCCCCTTCCCCTTCTGTCGGAATGTCCCGTCAGAGCCCCCTTCCCCTTCTGTCGGAATGTCCCGTCAGAGCCCCCTTCCCCTTCTGTCGGGGTGTCCCGTCAGAGCCCCCTTCCCCTTCTGTCGGAGTGTCCCGTCAGAGCCCCCTTCCCCTTCTTTCGGAATGTCCCGTCAGAGCCCCCTTCCCCTTCTGTCGGGGTGTCCCGTCAGAGCCCCCTTCCCCTTCTGTCGGAATGTCCCGTCAGAGCCCCCTTCCCCTTCTTTCGGAATGTCCCGTCAGAGCCCCCTTCCCCTTCTGTCGGGGTGTCCCGTCAGAGCCCCCTTCCCCTTCTGTCGGGGTGTCCCGTCAGAGCCCCCTTCCCCTTCTGTCGGGGTGTCCCGTCAGAGCCCCCTTCCCCTTCTGTCGGGGTGTCCCGTCAGAGCCCCCTTCCCCTTCTGTCGGAGTGTCCCGTCAGAGCCCCCTTCCCCTTCTGTCGGAGTGTCCCGTCAGAGTCCCCTTCTGTCGGAGTGTCCCGTCAGAGCCCCCTTCCCCTTCTGTCGGAGTGTCCCGTCAGAGCCCCCTTCCCCTTCTGTCGGGGTGTCCCGTCAGAGCCCCCTTCCCCTTCTGTCGGGGTGTCCCGTCAGAGCCCCCTTCCCCTTCTGTCGGAATGTCCCGTCAGAGCCCCCTTCCCCTTCTGTCGGGGTGTCCCGTCAGAGCCCCCTTCCCCTTCTGTCGGGGTGTCCCGTCAGAGCCCCCTTCCCCTTCTGTCGGAGTGTCCCGTCAGAGCCCCCTTCCCCTTCTTTCGGAATGTCCCGTCAGAGCCCCCTTCCCCTTCTGTCGGAGTGTCCCGTCAGAGCCCCCTTCCCCTTCTGTCGGAGTGTCCCGTCAGAGCCCCCTTCCCCTTCTGTCGGGGTGTCCCGTCAGAGCCCCCTTCCCCTTCTGTCGGGGTGTCCCGTCAGAGCCCCCTTCCCCTTCTGTCGGGGTGTCCCGTCAGAGCCCCCTTCCCCTTCTGTCGGAGTGTCCCGTCAGAGCCCCCTTCCCCTTCTGTCGGAGTGTCCCGTCAGAGCCCCCTTCCCCTTCTGTCGGAGTGTCCCGTCAGAGCCCCCTTCCCCTTCTGTCGGAGTGTCCCGTCAGAGCCCCCTTCCCCTTCTGTCGGAGTGTCCCGTCAGAGCCCCCTTCCCCTTCTGTCGGAGTGTCCCGTCAGAGCCCCCTTCCCCTTCTGTCGGAGCAGTCTCCGCTCTAATTCATCCCAAAGGTGTTCTATCAGGTCGAGGTCAGGACTCTGTGCAGGCTAGTTAAGTTCCTCCACCCCAAACTCGCTCATCCATGTCTTTATGGGGCTTGCTTTGTGCACTGGTGATGTTGGAACAGGAAGGGGCCGTCCCCAAACTGTTCTCACAAATTTGGGAGCATGAAATTGTCCAAAATGTCTCGGTATGCTGAAGTCTTAAGAGTTCCCTTCGCTGGAACTAAGGGGCCAAGCCCAACCCCTGAAAAACAAGCCCACACCACACCATAATCCCCCCATCCCACCATAATAATGCACAAAGCAAGGTCCATAAAGACCTGAATGAGCGAATTTGGGGTGGAGGAACTTGACTGGGTCCCGATAGAACACCTCTGGGATGAATTCAAGTGGAGACTGCAAGCCAGTCCTTCTCATCCAACATCAGTGTCTGACCTCACCAATACTCTTCTGGAAGAATGGTCAAACATTCCCATAGACACACTCCTAAACCTTGTGGACGGCCTTCCCAGAAGAGTTGAAGCTGTTATAGCTGCAAAGGGTGGGCCAACTCAATATTGAATCCTACGGACTAAGACTGGGATGCCATTAAAGTTCATGTGCGTGTAAAGGCAGGCGTCCCAATACTTTTGGTAATATAGTGTATATAAAAACACATACATATTCTTCTTTGCTCAACATTGACCCCCTGTAAACTGTATTATGACTGTAGTCAGCACCTTAACCCCAAGTCATAAACTAGCCATCGCCTACAATGCAGTTCTACCCAATGGCATGAACATCATGCCATAGCTGCCACACTGGGAAGTGAGCCACAACCTTCGATTTAAGTATAAACTGGGGTATCCAGAAAACACCACACACCAACATGCCACCAAATTTTCTTCTCGGGCCAAATAATGGCCAGCAGGCTATAAATATTGACGCGTTTCGCTCATACGATGCAGCGCTTTCCTAAAGAACTCTTTGAGAAAGTGCTGTCTTAGCGTGAAATGTATCAAACGTGTTTCCCACCGGCTGCGATTTAATAAAGAAGAAAAAAAAATCATCATCTCGGTGTCCAGTGTGACTTGTTTTACAGGTTTGTCAGGTTTTGGTGTAAGCAAAATGCAGCAGAGCTTGAAGGGTTTCGTCATGGAGAGTGAAAAGCATCTCTCATATTTCAACCAGTTTGTAATATTAAGTAACTAGCTATGAAGAGTGTTCAGCTTGAAGCACATAAGTGGTTATTACTTTGTGCTCTACATGTATTGTTATTAAAGTAACATTATAGTAGCCAGGGCTGGTGCAAGGATTTTTGACACCCTAGGGCAGCGATGGTGAACCTGGGCACCCCAGATGTTTTGGAACTACATTTCCCGTGATGCTCATGCACTCTGCAGTGTAGTTGAGCATCATGGGAAATGTAGTTCTAAAACATCTGGGGGGCCAAGATTTGCCATCGCTGCCCTAGGTGAAACCTCATTTGGCCACCCCCCCCAGCTCCACCCCTGACCCCACCCCCTTTCCCCTGCCCATGTAAACTCCACCTTTTTTAATGAAGAGTCCATCAAATGCAACCTCACCAGCGCCCATCAAATGCAGCCTCACCAGCGCCCATCAAATGCAGCCTCACCAGCGCCCATCAAATGCAGCCTCACCAATGCCCATCAAATGCAGCCTCACCAGCGCCCATCAAATGCAGCCCCACCAGCGCCCATCAAATGCAGCCTCACCAGCGCCCATCAATGCAGCCTCACCAGCGCCCATCAATGCAGCCTCACCAGCGCCCATCAAATGCAGCCTCACCAGCACCCATCAAATGCAGCCTCACCAGCACCCATCAAATGCAGTCTCACCAGCACCCATCAAATGCAGCCTCACCAGCACCCACCAAATGCAGCCTCACCAGCACCCACCAAATGCAGCCTCACCAGCACCCACCAAATGCAGCCTCACCAGCACCCACCAAATTCAGCCTCACCAGCGCCCATCAATGCAGCCTCACCAGCCCCTATCAAATGCAGCCTCACCAGCGCCCATTAAATGCAGCCTCACCAGCCCCTATCAAATGCAGCCTCACCAGCGCCCATTAAATGCAGCCTCACCAGCGCCCATCAATGCAGCCTCACAGCGCCCATCAAATGCAGCCTCACCAGCGCCCATCAATGCAGCCTCTCCAGCACCCATGAAATGCAGCCTCACCAGCGCCCATGAAATGCAGCCTCACCAGCCCCCATGAAATGCAGCCTCACCAGCCCCCATGAAATGCAGCCTCACCAGCCCCCATGAAATGCAGCCTCTCCAGCGCCCATCAAATGCAGCCTCTCCAGCGCCCATCAAATGCAGCCTCACCAGCGCCCATCAAATGCAGCCTCACCAGCACCCATCAAATGCAGCCTCTCCACGCCCACCAAATGCAGCCTCTCCAGCGCCCATCAAATGCAGCCTAAACAGCGCCCATCAAATGCAGCCTCATCAGCGCCCATCAAATGCAGCCTCACCAGCGCCCATCAAATGCAGCCTCACCAGCCCCCATCAAATGCAGCCTCTTCAGCGCCCATCAAATGCAGCCTCATCAGCGCCCATCAAATGCAGCCTCACCAGTGCCCATCAAATGCAGCCTCACCAGCACCCATCAAATGCGGCCTCTCCAGCGCCCATCAAATGCAGCCTCTCCAGCGCCCATCAAATGCAGCCTCACCAGCGCCCATCAAATGCAGCCTCACCAGCGCCCATCAAATGCAGCCTCTCCAGCGCCCATCAAATGCAGCCTCTCCAGCGCCCATCAAATGCAGCCTCTCCAGCACCCATCAAATGCAGCCTCACCAGCGCCCATCAAATGCAGCCTCACCAGCACCCATCAAATGCAGCCTCACCAGCACCCATCAAATGCAGCCTCTCCACGCCCACCAAATGCAGCCTCTCCAGCGCCCATCAAATGCAGCCTAAACAGCGCCCATCAAATGCAGCCTCATCAGCGCCCATCAAATGCAGCCTCACCAGCGCCCATCAAATGCAGCCTCACCAGCCCCCATCAAATGCAGCCTCTTCAGCGCCCATCAAATGCAGCCTCATCAGCGCCCATCAAATGCAGCCTCACCAGTGCCCATCAAATGCAGCCTCACCAGCACCCATCAAATGCGGCCTCTCCAGCGCCCATCAAATGCAGCCTCAACAGCGCCCATCAAATGCGGCCTCACCAGCGCCCATCAAATGCGGCCTCACCAGCGCCCATCAAATGCGGCCTCACCAGCGCCCATCAAATGCGGCCTCTCCAGCGCCCATCAAATGCGGCCTCTCCAGCGCCCATCAAATGCAGCCTCTCCAGCGCCCATCAAATGCAGCCTCACCAGCGCCCATCAAATGCAGCCTCACCAGCGCCCATCAAATGCAGCCTCTCCAGCGCCCATCAAATGCAGCCTCTCCAGCACCCATCAAATGCAGCCTCACCAGCGCCCAGCAATAAATGTTTGCTTGCTTCCATTCATTCGGGAGTCGGGACACAGACACAGTCCTCCGCCGCTGCTGCGCCTCGGATACTATGTGCGAACGGAGCGGTGGCTGCCTGCTGATGCTGAAACATAGTTGCTTGCTGCAGAGAGAAGAGAGTAGGAACACCAGTGGCCGGGCGCCCTAGGCGGCTGCCTAGTTTGCCTAGTGATAGCACCGGCTCTGATAGTAGCAAAAATAAAGATACAACAGATGCAGTAGCTCAGCAGTTTACAATGTAAAAAAAAAAAAAAAAATAGCAAATTGGTGAATTTTAACCTGACTTGAATTTTTACCTTTTGGCAGCATTCATTGGCCATAAAGGGGGCACATGGGGAGTGCCCAAATACAGCACCAGAAGCCCCAGCCGGCTTACATTTTTTTTGGAACAACTGCTGATGATGGTCCCCACCCTACGAGAGGCCAAGTAAGTCGTGTTTTTTTTTTTCTCATCTACATTTTTGTGATGCGCTGCAGGCAAATGGGTTGGGCAAATATTTGAAATGTATTTTTTAAGGTCAAAATGCAACATCCACTGGCAACTATGAAGGAGCAAAATAAACCATATTTACTTTTACTGGAAATTTGAGCAAATCTCTAGAAAGTTCAGCAATTTTGGCAAAATGACTTGGAGTCAATGGGGAATGGAGAACTTGGTTTAGGGTGATTTTTAAGGGTGCAAATATTGCAACAGGCACTGCAGTGCACATCAAGTACAAAAAGTAAAAAAATAAATAAAATGTAATTAAAATATATATATAATATTATTTTTATGTCTGTTTCATAAAACATTTGATTAAAAAAAAAAAAGGAAAAGCATTCTTGTGCACTGCTGCTTTTAAATGTTTTTATGGTAATCAAATTTGATGTAGATTATTGTATTGTTACAGTGCCTTGAAAAAGTATTCACACCCCTGGAAATTTTCCACATTTTGTCAGGTTACAGCCAAAAACGTAAATGTACTTTATTGGGATTTTATGTGATAGACCAACACAAAGTGGCACAAAATTGTGAAGTGGAAGGAAAATGATAAATGGTTTTCTACATTTCTTACAAATAAATATGTGAAAAGTGTGGGGGGTACATTTGTATGGCGCCCCCCCGGAGTCAATACTTTGTAGAACCCCCTTTCTCTACAAGTCTTTTTGGGGATGTCTCTACCAGCTTTGCACATCTAGAGAGGGACATTTTTGCCCATTCTTCTTTGCAAAATATCTCAAGCTCTGTCAGATTGGATGGAGAGCGTCTGTGAACAGCAATTTTCAAGTCTTGCCACAGATTCTCAATGTGATTTAGGTCTGGACTGTGACTGGGCCATTCTAACACATGAATATGATTTGATCTAAACCATTCCATTGTAGCTCTGGCTGTATGTTTCGGGTCGTTGTCCTACTAGAAGGTGAACCTCCGCCCCAGTCTCAAGTCTTTTGCAGACTCTAATTAGGTTTTCTTCTAAGATTGTCCTGTATTTGTCTCCATCCATCTTCCCATCAACTCTGACCAGCTTCCCTGTCCCTGCTGAAGAAAAGCATCCCCACCACATGATGCTGCCACCGCCATGTTTCACAGTGTGTCTAGGGTGATGCGCAGTGTTAGTTTCCCCCACACATAGCGTTTTGCTTTTAGGCCAAAAAGTTAATCTTTGGTCTCATCTGACCAGATCACCTTCTTCCACATGTTTGCTGTGTCCCCCACATGGCTTCTCACAAACTGCAAACAGGACTTCTTATGACTTTCTTTCACCAATGTCTTTCTTCTTGTCACTCTTCCATAAAGGGCAGATTTGTGGAGAGCACGACTAATGCCCCGTACACACAATCGGAAATTTGGCCAACAAAAGACCGATGAGAGCTTTTGGTCGGAAAATGTGACCGTGTGTATGCTCCATCAGACTTTTGCTGGCAGAATTCCCGCCAGCAAAAGATGTAGAGCAGGTTCTCAATTTTTCAGTCGGAAAAAGTTCCTATCCGAAAATGCGTTCGTCTGTACAAATTCCGATGCGCAAAATTCCTATGCATGCTCGGAAACAATTTGACGCATGCTCGGAAGCATTGAACTTCATTTTCTCGGCTCGTCGTAGTGTTGTACGTCACCGTGTTCTTGACGGTCGAAAGTTCAGAGAACTTTTGTGTGACCCGTGTGTAATGCAAGGCTCGCCTGAGCAGAATTCCGTCGGAAAAACCATCCAAGTTTTTTCCAACGGAAAATCCGCTCGTGTGTACGCGACATAATAGTTGTCCTGTGGACAGATTCTCCCACCTGAGCTGTGGATCTCTGCAGCTCCTCCAGAGTTACCATGGACCTCTTGGCTCTTCTCTGATGAATGCTCTCCTTGCCCGGCCGGTCAGTTTAGGTGGACGGCCATGTCTTGGTAGGTTTCCAGTTGTGCCATACTCTTTCCATTTTCGGATGATGGATTGAACAGAGCTCCGTGAGATGTTCAAAGCTTGGGATATTTTTTTTATCACCTAACCTTAAACTTCTCCACAACTTTATCCCTGACCTGTCTGGTGTGTTCCTTGGCCTTCATGATGCTGTTTGTTTACTAAGGTTCTCTAACAAACCTCTGAGGACTTCACAGAACAGCTGTATTTATACTGAGATTAAATTACACACAGGTGAACTCTATTTACTAATTAGGTGACTTCTGAAGGCAATTGGTTCCTCTAGATCTTAGTTAGGGGTATCAGAGTAAAGGGGGCTAAATACAAGTGCCCCCCCCCCCCCCCACACTTTTCACATATTTATTTGTAAAAAAAAATGAAAACCATTTATAATTTTACTTCCACTTTACAATTATGTAAAGTGGAAGGAAAATTATGTGTTGGTCAATCACATAAAATCCCAATAAAATACATTTACGTTTTTGGTTGTAACATGAAAAAATGTGGAAAATATCAATGGGTATGAATACTTTTTCAAGGCACTGTATTTTATGAAACCTGCAGCAAACAAAACAATTCAGTGCAAATTAAATTTTAAAAAAAAGAGGGGGGGGGGGCCGTCCTGTTATCTGTTGCAATAAAAAAAAAATCTGATTTTTTTTTTTTTTTCTGTGAAATAAAAATAAAACATAAATGGGGCGGCGGCCAGGATCTGGGGGCCCCAGATTCCAATAAGACCCCCTTACCTGCAGATCCCCACAGCCACCGCCCAGGGTTGTTGGAAAGAGGCCCTTTTTCCAATCAACATGGGGACAAGGTGCTTTGGGGTGGGGGGTCAGTCCCCCCCCCACAGCACCCCCTCATGTTGAGGGCATGTGGCCTGGTATGGTTCAGGAGGGGGTGGGCCCCTTTCCTGACCTTCAGGGCTGCGTGCTCGGATAAAGGTCTGGTATGGATCTTGGGGGGGGGGGGGAATGCCGTGTTTTTTTTTGTTTTGTTTTGTTTTTTTTTATTTTAGCGCGGGGCTCCCCCTCAAGATTCATACCAGACCCAAAGGGCCTGGTATTGTCGGATCAAAGTCGGATCCTGCTCATTAAAGTCGTAGGGCAAAGTCAGATTGTAAGCAGCTGGCCTTGTGGTGCACATTAATTACAAAAAAAGTAAAGATATTTACATTTTATATAAAATATATATATTATTTTTTGTTTTTGTATGTCACATAGAAAAAGTGATGAAAAAAGCAACATAAAAATGTAAACTGACGCAATTGACACGAAAAATATTTTTGTGCACTTTCGCTTAAATTTTGTTTTCTTATTTATTGATTTATTTTTATTTTTTTTTCCTTTTTGTAAAAAAAAAAAAAAAAAATTAAGAAAAAAAAATAAATTTTTTTTTTCTTAAGACAGGGGAAGGCTTTTTGTAAGACATTTTTTTTCAAGCAGATAAGCAGACATTATCAAGAAATTGGAAGCAATCTCTGTAATTTTCCGTCAAAAGCAATTTTATCAAAATTCTAACGTTAATCCCTGCTAGCGACCAATCGCATTCTAGTTAGCGCAGTGGGCGATGGTTTGTGATCGACTGTTCTGGCGTTCTGCTTCTCGCTGTGACATGAAAGGCATACAAGTACTGAGCAATTGGTTTATCATAATTATTTTTTACGCATTTGTTTAGAACAAATCTTCTGACGAGGTGGAAGATTGAGGTGTTAAGTCAGTGAGGGTGGAAAATGATTTTCTATAAATATTCTGGCTTTGGTCACAGATAGAAGGGAACCTTTGTGAAGCCGCTGACGCAGGGCCGTCATTGTAATAACAACGGAGAGCTGTGAGGATAAAGATAAACAGAATGTTCCAGCATTAGGAACGTATAGAAGATATAGGAGGATTCTTATGACCCGGACCCCCCGGTTATTGGATATTCTGCTCTGAGAATCAAATATTGCAAAATGTGATATCCACAAGCTTCGTCATAATGGCATTTACCGAACAACATTTCGGAGGACTGTCACCGATCTCCTGTGAATGAATAGGCTGCATTCTCAGTGATGTCACCGCTCTCTAGTGATTGGATAGGCTGCATTCTCAGTGATGTCACCGCTCTCTAGTGATTGGATAGGCTGCATTCTCAGTGATGTCACCTCTCTCTAGTGATTGGATAGGCTGCATTCTCAGTGATGTCACCGCTCTCTTGTGATTGGATAGGCTGTATTCTCAGTGATGTCACCGCTCTCTAGTGAATGGATAGGCTACATTCTCAGTGATGTCACCGCTCTCTAGTGATTGGATAGGCTGCATTCTCAGTGATGTCACCGCTCTCTAGTGATTGGATAGGCTGTATTCTCAGTGATGTCACCGCTCTCTAGTGAATGGATAGGCTACATTCTCAGTGATGTCACCGCTCTCTAGTGATTGGATAGGCTGTATTCTCAGTGATGTCACCACTCTCTAGTGAATGGATAGGCTGCATTCTCAGTGATGTCACCGCTCTCTAGTGATTGGATAGGCTGTATTCTCAGTGATGTCACCGCTCTCTAGTGATTGGATAGGCTGTATTCTCAGTGATGTCACCACTCTCTAGTGATTGGATAGGCTGCATTCTCAGTGATGTCACCGCTCTCTAGTGAATGGATAGGCTACATTCTCAGTGATGTCACCACTCTCTAGTGAAGGGATAGGCTGCATTCTCAGTGATGTCACCGCTCTCTATTGAATGGATAGGCTGCATTCTCAGTGATGTCACCGCTCTCTAGCGATTCCATAGGCTCCATTGTCAGTGATGTCACCGCTCTCTCTAGCGATTGGATAGGCTCTATTGTCAGTGATGTCACCACTCTCTAGTGATTGGATAGGCTGCATTCTCAGTGATGTCACCGATCTCTAGTGAATGACAACCCATATTCTTGGTGATATGACTGTTTTTCGGTGTATGTTTATGTTGCACCTTCAGTTGTGAATTTATTGTCTGTCTTTTTTTTCTCTGAAGACAGTTTTGCATTTTCCCTTTTTTATTCGAAAAATAAGTTGTTTGTGAAGTGTCAGAACTTTACTGAGCCCTGAATTCTGCACCTTCCAGTGCTCTGTATGACAATGGGCCAAAACAACAAAATGTAATCTTTCAATTAGAAGTCTCATTGCCTCATTACATATGCTATTCTTCCCTGAACCACACTCTGCTCTGGAAGCTGTACAATATGATGAGATAATTCCATGTACTGTCTACAGGGAACAATTAGAAGTGGTTTTAATTATTTCTATTTTTACTGTCCATTAAGGAGACCAAAATGAAAGCCTTTTTTTTGTGCTGGGAACCACAAGGTCATAATCCCCGCCCTGCATGTTTAATTAGTCTGTACCATCTCCGCTGCTGTTAATTGAGTGATAAATGTAACATGTGCAACTTTGGTGGTGATTTTGTAAAGTCATTAATTCACAGACCGTTTTTCGCCCAGAGAAACAAAAACTTGATGAATATTTTATGCCGCTGTTTTCATTCTAAGAATGAGATTTGTCCCCCGAGCCGTAATCAGAACTTGTTTTACCATCGGTAATTACGCATCATCAATGTCCAGCCAACCTAAACTGAAAGTGACGGGATGGGATCGTGCAACGCTGCGTGCTGGAGACCTGAAATCAGATTGTTTTCATAAAAAAATGGGGTTTTTTTTGCTGTTAAAATGCTATTTCTGTATCTTACTACAGCTTCCTGGTAGGTTTGACTCTTAGGCTTTTTTAATTTCAACTGGCATTCGGACCGTACAGCGAGAACTCCGCAATGAATCTCTTCCTTCTTCACAAGGGATTTCTGATTTTCTATACACCTTCTCTTTTGTGCTCTGTCCTCTTTTTTTCCTTTTCATCCCTTACTTTTTTCTTTTGTTTTTCCTTTTCTATTTCCCTTTTCTTTCTCCTTTCACTTCCATTTCTTTTCTGTTCTCTTCTTCTTCTTTTTTTTCCTTTTTTTTCTTTCCTCTTCCCTTTCCTTTCCTCTTTCCTTACCTTCTTTTTTCTTTCTCTTTTTCCCTTTCCCTTCTCTTTCCTCTCCTTTCTCTTTCATTTTCTTTTCTTTTTCCTGTCCTTATTTCCCTTTCCCTCCCCTTTTCATTCCTTTCTCTTTCCTTGCCTTCCTTTCCTTTCTCTCTTTTCTTTTCTGTTTCCCTTGCTTGCCTTGTTTTCCTTTTTCATTCCTTTCCATTCACTTTTTTTGTGTTCCTCGTTTCCTTTCTTTTCTGTGCCTCCATTTCCTTTTCATGCCTTTTTCCTTATCCTTTTTTTTCCCTTCCTCTCTCTCTCTCTCTCTCTCTCTTAACTTTTTCCTCTCCTTTCCTTTCTTTTTGTTGTTCCCTTTCTTTTTTTTACCTTCCTTTCCTTACCTTGCGTTTCTTTGCTCTCTCTTTTTTTTTTCTGTTTCTGTTTCTTTTGTTTCTGTTTCTTTTGTTTCTGCTTCATTTCCTTACCTTCCTTTTCCTTATTTTTTTTCTTTCTTCTTTTTTTCATTTTTCTTTCCTTTCCTTACCTCTCTTTCCCTGTTCTTTTTCTTTTCTTCTTCTTTTCTTTGCTTTTTCTTCTTTCCTCTTTCTTGCATTTCCCATCCTATATCTCTTTCCACTTTCTCCTCCCTTTTTCCTTTTCTTTCTTTTTTGTTCCTTTCCTTATTTGCCTTTTCCCTTTCCTTTCCCTTCGTTTACTTCCCATGCCTTGCCATGTCTTACCCTGCCTTTCTCCTTTTTCTTTTCTCTTTTTCCTTTCTGTTCCCCTTTTCCGTCTCCTTTTCCTTCCATTTCTTGTCTGTCCTCCTTTTTCCTTTCCTTTTCATTCCTCTTCTCTTTCCTTCCTCTTTCCTTACCTTCCTTTTTCCTTTCCCACTTCTCTCTTCGTGTCTTTTTCCCTTTCCTTTCTCTTTCCTCACCTTTTTCTTTCTCTTTCATTTTCTTTTCTCTTTCCTGTCCTTATTTCCCTTACTCCTTTCTCCTTTCCTTTCTCTTTCCTATTCCTTGCCTTCCTTTCCTTTCCATTCCTTTCTTTTTCTTGCCTTGCCTCTTTTTTCTTTTTGGTTTTCCCTTCCTTACGTTTCTTTCCTTTTCACTCCTTTCTTTCATTTCTTTTTTTTTTTTTTTTGCTCCTCGTTTCTTTTCTTTTTTCATACCCCCATTTCCTTTCCTTTTAACACCCTTTTCCTTTCCTGTGCTTTCCTTTCCCTTCCTCTATCTCTTTCCACTTTTTCCTCTCCTTTCCTTTATTTTTGTTTGTTTTCTTTCCGTTCCTTGCCTTCCTTCCCCTTTCTTTTTCTTTTCTGTTTCCTTTCCTTTTCCTTTCCTTTTTCTCTTTTCTTTCCTTACCTCTCTTTCCCCTGTCCTTTTCCTTTTTCTTCTTCTTTACTTTTTCTTTTTCTTTCCTCTTGGTTTCATTTTCCCTCATATCTCTTTCCACTCTCTCCTTCCCGTGCCTTGCCATGTCTTACCTTGCCTTTCTCTTTTTCGTTTCTATTTTTCCTTTCCTTTCCATTCCATTCCATTCCTTTTCTCCTCCTTTTCTTTTCTTTTTTCTTTTTTTTCTTTCCTTTCCTCCTTTTTTGTTTTTCCTTTTTAATGTTTTTTTTCTTTTTTTCCATTCATCTTCTTTTTTTTGTTTTCCCTTTCTTTTCTTTTTTACTATTGTTTTCCATTTCCTTTCCCTTTCCTGACTCTGCCTCCCTTTTTCCCTACAAGCCCCCTCCTCTCATTTACACTCTTTTCCTCTCTTTTGCTTACTTTTTCTTTTTTTTGTTGTTTTTTTTTTTTACCTTTCCTTGCCCCCTTTTTCCCCTTTCCTACTCCCTTTCTTTCCCTTCCTTCCTACTCTTTTCCTTCCCATTTCTTCTTTATACTGTACTTTTGTTTCCTCCTTTCTACTTTTCTGTTTATTTTTTTCCTCTCTAAGCAAAGTGTATTCTCCATTTATTTTTACTGGAAATCATATTGAGATCCATATAAGGTCAGGGTACCAAATACACACGGAAGGTGCTTTGTACCAGTAAATGGGCTTCCAATACTCTCGGGATTTGTTAGTTACCTAGCTGATAGTAGCTGCACAGACATGTAGTGAAGTGACTATGCTAAACAGCAGTAACTCAGAAAGCCTCTTATATCTCCTAGGGATATATTATGCGGAATAGAGTGGATGGAGTATGGCTGGGGGCAGTAAATTTATAGAGGAGAATTGTCATTACCCTCAGGTGATAAGAGGCTCACCAGACTCCATGTAAAGATCATTTTTGGGTGAGCTGGCACTTTTATCCTATGTGTCAATTAGAATAAATATGTTTTTCGTACTTCACCCATCTGGCAGTTGGCTCATCATAAAGCTCCAACAGTCCATCAAGGATGACATCTGAATATTCGTTCTTCTTGACAAATGACTTTATAATAGATGTGTTACCATTCCTCTGTGCTTGCAGAATTTCATTCATAATCCTGAGGATCTGAGACAAAAGAGAGAATGTCATGCTTGGTTTCGGAGATTGTAAATTCAAGCAGATAATAGTCCAGTCCATACAAAATTGACATTTAGGTTAGAGATCTTGGTGGGTTAAATCGCCCTCTGGTTTGAAGTGTATCTGTACTTCACATGCAAAGGAATTACCAGATAACTGCACAGATTATGTGCTCCTGCCCTTCCTTGTGTTGTATATTGACAACACATCTCATGCAGGAACAGAGCAGGCAAAGCAGAACATGGAGTATGTTCTGTATTTTATGGTTCAGACCTAGGAGGAACGTCTAAATTCAGCCTAACCCTCCCTTCTACTCAAGCTCTAACGCTAAATCTTTCCCTCCATTAAACCATATGCATTTTAATCCTCCCCGTTGCTCAACCCCTGAGACTTAATCCTCCCCTCTACTCAACTCCTAAGACTAGTTCCTGCCCTCTACTCAACCCCTAAGACTAGTTCCTGCCCTCTACTCAACCCCTAAGACTTCATTTTCCCTGCTGCTCAAACCCTAAAACGAATTCCTCTCAACTATTCAAACGCTAACACTTAATCCTCAGCTTTACTTAAACCCTAAGACTTCAACTTTGCAAGCCCTAAATCTTAATCCTCCCCTAAGGCTTAATCCTCCCCTCTACTCGACCCCTAAATCTTAATCCTCCCCCTCTACTCAACCCTTAAATCTTAATCCTCCCCCTCTACTCAACCCCTAAGACTTTATTTTCCCTGTTACTCAAACCCTAAAATGAATTCCTCCCAACTATTCAAACTCTAACACTTGATCCTCCCCTTTATTCAACCCTAAGACCAATTCCTCCCCTCTACTCAAACCTAAGACTTTATCATCCATGCTGTTCAAACCCTAATGCTCCCTTCTACTCAAATGCTAACACTTAATTTTCGACTCTTCTCGAACCCTTTACCTATTCTTCCTTTACCTAATTCTTCCTTTTACTCAACCCCATACATTTAGGATGCAAATCCTAACATTTAATCCTCCCACTAGTCAAACCTCAACTCTTAATCCTCACTTTGCTAAAACTTTAAATTTAATCCTCCCCCTAGTCAAATCCTAACACTTAATCCACCCTTTTGCTCAAACCCTAGCACTTAAACCTCCCCTTTCCACAAACCCTTACACTAAATCTGTTTTCTTCTCAAGCCCTAACACTCAATCCACACCATACATTTAAATCTCCCCACCACTCAAACTCACTAATCCTCCCCTCTATACAAACTCTAATGCCCCGTACACACGGTCGGATTTTCCGACGGAAAATGTGTGATAGGACCTTGTTGTCGGAAATTCCGACCGTGTGTAGGCTCCATCACACATTTTCCATCGGATTTTCCGACACACAAAGTTTGAGAGCAGGATATAAAATTTTCCGACAACAAAATCCGTTGTCGGAAATTCCGGTCGTGTGTACACAAATCCGACGGACAAAGTGCCACGCATGCTCAGAATAAATAAAGAGATGAAAGCTATTGGCCACTGCCTCGTTTAGAGTCCAGAGGTACGTGTTTTACGTCACCGCGTTCAGAATGATCGGATTTTCCGACAACTTTGTGTGACCGTGTGTATGCAAGACAAGTTTGAGCCAACATCCGTCGGAAAAAATCCTAGGATTTTGTTGTCGGAATGTCCGAACAAAGTCCGACCGTGTGTACGGGGCATTACACTTAAGGTTTGACCAGGGGGATGATTAACACTTAATCCTCACTGTACTATAACTTTACACTTAATTTTCCTCCTGATCTAATCCTAACACTAAATGCTCACCCTACTCATACTCTAACACTCAACCATACTTCTACCCAATACTTTATTATTTACTCCTCGCCTTGTGAAACCTTGAAACCTAATCCTCTCCTTCACTTAAATTAACACGTAAGGCTTACATAACCTGTATCCTAAAGCTGAACCTCCATACTTCCCTCATTTTAACACTATCCCACATACACAAACCCCAACACTTCATAACAGTTCATAAAATTTTGTCTCATTAGTTAACCACACCCTTGACACTTGTGGGAGTCTCTCTATTCTGACCTTCAGAATCCTGCTTCCATCCTTTGATGATCATTACGTGCTGTGAGATCCCTTACACCTATATCAGAAATAGACACCACAGCCTCCTCTTGGTCAATAGGTGCAAAGGGTAGATGTAGCAACCAACCGAAAAGTATGGAAGTTTGGAGGAAGTGGATGCTAAGCACAACCAGGAATCTATGGTCACTATTTCAATCTTTAGGTTCTGGGGATCTCATGGCACATTAAAGGTTTTGTAAACATGTGACCGAAAGCTGCTGGCTCCAAAGAGAGAGAAATCTGTTTCTCGGCAACTATACAAAACTGAAGTGCATTGAATCGATGCCACCCAGCAGGTCCACCCAAACATCTAGTGACGGAAGTCCTCTGCTCACCTTTTGTTTGTCGTCTGTGCTGGCCGCTTCAAGCTCATATTTTGGGTGGCAGTGGAACTCAATGACAAACCTCAGGCCCTCCAGGTCCTCGCAGGACTTCACCTGTGAGAATGGAAACTGCTTCTTGAGGTTGCCCTTTTCGATGTTGAATATTGTCTCGCTGTGGAAATCAATCTGAAACGGTGGATGTGAAAACTTTAAGGAACCTTCCATCTTCTCAACCAAGGTATATATATATCTATACAAGTCATGGATGACTCCATGTGCTCACTTTTTTTTTTTTTGACATGCATCAAATTTTACAGAAACAGACTTTTATCATGTAGACTGCTTGTATAGTTTTGTTTCTTATCCGTATTCTGAATCTTTTGCCGTGTGGAAAGAGCTAAACATGCATTGCTTCTCGCTTAAGCCTGTGTATGGGACTGGAAGAAGAGTGACCATCCAAAACCATTACTGTGCTCTGGGGGTTGTTGACTGCCAGTCGATCGCAGTCTACCTGTTATTCATGACTATGTGACCGGTAGATCGCAGCCCCACTGTGTAGCTAACTCCAAACCCTGCCTACCACCTATCAGACCTTAGGTCAGAGTGCCAATAGGCATTGCAGAACTGAGGGAAGTCCTAGGCTCTTCCGTGGCTCTGACGTGTCCTATGACACAGCTGAGGGGAGACCAGGGAGGACTACCTTTACTCTACCAGATGAATCTGAGTTCTAGTGAGTGAATTTTATTGAAGAAGGGGGGGGGGGGTTGTACTGTGGAAGTCTGGATTACTTAATACTGACCTCTGCATTATTTATTCCTGAACCTTGCATTCTGTGTTATACACTATTAACCTCTGAACTCTTCCTTACTTGCTGTTGACTGTTGACCTCTGCACCCTGTGTTACTTACTACTGAACTCTGTGTTACATACTTCTGGCTTCTGAACTTTGCATTGATTACTTGTGACCTCTGTTCTTTTTGTCACTTACTGCTGACCTCTGCACTCTGCATTACTTACTCCTGAACCTTGCACTCTGTATTACACACTAATGACCTCAGAACTCTACTGCTCTATACGTCACATTCTACTGACCTGCAACTCTGCATTACTTACTCCTGACCCCTGCACTCTGTGTTAAACACTACTAACCTCTGAGCTCTGTCTTACTTGCTACTGTCCCATGTACTCTGTCTTACTTACTCCTGACCCCTGCACTCTGTGTTAAACACTACTAACCTCTGAGCTCTGTCTTACTTGCTACTGTCCCATGTACTCTGTCTTACTCCTGACCCCTGCACTCTGAGTTACATACTTCTGGCCTCTAAACCTTGCATTGCTCACTTTTGACCTTTGCTGTTAGAGTTACATACTACTGACCCCTGAACTCAGCGTTACTATTGACCTCAGCACTCTACATTACATATTACTGACCTCTGAATTCTACTTTACTACTGAGTGACCCCTGAACTCTGCTCTACTACTGACCTTGGCACTCTGTGTTACATAGTACTGACCCCTGAACTCTGTGTTACTACTGACCTCAGCACTCTGTGTAACATATTACTGACCCACTGTACTCTACACTACTTTTACTACTGACCTCGACCCTCTGTGTTACTTATTACTGACCCCTGAACTCTCCATTTCTACTGACCTCGGCACTCTGTGTAACATATTACTGACCTGCTGAACTCTACAGTGCTTTTACTACTGACCTGGGCACTCTGTGTTACGTACTACTGATCCCTGAATGCTATGTTACTACTGACCTCGGCACTCTGTGTTACATACTACTGACCCCTGAACTCTACTTTACTACTGACCTCGGCACTCTGTGTTACATATTACTGACCCCTGTACTCCGTGTTTACTACTGACCTCAGCACTCGGTGTTACATAATACTGACCCGCTAAACTCTACGTTATTACTGACCTCAGCACTCGGTGTTACATATTACTGATCCCCTGAACACTATGGTACTTTTACTACTGACCTCGGTACTCTATGTTACATACTACTGACCCCTGAACTCTGCGTTTACTACTGACCTCGGCACTCTGTGTTACATATTACTGACCCCTGTACTCTGTGTTTACTACTGACCTCAGCACTCGGTGTTACATATTACTGACCCGCTGAACTCTACGTTACTACTGACCCCTGCACTTCGAGTTAAACGCTACTGACCTGTGAGCTCAGCATTATTTACTATTGACCTCTCCACTCTTCATTACATGCTACTGACCTCTGAGCTCAGGAACTTACTACTGACTTCTTTGTGGATTTTGGTAGATAACGTACTACTGACCCCTGAACTCCTCAAACCTTTTTTTTTTTTTTTTTTTTTTTTTACTTTTTAATGAGGCCCTGCAAGGTTATCTCCTTACTTAAAAAGCTTCTTGCACCCTTGTGACCTTTTTAAGCTGTCCTCAGAGAGTGGCTCAGCCTGTGAACAGATGGTACGTGGCAACCTGGACATATTTTGAAAAGTGGGGGGGAGAAGCCAAAAATAACAGAACGGTGAAGAGTAGTGGAGCGAGTTGGCTAAATAAAGGTATAGCTGCAGTTTAGTAGTTTACAGCAGGGAGCTTGTAAAGGAAGATGACCGTACTTTGTGATTTCAATTCAGCTCACGGGAAGTGACAAGGACACTGAATTCCTGGCAGGATCAACTGATAATTCCGTACTTGCTGAAAAATGCTGTTTAGAAACTGAATGCAGCCACAAGGTCTAAAAACCGGTCAGTTGCAACTTATTTGGGTTTACATGTCCTTTAACTATGAGTAAACTATGAGTAAACCCAACTATGAATTTGGGTTTACATGTCCTTTAACTATGAGCCACTTTACTTGAAAAGAGCTCCTCCAGTCATATTCTGCTTTCTATAAGCTGTGACCGGTGCGCTTTACTTACTGCCTCCGATAAAGAGAGTCTATAATTTATAGTGTTTGAATTTTTAATCTTTTATGAGCCTGCCAGGGAGGAAGGAAGAAGGGGTGGGGTGGGGGGGTGCAAGAAACCACACTGCCCAGTAAAGTCTGAGAAGTTACCTGCAGGATCCTCTTCTGCCACCTGTACCTGTACTTGTAGACGGTGAAGTTTTGCTGCGGCGGCGCTTTGCGATCGGCCGGGTCCTGGGGAGAGAGAAGGAGACGGGTTGACAGGCTGGAAGCATCGGTTCTCCTTACACAATGCGCTACCGGGGACTGATGAATAGTTTATGGATGGAAGCGCAGCCAGGTCTCATCTCTGCCATTACCCCGTTCTGGTGATCTTAAATTAGCAGCTCTGAGACGCAACCCGCGTTATACAGAGGAGACCGAGAGAGAGAGGGGGGGTCAGCTGCTGACACCTACAATCTCACCGCATCACATGTGAATTTTTTTGTTTTATTTTACAAAACGGATGAGAATTTCTAATTCAAAAATCACCCGTAAACTGGTACAAGGTCACCTCTGTTCTGTAAAAGGAGATTCAGATGTCCCCGAGTCCTACAAGAAGGCCAAAGTATTTTCTAAGTGTGTGTATAAATAAAAAAAAAAAAAAATTATAACAAATTATAAAAAAAAAAAAAAAAAAAAAAATTATATATATATACATACACACACTATATTTTAAACTTATACATATCTATACTAGATCTTATATTTATATATATATATATATATATACACTATATTTTATACTTATATATACATATAATATAGTGTGTGTGTGTGTGTGTGTGTGTGTGTATATATATATTTTTTTTTATTATTTATACATATATATATATACACACTATATTATATATATATATATATATATATATATATAAGTATAAAATATAGTGTGTATATATATATATATATATATATATATATATATATATATATATATATATATATATATATATATATATATATATAATTTTTTATTATTATTTTATATATATCGTTCTATATATATATTTATACACAAACTATATTGTCAAAAGTATTGGGACGCCTGCCTTTACACACACATTAACTTTAATGACATCCCAGTCTTATAGGGCGTACACACGGTCGGACTTTGTTCGGACATTCCGACAACAAAATCCTAGGATTTTTTCCGGCGGATGTTGGCTCAAACTTGTTTTGTCTACACACGGTCGCACAAAGTTGTCGGAAAATCCGATCGCTCTAAACACGGTGACGTAAAACACGTACGTCGGGACTATAAATGGGGCAGTGGCCAATAGCTTTCATCTCTTTATTTATTCTGAGCATGCGTGGCACTTTGTCCATCGGATTTGTGTACACACGATCGGAATTTCCGACAACACGCTCTGATCGGACATTTTCCATCGGAAAATCCGACAGTGTGTACGGGGCATTAGTCCGTAGGGTTCAATATTGAGTTGGCCCACCCTTTGCAGCTATAACAGCTTCAACTCCTCTGGGAAGGCCGTCCACAAGGTTTAGGAGGGTGTCTATGGGAATGTTTGACCATTCTTCCAGAAGAGCATTTGTGAGGTCAGGCACTGACGTTGGACGAGAAGGCCTGGCTCGCAGTCTCTGCTCTAATTCATCCCCAGGGTGTTCTATGGGGTTGAAATCAGGCCAGTCAAGTTCCTTCACCCCAAACTCGCGTCTCCACTCCAAACTCCAATGTCAGCAGCTTTTTGCGTTCCATTTGGATCTATTCCTTTGCCACCAGGGGCCGTGGATGTTGGCCTGATTTACATGATTTTTTTGTATATATCCTACTAAATGTGAGCGGATATTTATTCCTTTTAATCAATAAATCATCTATTTTATTGCTGCACTTAGAGGCGCCCTCTTGTGCTCCTTTGTTATAGTGGAGGAGTCTGCCTGCTTAATCACATGATCCGTCCCAGTACTGTAATTTAGAAGCATCCAAACCCCCCCACTATCCCACCCCCGGAATATCCCTATAGCATTCTCTGGCAGAATCTCCTAGCAAAAAGTCCTTGCAGGGGATGTCTGCCCCTTGAATTCAAGCTCTGTACCGAATTCTTGGGGCAAAAAGCGGTGAACCAATCACAAGAGCAGGGGGACAGACCTTCAGTGACCAGCAATAATAATATATATATAGAAATGTCACCCGTAGACAAGATGCGGAAAAGTAACGTTCAATAACCTCATGTTACAAAATGGCTTCTACAGATTTCTTTTTTTTTTCTTCTGTTAAAGCCGGAGTCTTCCTTTATGTGAAAGTTATTTGGGATATGATAGCTGATAACCTTTCACCAGCCAGCAATTCTCAGCAAAAGATTTCGATAATAAAGGTCGTTGCGGTGGTTTTCCGTTATCGCGGACTGAAGATGGATTTTCACCGCAGTCGTTTCTCAGATATTTGCGTCACCTCTTGGCCCCGGACAAGGCTGGCTGTAAGCAGTGATTTATCTCGCCGCCGCTACGTCTGATATTATGTATGTGGAGAAGACAAGCTGATAGATGAGATTGTGTGCAAAATGTTTCTGCTTTATGCATTACGAGTTTCCCATTACTGTGGTGTTTGGTGATAATAGGACGCTCGGCGAGGCAGGTCATGTGACTGCTGACATCACGTCTGCCGCCTTCTAAGACAATCCTCCTTAATTAAAAAGGAGTCTAAAGTGGTTTTGTATATCATTTCATATTCAGGTTATGAATTTCTTAACCAAGGAAATTTGAAATATCGGATGGGAATATTCTGCATTTTCATATGCCGCTCGCAGGAGGACCCCCAGGCTCGCTGTTGGGTGGAGCCCCAGGTTCGTTTTCAGGAGAAGCCCCAGGCTGGCTTTCGGGAGGAGCCCCAGGCTGGCTTTCGGGAGGAGCCCCAGGCTCGCTTTTGGGTGGAGCCCCAGACTCGCTTTTGGATGGAGCCCCAGGCTCGCTTTTGGGTGGAGCCCCAGGCTCACTTTCGGGAGGAGCCCCAGGCTGGCTTTCGGGAGGAGCCCCAGGCTCGCTTTTGGGTGGAGCCCCAGACTCGCTTTTGGATGGAGCCCCAGGCTCGCTTTTGGGTGGAGCCCCAGGCTCGCTTTCGGGAGGAGCCCCAGGCTGGCTTTCGGGAGGAGCCCCAGGCTCCTCTTTCGGGAGGAGCCCCAGGCTCGCTTTTGGGTGGAGCCCCAGGCTCGCTTTCAGGAGGAGCCCCAGGCTCGCTCTCAGGAGAAGCCCCGGGCTCGCTTTCAAGAAGAGCCCCAGGCTCGCTTTCAAGAAGAGCCCCAGGCTCGCTTTCAGGAGGAGCCCCAGGCTCGCTTTCGGGAGGAGCCCCGGGGTCGCTTTCGGGGGGAGCCCCAGGCTCGCTTTCGGGAGGAGCCCCAGGCTCGCTTTCGGGAGGAGCCCCAGGCTCGCTTTCGGGCGGAGCCCCAGGCTCGCTTTCGGGCGGAGCCCCAGGCTCGCTTTCGGGTGGAGCCCCAGGCTCGCTTTCGGGTGGAGCCCCAGGCTCGCTTTTAGGAGAAGCCCCGGGCTCGCTTTCAAGAAGAGCCCCAGGCTCGCTTTCAGGAGGAGCCCCAGGCTCGCTTTCAAGAGGAGCCCCAGGCTCGCTTTCAAGAGGAGCCCCAGGCTCGCTTTCAAGTGGAGCCCCAGGCTCGCTTTCAAGTGGAGCCCCAGGCTCGCTTTCAAGTGGAGCCCCAGGCTCGCTTTCAAGTGGAGCCCCAGGCTCGCTTTCAAGTGAAGCCCCAGGCTCGCTTTCAAGTGGAGCCCCAGGCTCGCTTTCAGGAGGAGCCCCAAGCTCGCTTATAGGCAGAGCCCCAGGCTGGCTTTCAGGAGGAGCCCCAGGCTGGCTTTCAGGAGGAGCCCCAGGCTGGCTTTCAGGAGGAGCCCCAGGCTTGCTCTCAGGTGAAGCCCCGGGTTCGCTTTCAGGCGGAGCCCCAAGCTCGCTTTCAGGCGGAGCCCCCGGTTTGCTCTCAGGCGAAGCCCCGGGTTCACTTTCAGGCGGAGCCCCGGGCTCACTTTCAAGAGGAGCCCCAGGTTCGCTTTCGGGAGGAGCCCCCGGTTTGCTCTCAGGCGGAGCCCCGGGCTCGCTTTCAAGAGGAGCCCCAGGTTCGCTTTCGGGAGGAGCCCCAGGTTCGCTTTCGGGAGGAGCCCCAGGTTCGCTTTCGGGAGGAGCCCCAGGTTCGCTTTTGGGAGGAGCCCCAGGTTCGCTTTTGGGAGGAGCCCCAGGTTCGCTTTTGGGAGGAGCCCCAGGTTCGCTTTTGGGAGGAGCCCCAGGTTCGCTTTTGGGAGGAGCCCCAGGTTCGCTTTTGGGAGGAGCCCCAGGTTCGCTTTTGGGAGGAGCCCCAGGTTCGCTTTTGGGAGGAGCCCCAGGTTCGCTTTTGGGAGGAGCCCCAGGTTCGCTTTCGGGAGGAGCCCCAGGTCCGCTTTCAGGCTTGCTTGTCTATTCTTGGCTGCTGTTTTGAAAAAAGGTCAGTTGTTTACAGAGTTCAATAGCACAAGCTGAAGCTTACACACTGACAGGTTACTGTATATAAGGGGCCAATCAGAGAGAGACAGTCTAAAGCCAAACAGCTTCTGGTTTGCTGTAGCGCAGAAGAGTTTTTTTTTTATATTAACCACTTCAAGACCGCAATACGTATGTGGCTTTGAAGTGGTCTAACAGGATTATGGCTGAAGATGTCCATAGCCCTGGCAGTGGCGCCTGCTCCCAATGGGGCCCAGGGGCGCCTCCCCCCTAATCCATGCACCCGGCCCCTAACGCATGGATTTCAATGGGGGTTTTTTTTTTAAGCACATGATTAGAGCCTGAGGCTCTAATTGACTTCAAAAATGGGTGGGCTCACCCAGTTGTGTGACAATAGTGAATTAATATTTGCTATTGTCTTCCTGCTTCTCCTCCCGGCCAACGGGTCAAAACGATTTGGCCGAGAGGAGAAGGGATCGTATTGGCCAGTTTCAGGGGTGGAGAGGATGTACGGAGAGTCCTCGGAGATGGCCTTCCTGATCGGAGCAATCTTTGCTCTGCATCGCCGCGTGAGTACCACCCAGGGGGGGGGTCGGGTGAATTGCTTGCTGCCCAGGCCCCCCCCCCCCCGGCTGGAGCACCAGCCACCACTGAACACCCTGGTATTGTTTTTTACAGCTGGCCTCCTCATGGAAGCGTTCCAAATGGCCCCCTCACGCCGCTCGTCTGTGTTTTTTGGGCTTACCGTTTCCGCCGGTTTGCCTGAGAAAAAAATATGATGATGCGGCTGGCTAGTCCCAGAGGCGATCAAAGAGTAGATACTCTTTGATCGCCTCTATGGCCTTGGAGGACCGGGGCGACGTCATGACATCACTTCTGGTCCAGGCTGGAAGTAAACTTTTGTTTAAAATAAACAAAAAAAAAAAAAAAAAAAGATCAACTTTTTTTAAATTTTTTTTATTAATCTTATGTTTTTAAAGTTAAAGAAGAGATTTGGGGTCTTTTTGACCCCAGATCTCTCCATAAAGAGGACCTGTCATCCTTATTTCAATTATTATGTTTACTTTCCTTGTTTTAGGAATAAAAGTGAAAAAAAATAAAAAATGAAAAGTAAAATAAATAGAAACAAAAATTAAAGCGCCCCCATCCCTTCAAGCTCGCGTGCAGAAGCGAACACGTATGTAAGACGTGCATACATATGTAAACGGTAATAATAATAATAAAAAAAAAAATATCGTCGGACATAAAAAAAATTGCAACAATCGCTATTTTGTTCCCTAGGGTCTCTGGTTAAAAAAAAAAAAAAGTTTGATGTTTCAGTGGTTTTACGTAATTTTCTAGCAGAAAATACTAATTGAAAGCTGTAAACAAAAAGTGCCAGAAAAAGCCTGGTCTTGAGATCGGTTTAATAAATAGATATATGGGTAAAAATCTGTCATAGGTCATTCACTTACAATACATTTCTGGTTGGAGCAGAAAGAAGCTCAGTACATTTTTTAGGTCTTCCACACTTTCAGGGACTACAAGTTGAGATTCCCTTTCCCCCCTCCCCTCAGAGGTTTTAGTATTTTGGGATAATGCCCTCCATCCCATCTACTAACCTTATTGTCGTTGGCCAACATGAGTGCTTCATCGATGCCTATCTCTTTATCTTTGACTTTCTTCAGGATGATCAGGAGCTCCTCCTGGCTGATCTGGAAGGAACAAGCATAAAAAAACGATTAAATAATTTTATTGTAGCGCCATAGCTCCCTCTGTCCCTCATTCCTCCTCATTTGTCCCTCATTTTGGTCTGATCTATATAGTTGTATATAAAATTCACTTTTTATCTATGAAAAAGTGTTTTCCAACACTAAACCTTTTTATCTGATTTCTAAATTGCTACATTTGTAAATTCCAAAAGCCAATATAAAGGAATAGTAGTGGTAAAAAAAAGCACTTGTGGGTTTAACCAATCTTGGGGATGAGCCCTTCCTGTTCCAACATGACTGCTCACCAGTGCACAAAGCAAGGTCCATAAAGACATGGATGAGCGAGTTTGGGTTGGGGGAACTTGACTGGCCTGACCTCAACCCGATAGAACACCTTTGGGATGAATTGGAGCGGAGACTTTGAGCCAGGCCTTCTCGTCCGACATCAGTGCCTGACCTCACAAATGTGCTTCTGGAAGAATGGTCAAATGTTCCCATAGACCGGGCGGGACAGCAACCTGTAGATCGCGGACAGGTGGCTGGTGGATTTCGGTCTGGGTTTGCTGTCCTGCCATTCTAGAGCATCAGAGTGTAATTCAGAGGGACTACTTGTAAAGTTAGATCCCTCCTCTGTAGTGCTGATTCCTGTCCCATGTGGAGTGATACCAACTGCACTTCACCTCTTACCCGGGCTAGCGGTCTCCACAGTGGCACTAGCAGCAGGAAAGTAGAGAGATCTTCAATGTGTGTTGATAGATGGTGAGGAGGCGATATGTTGCCTTCTCAACACCTGATTTAAACCCATGATTGCCATGCAATGCAAGAATTTGCAACACGGTAGTCCTGCAATTAGAGGTTTAAATCGAGTGTGAGGAGGCAGCACTGTGACCGGTGATCTTTGACTCCTCCCTTGTTGTTCAGGGTAGATCTCCACCTCACTAAGGTTGCCTACCCCTGTGGCATAGACACCCTCCTAAACCTTGTGGACGGCCTTCCCAGAAGAGTTGAAGCTGTTATAGCTACAAAGGGTGGGCCAACTCAATATTGAACCCTACGGACTAAGACTGGGATGTCATTAAAGTTCATTTGCGTGTGAAGGCAGACGTCCCAATACTTTTGGTAATGTAGTGTATTTTATTCAACCTGGCAATGTTACTATGTAACAAACGTAAATAGACGTAGTTGTGGTTGAAGAAGATTTGGAGAAGGATTGTTTTTATTCACTAACTTACTATTGTAAAATCTTTCTGAAATGTTGCAGTATTGTCCTGTTCCATATTTGCAGAACATGCCTTGCATGGAATTGTCGGTTCGTGAATCGTGATGTATAGAGGCTATTCAACAAAAAGCCACCTTTGACAGATATGTGGGAGCCGGTATTAGTGGAAAGGCTGCAGGTTGTCCCTTTCTCCTTGGCTCACTGTCTCCACCATGCAAGGTCCTAAATTTACTGGCGAGAGGGAATGTTTGTGCTGAGTCTCCAAACTTCAGGCCGGGCTTGGCAGACAAACCGTTCTTTCTATTTCTTTTCTGTGCCAGACCCGAAACGCAGGATATCAATCGATGGGCTTTTGTGTGCTGCAGCCAAAGATTGGCCAGAATAAAAATTGCAAGCTGAAGAGGAGCTTAGAGTTTAGGAGCCAGATCAATAGAAGCAAGGAGGAGAAAACAGAATATGCTAGGATTCCGGATTCTGGCACCGAAACCATCTTCGACTTAAAATTTGCAATCACTCTTAAACTCTTAAAGGGGAAAAATTCCCATAAATTAATGTTAGAAAAAAAAAAAATAATAATATATATATATATATATATATATATATATATATATATATATATATATATATATATATATATATATTTTTTTTTAGGAAGGCCAGTATGGTGGAGGGAGGAGCCCGAAGGGTATTTAACCAGACCACCCACCAGGGGCGTTGCTAGGTCTACAAAAGATCTGGGGCTAGAGCCCATAGCAGCGTAGTAAAGAAAGTCATACGCTTGGGCAGGCATACACATGTATATACAGTAATATATGTGTGTGTGTGTGTGTGTGTGTGTGTGTGTGTGTATATATCCCCAGAGAGCCCCCACCTTACATCAGGGTCCCCAGAGAGCCCCCCCTTAAATCAGGGTCCCCAGAGAGCCCCCCCTTAAATCGGGGTCCCCAGAGAGCCCCCTCCCCTTAAATCGGGGTCCCCAGAGAGCCTCTCCCTTTAAAATAGGGTCCCCAGAGAGCTTCCTCCTTGCATCAGGGTCCCCAGAGAGCCCCCCACTTACATCAGGGTCCCCAGAGAGCCTCACTTCCCCTTGGGGACCCCTGCAGAGACTCGGGGCTATGGGCCCCAGAATCAGGGCTATAGCCCCAAAAGCCACCCCCTAGCGACGCCACTGCCACCCACGATGGTCAGTGTCGGTTCCAGTGCGCGGTACTACGACACCAGGCCGACTTTGCTAACTCACTGCACGCTCGTGAGTTCCTGCTCTCGAGATCCAGCATGTTGCAGTTCCCCGTTCGCAGTTTTTTTTCCAACCGTTACACTCGCTGTCGCAGGTGGGACTTATTGTTACCATTCCCATAGAAATTGAATTGTTATGTTACCATGTGTCCCCTCCCCCCCCCCGTGAACTGCCACTCCGTAAGTCTTACTATGTCAATCGCATGTATTCGCATATTTGCCTAGCTCTGTTCCTTAGTCGATCCCAGTTGCATCCGCGTAACAACTTGTGGTAGCCCTCCGATCGGCACCATTTGTAGTTAGCCGACTAGGCATTACGAACCGTATGGACAGCACGTAGAGTCACTTACGAATCAAGTCGCATTAGTGGCGCATGGTCTCGAACCTTTGTCCCATACATCACACCTCCTACTAAACCCCCACTCCACCTACTGACCCCCTACACCTCCTACAAAACACCCACTTCACCCAACTGACTCCCTACACCTCTTACTGCATATCAAACACTCACCAACAGCCAATCTAGTCGCAGCTTCGGCACTACGCTTCGGATCCTCGGCAAACACAAGCCACTTCAACCACCATCACCATCGGTCGATCGGAGCCCAGTCATATCGGATCCGACACTCACAAGCCCCCTCGTCACCTCGCATCTACAGCCGATTCGAATCTAGTCGCATCATCGGCGCAACGGTTAGAATCCTCGGCAACACAAACTTCACCAACCGATCCGAATCCAGTCGCATCACCGGCTCAACGACTCGGATCCCTCACAAACAACACCACTGGCGCTCACACTCCAGCCCGGTTCGAACTAGTCGCACAGTAGTACTTACGATTCGCATCCCCGACCTTCCGTTCTTTCATGCTTAACCATACACAACTCACACCATCTATTTGTACAATGCTGCGCACGGTCATTCCCACATAATGAAATTTTCCCTAACTTTGTTTCGCCTTCTAAAGGCTGCTTACTTGCAATCGCTGCAAGCATTTCTGCAAATGGCTCAAAACGGTCACACATCTCCAGTAGCAACACGGCTACTCACCGATTTCTCTATCACTTTCCCCTTTCAGGTCGGTAGAGTTTTCCAGTTGGTCCATCCTGCACCAGGTTTGGACAGTATCTTCCTCAGGTAAAAAAAAAAAAAACTTGTCGAGGGCTTGCATCTCATCACCAGGGGGCCAGCTTCTGCCCCGAACAGCTCTTAGCAATCCCCCTTCTCAAAAAATTCCTATGTCACCCCTACTACAGGTTCCCGATCGACCCAGTTCTCGCCCCTAACCAAGACTTCACTACTAGGGCTTCAAGTCAGGTGCATAGTTCAAAGGGTTTCCCCCTTTGCTTTTCTCTTAAAAAACACTCTTTCACGACATGTTTTTACTTCACATACACAATTTGACTTGCTCCTGAGGCGTTAGCAATTGTCACATACTTCTGTGCACTTCACTCTGTTTTCGAAGCAGGGGCCGACTGACCATTCGGGCACTCGGGCACTGCCCGAGGGCCCCATGCCACTAAGGGGCCCCATCAGGGTTGCCAGCCTCAATAAAACCAGGGAAAGTATGTAAAAATCTGTGTTTTTTTTTTTTTAGATCCCAAGATTATAGCTGCCCCGCCTCTCCAGTACCTTTTTCTGTGTGTGTATATATTGTGTGTCTGTGTGTGTGTATACTGTGTGGCCCCATAATCTCCTATTGCCTGGGGGCCCCATAATCTCCTATTGCCTGGGGCCCCATAATCTTCTCCTATTGCCCGGGGGACCCATAATCTCCTATTGCCCGGGGGCCCCATGAGTTGTCAGTTTGCCCCTGTTTCGAAGAGCGATCCGAGATCCTTCGCCACGCAGACAAGGTCGCCTAACGTCCAGCTTGCTGGCAGTGCAAGCGTTAGCAGACCGAACATACGTCAATACACTACAGATCGCAACATTCCTACTTAGCATACCAGACTCTAGCTACCTGCCCCAGTCCGCCCTGGGGGGCTCTGGTTCATTAGTCTTTGCCGAGCACAGGACGTCACCCGAGTTATCGGTTACCTAGCCAGTCACCCCCTGGCTCACCTCAGTTGTCATGCATTCTTTTGAGTTTTCTAAAGTCACACTCAACAGCGCTCGCACGCAAACTAGCTGTCACTACGCCTATCACTCCATGTCCTATCATTTATTTTCTTCTGCCTTCCATCTCATCTACCCAAACATCTATCCCCTCCAACCTTTGCAACTTAAAACATATGCATTTCCCCCTTATCTTAGCTGACACCATGTTGCAGGCCGACAGCGATGACTTCGCCTCCGCCCCGCCATCACCCGGGGCAGGATCAGCAAACGACGGCTCGCAGTCTCCCAGAGCTTGGACCATCCCCAAGCTTACAGCAGAACTACGATGCAGGAGTATTCCCTACCCTGCGACAGCTAGGAAAGCTGAGCTCTATAGGCTTCTGTTTCCTTTGCCAATGGCAGCCCAACCTCTCCTCACGCCCAACACCTTCACTGGCTACCTTCCTCGTCCAGGGATTCACTACAGGCTTTCACACCGCAATTATCGCACTCTCCAACACAACTCACGAGTGCAAGAACCTGCTTTCAGCCGCCACCGACGAGGAAGCCACCACCACCTTGCTGCAGACAGAACTAGACCGGGGGTACATGATCGGTCCCGTTACACATTCACCTTTCTCTGTATGGAGAGTCAGCCCTATCGGGCTTGTCAAGGGCAAGTTTTCAAATAAACTTTGTTTAGTCTATGATTTGTCCGCGCCTCATTGTTCTCACATACCCAGTTTAAATTCCCTCATACCCTCAGAAGAGTTCTCCCTTAAATATTCTTCTGTAGACCTATCTATTCAATCTATCATTCGTGTAGGAGTAGGCACTTGGCTGTCTAAAGCGGACATCTCGGACGCATTCAAGTTGTTACCAATCGAACTGTACCTATGGCGATGGCACGGAATTAAGTGGAAAGGCTCGTACTATTTCACCACTAATTAACTTTCAGCTCCAAAAGCAGCCCGTGGCTGTTTGACACATTTGCTCAGTCCCTTTCCTCGATCCTGTCACATCATGCGTCCTGTCAGAAAGTGATTCACTACCTAGACGACTTCCTACTTATAGAAAAACCTGGTGAGCCCCTGGTAGATCTAAACAGCCTAAGAGAGATCTTCCACAATCTTAACGTGAATATAGCAGAAAAGAAAGTGGAAGGCCCGGCACAGATCATCACCTTCTTGGGTGTCATACTCGACACTCGCGCCATGCAGGCTAGCCTGCCCCCCGACAAATTGACCCGCATCAGGACAGTCATCCATACCTTCACCAGTACTCAAGGCTGCACTAAGAAGCAACTACAATCCCTGCTTGGCATGCTTAACTTTGCCATAAGGATTACCTCTCAAGGGCGATCCTTTGTCTCCCGCCTCCTGGTGTTCCTCTCCCAGGTACAAGACCCTGACCAAATCCTTAAACTAGACGAGGCAGCGATAGAAAATCGTCCCACATGGCCAGATCAGCTAACAAATTGGAACGGCATTTCGATGTTCATTCCGTCAGCATCTCCCACTTCACCTCAGATAGTCACGGATGTTGCAGCCTCTACCGGCTTTGGTTTTTTGGTTTGCAGGGCCATGGCCGCCAGAAATACTATTGATTCCCGGGTTCAGTCAATCCTCCTCGTTGTTCGAGATCTACCCCATTGTTGCAGCAGCTCAAGTCTGGGGCAACAACTGGGCAGGACAAACAGTGACATTTGCCACAGACGACCAAGCCACAGCCAGTATTATAAATAAAGGCCGGTCCAAGTCCTTGGCCATCATGTCCTTCCTACCGCAGGCTGGTGCAACTGTCACTACAGCACCAATTTAACGTCCTCTGCGTCCACATCCCAGGCAAATGCAACACCTCGGCCGACGCTCTATCTCGTCTTAACTTTACAACATTCTTTTCGCAGGAACCTGGAGCCGTCCCGACCATGTCTGTTATCCCACATTGGTCGCAGCTAACCCTGGATTGAAGCGACACCTTCATGACGCTACTAGTCTAAGTAACCTGTCATTATCTCACAACACCCTGAAAGCCTACCGTACTGCCTGGAAGATCTATCACAGGTTTCTAGCTTCTAACCCTGGGGCAATACCAGGAGATCTCCATCACATCCTGGCCTTCAAATCGTACTGCCACACACAGCTGGCATTGTCAAACAATACTATTAGACTCTACCTAGCTGGCATCCAACGTTTCACCTCCTTACAAGATCCACCAAATCATCTTTGTTCGCCGCCCATGTGGTCAAGGCCATCCTGCGAGGTATTCACAAACAGCCCTAAATCAGCGGCAAACGCTTACCGGTCACCAGTGCCATATTCCGAGACATGTCCACTATCCTCTCACGTTCCCCTTTTGGCTTATTAACCAGCTTGGTCATCCAAGCAGCCATCTACCTGGCATTCTACGGCTTTCTACGCCCCAGCGAATTCACAGTCACCGGCCCCAGTCGTAAGATGTTACGTAGACGCCACCTCGCGCATCACCACAGTCACTTCATCTTGCACCTCGCGGTGTCTAAAACACAACAGTCCGGTCCGGGGGTTGGCATCAAGCTCTTCAGAACTCACAACGCCTGGTGGCCCGTAGCCATTCTAGATCAGTTATTAGCTCATCTGTCTGATCCCTCGCAGGACATCCCATTGCTACCGTCCCCGATTAACCCTCTAAGTACCAATCAGTTCACTACTCACGTCAGGATCCTTTTGCGCAACTTAGGCCTTGATCCCGGCCGTTTTTCTGGACATTCTTTCCGCCTTGGAGCAGCATCAGCAGCCTCACGAAACGGGGTCCCGGACCACGTGATCAAAAAAATGGGCAGGTGGAAATCCACCTGCTTCGCTCGATACATCCCCAATCCACAAGCAGAAATGTCACGAGCCTTCAGTAACCTTGCCCTGTAGTATCCTACTAAACTTAAATAAAAAATTTCCTCCCTAACCAAGTATTTTTGCGCCCTTCTCTTGGCATACGGCCCAGCAGACCTGGGTTTACCGTACAGCAGGCCAGGGCACACTTCAGGTCTATTTTATGTTGTTAGTCTTGTGACGTGTTTATGTGCTTCATATCTCTCAGGACAGAGGGCTCTGACTATGTATGTATGTATGTATATGTATATATATGTATATATATATATATATATATATATATATACACTACCGTTCAAAAGTTTGGGGTCACATTGAAATGTCCTTATTTTTGAAGGAAAAGCACTGTACTTTTAAATGAAGCTAACTTTAAACTAGTCCTAACTTTAAACAAATATACTCTATACATTGCTAATGTGGTAAATGACTATTCTAACTGCAAATGTCTAGTTTTTGGTGCAATATCTACATAGGTGTATAGAGGCCCATTTCCAGCAACTATCACTCCAGTGTTCTAATGGTACAATGTGTTTGCTCATTGGCTCAGAAGGCTAATTGATGATTAGCAAACCCTTGTGCAATCATGTTCACACATCTAAAAACAGTCTAGCTCCTTCCAGAAGCTACAAAACTGACCTTCCTGTGAGCAGATTGAGTTTCTGGAGCATCACATTTGTGGGGTCAATTAAACGCTCAAAATGGCCAGAAAAAGAGAACTTTCATCTGAAACTCGACAGTCTATTCTTGTTCTTAGAAATGAAGGCTATTCCATGCGAGAAATTGCAAAGAAATTGAAGATTTCCTACAACGGTGTGTACTACTCCCTTCAGAGGACAGCACAAACAGGCTCTAACCAGAGTAGAAAAAGAAGTGGGAGGCCGCGTTGCACAACTAAGCAAGAAGATAAGCACATTAGAGTCTCTAGTTTGAGAAACAGACGCCTCACAGGTCCCCAACTGGCATCTTCATTAAATAGTACCCGCAAAACACCAGTGTCAACATCTACAGTGAAGAGGCGGCTGCGGGATTTTGGGCTTCAGGGCAGAGTGGCAAAGAAAAAGCCATATCTGAGACTGGCCAATAAAAGAAAAAGATTAAGATGGGCAAAAGAACACAGACATTGGACAGAGGAAGACTGGAAAAAAGTGTTGTGGACGGATGAATCCAAGTTTGAGGTGTTTGGATCACAAAGAAGAACGTTTGTGAGACGCAGAACAAATGAAAAGATGCTGGAAGAATGCCTGACGCCATCTGTTAAGCATGGTGGAGGTAATGTGATGGTCTGGGGTTGCTTTGGTGCTGGTAAGGTGGGAGCTTTGTACAGGGTAAAAGGGATTCTGAATAAGGAAGGCTATCACTCCATTTTGCAACGCCATGCCATACCCAGTGGACAGCGCTTGATTGGAGCCAATTTCATCCTACAACAGGACAATGACCCTAAACACACCTCCAAATTGTGCAAGAACTATTTACAGCAGAAGCAGGCAGCTGGTATTCTATCGGTAATGGAGTGGCCAGCACAGTCACCAGATCTGAACCCCATTGAGCTTTTGTGGGAGCAGCTTGACCGTATGGTACGCCAGAAGTGCCCATCCAACCAATCCAACTTGTGGGAGCTGCTTCTAGAAGCGTGGGGTGCAATTTCTCCAGCTTACCTCAATAAATTAACAGCTAGAATGCCAAAGGTGTGCAATGCTGTAATTGCTGCAAAAGGAGGATTCTTTGATGAAAGCAAAGTTTGATGTAAAAACAATGTTATTTCAAATACAAATCATTATTTCTAACCTTGTCAATGTCTTGACTCTATTTTCTATTCATTTCACAACGTATGGTGGTGAATAAGTGTGACTTTTCATGGTAAACACAAAATTGTTTGGGTGACCCCAAACTTTTGAACGGTAGTGTATATATATATATATATATATATATATATATATATACATATACACACACACACACACATATATATATATATATATATATATATATATATATATATATATATATATATATTAACCACTTACCTACTGGGCACTTTAACCCCCTTCCTGCCCAGGCCAATTTTCAGCTTTCAGAGCTGTCACATTTTGAATGAGAATTGCACGGTCATGAAACACTGTGCACAAATTACATTTGTATAATTTTTATGAGAAAAATAAAGCTTTCTTTTGGTGGTATTTAATCACCACTGGGATTTTTATTTTTTGCTAAACAAATAAAAAAAAAAAAAAAAAGTTTTTGCTTAGCTAAGAAAAACTTTTTTTTTTAAATTTGTTTAGCAAAAAATAAAAAAAACAGTGGTGATTAAATACCACCAAAAGAAAGCTTTATTTTTCTCAAAACAGTTATACAAATGTAAGTGTTATAAAGCTAAGGAGTGTTCTAAAATGTGTAAAAAAATAAGTAATTTTTTTTTTCCTACACTGATGAGGCTGCACTGATATGCTGCACTAATGGGCACTGATGAGTCTGCACTAATGGGCACTAATGAGGTGGCACTGATATGCAACAATGATAGGTGGCACTGATAGGCATTACTGATTGGCAGCCCTGGTGGGCACTGATTGGCAGCACTGGTGGGCACTGCTGGGGCTGCACTGATAATCAAGACACTGATGATCAGTGCCCTGATTGTCAGTGCGGATGTCCCCTGTATGGATTTGCTGGTTTTCGGCTCCCCTCTCCTCACACGCTGTCAGAGTGAATCATGTGGTAATGAGCTGTTGTGATTGGCTCTTTACCCAAATCTGTGATCACAGATCACTGCCAATGCACGCCACAGGGGGTACGCAGGCGGCGCGAGCACGGGAGGACGACGTCTGACCGCCTCCCAGCAAAGTGCGGCCACGCTGTGGCCGTCCTTCGCCGATGGGGTTAAAAACAAATAATGATTGTCTACAGGGATATATGGGGGCAATACAGAAGGTGGAGGAGCTTACAATCTAATAGGGTATAAAGGGGGATATAGTATGTGGAAGAACTTACAATTTACTACGGTGTGAGTGAGGATGCAGAAGGTGGAAGTGCTTTCAATCAATAAGGATATAAGAAAGAACAGGAGGTAGAAGAGCTTACAATTTGTTAGCATAAAGAAGTTGGAAAAGTGCACGATATGTTTGGGTATAGGGGAGGAAGCAGAATGTAGAAGAGCTTACAGCCTTTTAAGGTATAAGGGAGAAACAGGAGGTTGAGGAGCTTACAATCTACAAGGTAGAAGAGCTTACAATCTATTTAACTTAAAAAGAATAAAGAAGGTGGAAGAGCTTACAATCTACTTGAGTAAAAAAGAGAATACAGAAGGTGGAAGAGCTTACAATCTATTTGGGTAAACAAGAGAATACGGAACACAGAAGAGCTTACTATTAAGGTATAGGGAAGTAACAAGAGGTGGAAGAGCTTACACTCTATAAAGGAGGATTCAGAAAGTGGAAGTGTTTCAAATGATTACATATCAAGGAGAATACAGAAGGTAGACGCGCTTACAATCTATTAGAGCAGTGGTATCTAAACTGCAGCCGGGGGGGCTGGATGTGGCCCCTTTCTTGTTTTTACCTGGGCCTTGGGGCATTATTCCATCCACTGACCCAAACAATTGGGCACGTGCCCTCCTATTGACACCAACAATTGGGCATATGTCCTTCCAATGAAGGAGCAGAATTCCTCCCAATGACACCAACAATGGGGCACAATTCTTCCCACTAACACCAATGATTGGGGCACTATTCCTTCCACTGACACCAACAGTTGAGCATATGTCCTCCCACTGACCCCAATGAAGGGGCACAATTCCTCCTAATGACACCAACAACGGAGCACAATTCTTACCAATGACACCAATGATGAGGCACTGTTTACTCCCACTGACACCGGGACATTTTCTACTCCCCACTGGCCTTAGTCCAGGCCCTCACAGAGTCTGAAGGACCGTATACTGGTCCTTTGTTTAGAAAGTTTGGAGACCCCTGTATTAGGGTATAAGTGTGAACAGAGGGCTTACAATCTCTTGGGGTGTATAATAGAATAAAGATGGTAGAAAAGCTTACAATCTATTAGGGTATAAACGAGCATACAGAAATAGAAGCACTTAAATTCTTCTAGGGTATAAGTGGTGATGCAGAAAATGGAAGACCCTATAATCTATTAGGTTATAGGGGAGGGTACATGAGGTTTGAAGAGCTTACAATCAATTAAGATGGAAAAGGATAGGATGGTAGAAGAACTGAATCTATCGCTTTGAGTTCTGGAAGCTGTTTTTCTTTTTGGCTACACAGAGAAAAGTGCTTTTGGAGAAGGTAGATAAAGTCAGCATTTATAAAGGAGCAATGATTCCTCGCCCCTGAGTAGCATTAAAGAAGGTCCAGCGCTCACAGAATGCCCATCAGTAGGCCAACAAACCATGGTGTCTAATTCTTTCTTGTCCAAGTGCCGCACATCCTCTCCTTTTCTGCCCAGCCCTGGATGGATGGACTCGGTACATAATTATATTTACCGACATAATTAGTTTATATATAAAATATCTTCCTCATTCTAACAATATGCCATTAAATCCCTTCCCCCCTGGGAGATTAATTCATCCTTCCTCTTCATGCAGTTTTACCTCCCTACCTGTAAAGTATTTGCTCTTAGTGGTCAGCCTTTGATGGTCCAGCACTAACCCAGAAAGAACAAGTAAAGGTACAGCACTTCCCCCCAGAATAAATGTAATAAAATGTCCAGCATTTTCCCTAGAAAGGAGTGAAAGCCCAGCACCTCCCCTAGAGAGGAGTGAAAGTCTAGCAATTCCTCCATAAAGAATGAGTAAAGGTTTAGCACTTCCTCAGAATAAATTAATAAAGGTCCAACGTTTATCCCAGAATTAATAAAGTTCCAGCATTTTCCGTAGAAAGGAGTGGAGGTCCAGCACCTCCTCTAGAGCAGTGGTTCTCAACCTCAGTTCTCAAGTACCCCCAGTGGGCCATGTTTTCAGGTTTGCCTTTTACTTTGCACAGCTGTTTTAAAACAATATCAATGACATGGTATTGATAAGAGATATTTTATTTAAGGGAAGTTCCCAAAAAACGCCCGTTGGGGGTACTTGAGGACTGAGGTTGAGAACCACTGCCCTAGAAAGGAGTGAAGGTCCAGCATTTCCCCTAGAAAGAAGGAGTGAAGGTCCAGCATTTCCCCTAGAAATGAGTGAAGGTCCAGCATTTCCCCTAGAAAGGAGTGAAGGTCCAGCATTTCCCATAGAAAGCAGTGAAGGTCCAGCATTTCCCCTTGAAAGAAGGAGTGAAGGTCTAGCATTTCCCATAGAAAGCAGTGAAGGTTCAGCACTTCCCCTTGAAAGAAGGAGTGAAGGTCTAGCATTTCCCATAGAAAGGAGTGAAGGTCCAGCATTTCCCATAGAAAGGAGTGAAGGTCCAGCACTTCCCCTTGAAAGAAGGAGTGAAGGTCCAGCATTTCCCCTAGAAAGAAGCAGTAAAGGTCCAGCACTTCCCCGAGAAAGAAGGAGTGAAGGTCCAGCACATCCCCTTGAAAGGAGGAGTAAAGGTCCAGCACTTCCCTTAGAAAAAAGGCGTGAAGGTCCAGCCCTTCCCCTAGAAAGGAGGAGTGAAGGTCCAACCCTTCCCCTAGAAAGGAGGAGTGAAGGTCCAGCCCTTGCCCAAGAAAAGGAGGAGTGAAGGTCCAGCCCTTGCCCTAGAAAGGAGGAGTGAAGGTCCAGCCCTTGCCCTAGAAAGGAGGAGTGAAGATCCAGCCCTTGCCCTAGAAAAGGAGCTGTGAAGGTCCAGCCCTTGCCCTAGAAAAGGAGGAGTGAAGGTCCAGCCCTTGCCCTAGAAAAGGAGGAGTGAAGGTCCAGCCCTTGCCCTAGAAAAGGAGGAGTGAAGGTCCAGCCCTTGCCCTAGAAAAGGAGGAGTGAAGGTCCAGCCCTTGCCCTAGAAAAGGAGGAGTGAAGGTCCAGCCCTTGCCCTAGAAAAGGAGGAGTGAAGGTGCAGCCCTTGCCCTAGAAAAGGAGGAGTGAAGGTCCAGCCCTTGCCCTAGAAAAGGAGGAGTGAAGGTCCAGCCCTTGCCCTAGAAAAGGAGGAGTGAAGGTCCAGCCCTTGCCCTAGAAAAGGAGGAGTGAAGGTGCAGCCCTTGCCCTAGAAAAGGAGGAGTGAAGGTCCAGCCCTTGCCCTAGTAAGGAGAAGTAAAGGGCCATCATATAGGGTCCCATCATACCTCTGCCTGTGAGAGTCATGCTTGTAACTGTCAACCTTGCAATGCCTCATGGGACTTGTACTTCCGCAACATAGTTACATAGTAGGTGAGGTTGAAAAAAGACACAAGTCCATCAAGTCCATCCTATGTGTGTGATTATATGTCAGTATTACATTGTATATCCCTGTATGTTGCTGTCGTTCAGGTGCTTATCTAATAGTTTCTTGAAGCTATCAATGCTCCCCGCTGAGACCACCGCCTGTAGAAGGGAATTCCACATCCTTGCCGCTCTTACAGTAAAGAACCCTCTACGTAGGTTAAAGTTAAACCTCTTTTCTTCTAATTTTAATGAGTGGCCACGAGTCTTGTTAAACTCTCTTCTGCAAAAAAAAATGTATTCCTATTGTGGGGTCACCAGTACGATATTTATGAATTGAAATCATATCCCCTGTCAAGCGTCTCTTCTCCAGAGAGAATAAGTTCGCTCACAACCTTTCCTCATAACTAATATCCTCCAAACCCTTTATTAGTTTTGTTGCCCTTCTTTGTACTCGCTCCATTTCCAGTACATCCTTCCTGAGGACTGGTGCCCAGAACTGGACAGCATATTCCAGGTGGGGCTGGACCAGAGTCTTGTAGAGCGGGAGAATTATCGTTTTATCTCTGGAGTTAATCCCCTTTTTTAATGCCAATATTCTGTTTGCTTTGTTAGCAGCAGCTTTGCATTGCATGTCATTACTGAGCCTATCATCTACTAGGACCCCCAGGTCCTTTTCCATCCTAGATTCAACAGCTGGAGGGCCACCAGTTTGACACCTATGCAGGGAGTGATGGTCCAGTGTTTTTGCACCTTGTGGCAACTTGGGTATTTCTGCAGTGCAAAGAGATGAACCCAGCCTTGGAGGAGAAATAGAGGGGCAATCTCAGAAAGAGGGCACCTGTTCCAGTAACAACTTCCTTTGGAGAGAGAGGGGAACTTTTTTCCCAGTGAAGTTTCCATTTCATATTTTGCCCAAAACTAGGGAAAAAGGTTTCTGTTGGAGTTTCACTTTAACCACTTGACGACCGCCTCACGCCGATGTACGTCGGCAAAGTGGCACGGACAGGCAAAATCACGTACAGTGTACGTGATTTGCCTTCCGCGGGTGGGGGGTCCGATCGGACCCCCCCCCCCGGTGCCCGAGGCGGTCGTCTTTTGTCCAGCGGCGATCGGTGATGAGGGGGAGACCATCCGTTCGTGGCCCCCCCCTCGCGATCGCCGCCGGCCAATGAGAATCTTCCTTTGCTGCTGTATGCTAAACAGCAGCAAAGGAAATGATGTCATCTCCCCTCGGGTCGGTATTTTCCGTTCCGGCCCGAGGAGAGAAGACATCAATGTGAGTGCACCAACACACACACACACAGTAGAACATGCCAGGCACACAAAACACCCCGATCCCCCCCCCGATCGCCCCCCGATCCCCCCCCAATCACCCCCCCCCCCCTGTCACAAACTGACACCAGCAGTTTTTTTTTTTTTTTTTTTTTTTTTTTTTTCTGATTACTGCATGGTGTCAGTTTGTGACAGTTACAGTGTTGGGACAGATACTGTTACCCCCCTGTAGGTCTAGGGTACCCCCCTAACCCCCCCTAATAAAGTTTTAACCCCTTGATCACCCCCCCTCACCAGTGTCACTAAGCGATCATTTTTCTGATCGCTGTATTAGTGTCGCTGGTGACGCTAGTTAGTGAGGTAAATATTTAGGTTCGCCGTCAGCGTTTTATAGCGTCAGGGACCCCCCTATACTATCTGATAAATGTTTTAACCCCTTGATTGCCCCCTAGTTAACCCTTTCACCACTGATCACCGTATAACCGTTACGGTTAACGCTGGTTAGTTTGTTTATTTTTTATAGTGTCAGGGCACCCGCCGTTTATTACCGAATAAAGGTTTAGCCCCCCGATCGCCCGGCGGTGATATGCGTCGCCCCAGGCAGCGTCAGATTAGCGCCAGTACCGCTAACACTGACGCACGCAGCATGCGCCTCCCTTAGTGGTATAGTATCTGATCGGATCAATATCTGATCCGATCAGATACTATACTAGCGTCCCCAGCAGTTTAGGGTTCCCAAAAACGCAGTGTTAGCGGGATCAGCCCAGATACCTGCTAGCACCTGCGTTTTGCGCCTCCGCCCAGCCCACCCAAGTGCAGTATCGATCGATCACTGTCACTTACAAAACACTAAACGCATAACTGCAGCGTTCGCAGAGTCAGGCCTGATCCCTGCGATCGCTAACAGTTTTTTTGGTAGCATTTTGGTGAACTGGCAAGCACCAGCCCCAGGCGTCAGGTTAGCGCCAGTACCGCTAACACCCACGCACGCAGCATACGCCTCCCTTAGTGGTATAGTATCTGAACGGATCAATATCTGATCCGATCAGATCTATACTAGCGTCCCCAGCAGTTTAGGGTTCCCAAAAACGCAGTGTTAGCGGGATCAGCCCAGATACCTGCTAGCACCTGCGTTTTGCGCCTCCGCCCGGCCCAGCCCACCCAAGTGCAGTATCGATCGATCACTGACACTTACAAAACACTAAACGCATAACTGCAGCGTTCGCAGAGTCATGCCTGATCCCTGCGATCGCTAACAGTTTTTTTGGTAGTATTTTGGTGAACTGGCAAGCACCAGCCCCAGGCAGCGTCAGATTAGCGCCAGTACCGCTAACACCCACGCACGCACCGTACACCACCCTTAGTGGTATAGTATCTGATCGCATCAATATCTGATCCGATCAGATCTATACTAGCGTCACCAGCAGTTTAGGGTTCCCAAAAACGCAGTGTTAGCGGGATCAGCCCAGATACCTGCTAGCACCTGCGTTTTGCCCCTCCGCCCGGCCCAGCCCACCCAAGTGCAGTATCGATCGATCACTGTCACTTACAAAACACTAAAAGCATAACTGCAGCGTTCGCAGAGTCAGGCCTGATCCCTGCGATCGCTAACAGTTTTTTGGTAGCGTTTTGGTGAACTGGCAAGCGCCAGCGGCCTAGTACACCCCGGTCGTAGTCAAACCAGCACTGCAGTAACACGTGGTGACGTGGCGAGTCCCATAAGTGCAGTTCAAGCTGGCGAGATGGCAAGCACAAGTAGTGTCCCGCTGCCACCAGAAAGACAAACACAGGCCCGTCGTGCCCATAATGCCCTTCCTGCTGCATTCGCCAATCCTAATTGGGAACCCACCGCTTCTGCAGCGCCCGTACTTCCCCCATTCACATCCCCAACCAAATGCAGTCGGCTGCATGAGAGGCATTTTTATGTCCTCCCGAGTACCCCTACCCAGCGAACGCCCCCAAAAAGATGTTGTGTCTGCAGCAAGCGCGGATATAGGCGTGACACCCGCTATTATTGTCCCTCCTGTCCTGACAATCCTGGTCTTTGCATTGGTGAATGTTTTGAACGCTACCATTCACTAGTTGAGTATTAGCGTAGGGTACAGCATTGCACAGACTAGGCGCACTTTCACAGGGTCTCCCAAAATGCCATCGCATTTTGAGAGACCCGAACCTGGAACCGGGTACCGTTATAAAAGTTAGTTACAAAAAAAGTGTAAAAAAAAAAAAAAATATGAAATAAAAAAAAATAGTTGTTTTATTGTTCTCTCTCTCTCTATTCTCTCTCTCTATTGTTCTGCTCTTTTTTACTGTATTCTATTCTGCAATGTTTTATTGTTATTGTTATTATGTTTTATCATGTTTGTTTTTCAGGTGTGTAATTATTTACACTTTACTGTGCTTTATTGTTAACCATTGTTAACCATTTTTTTGTCTTCAGGTACGCCATTCACGACTTTGAGTGGTTATACCAGAATGATGCCTGCAGGTTTAGGTATCATCTTGGTATCATTCTTTTCAGCCAGCGGTCGGCTTTCATGTAAAAGCAATCCTAGCGGCTAATTAGCCTCTAGACTGCTTTTACAAGCCGTGGGAGGGAATGCCCCCCCCCCCCCCCACCGTCTTCCGTGTTTTTCTCTGGCTCTCCTGTCTCAACAGGGAACCTGAGAATGCAGCCGGTGATTCAGCCAGCTGACCATAGAGCTGATCAGAGACCAGAGTGGCTCCAAACATCTCTATGGCCTAAGAAACCGGAAGCTACGAGTATTTCATGACTTAGATTTCGCCGGATGTAAATAGCGCCATTGGGAAATTGGGGAAGCATTTTATCACACCGATCTTGGTGTGGTCAGATGCTTTGAGGGCAGAGGAGAGATCTAGGGTCTAATAGACCACAATTTTTTCAAAAAAGAGTACCTGTCACTACCTATTGCTATCATAGGGGATATTTACATTCCCCGAGATAACAATAAAAATGATTAAAAAAAAAAATATGAAAGGAACAGTTTAAAAGTAAGATTAAAAAAGCAAAAAAATAATAAAGAAAAAAAAAACAAAAAAAAAAACACCCCTGTCGCCCCCTGCTCTCGCGCTAAGGCGAACGCAAGCGGCGGTCTGTCGTCAAACGTAAACAGCAATTGCACCATGCATGTGAGGTATCACCGCGAAGGCCAGATCGAGTGCAGTAATTTTTCCAGTAGACCTCCTCTGTAAATCTAAAGTGGTAACCTGTAAAGGCTTTTGAAGGCTTTTAAACATGTATTTATTTTGTTGCCACTGCACGTTTGTGCGCAATTTTAAAGCATGTCATGTTTGGTATCCATGTACTCGGCCTAAGATCATCTTTTTTATTTCATCAAACATTTGGGCAATATAGCGTGTTTTAGTGCATTAAAATTAAAAAAAGTGTGTTTTTTCCCCAAAAAATGCGTTTGAAAAATCGCTGCGCAATTACTGTGTGAAAAAAAAAAATGAAACACCCACCATTTTAATCTGTAGGGCATTTGCTTTAAAAAAATATATAATGTTTGGGGGTTCAAAGTAATTTTTTTGCAAAAAAAAAAAACTTTTTCATGTAAACAATAAGTGTCAGAAAGGGCTTTGTCTTCAGGTGGTTAGAAGAGTGGGTGATGTGTGACATAAGCTTCTAAATGTTGTGCATAAAATGCCAGGACAGTTCAAAACCCCCCCAAATGACCCCATTTTGGAAAGTAGACACCCCAAGCTATTTGCTGAGAGGCATGTCGAGTCCATGGAATATTTTATATTGCGACACAAGTTGCGGGAAAGAGACAAATTTTTTTTTTTTTTTTTTTTTTTTTGCACAAAGTTGTCACTAAATGATATATTGCTCAGACATGCCATGGAAATATGTGAAATTACACCCCAAAATACATTCTGCTGCTTCTCCTGAGTACGGGGATACCACATGCGTGAGACTTTTTGGGAGCCTAGCCGCGTACGGGACCCCGAAAACCAAGCACCGCCTTCAGGCTTTCTAAGGGCGTGAATTTTTGATTTCACTCTTCACTGCCTATCACAGTTTCGGAGGCCATGGAATGCCCAGGTGGCACAAAACCCCCCCAAATGACCCCATTTTGGAAAGTAGACACCCCAAGCTATTTGCTGAGAGGTATAGTGAGTATTTTGCAGACCTCACTTTTTGTCACAAAGTTTTGAAAATTGAAAAAAGAAAAAAAAAAATGTTTTTTCTTGTCTTTCTTCATTTTCAAAAACAAATGAGAGCTGCAAAATACTCACCATGCCTTTCAGCAAATAGCTTGGGGTGTCTACTTTCCAAAATGGGGTCATTTGGGGGGGTTTTGTGCCACCTGGGCATTCCATGGCCTCCGAAACTGTGATAGGCAGTAAAGAGTGAAATCAAAAATTTTCACCCTTAGAAATCCTGAAGGCAGTGATTGGTTTTCGGGGTCCAGTACGCGGCTAGGCTCCCAAAAAGTCCCACACATGTGGTATCCCCATACTCAGGAGAAGCAGCTAAATGTATTTTGGGGTGCAATTCCACATATGCCCATGGCCTGTGTGAGCAATATATCATTTAGTGACAACTTTATGAAAAAAAATAAAAAATAAAAATAAAAGTGTCACTTTCCCGCAACTTGTGTCAAAATATAAAATATTCCATGGACTCAATATGCCTCTCAGCAAATAGCTTGGGGTGTCTACTTTCCAAAATGGGGTCATTTTGGGGGGTTTTGTGCCATCTTGGCATTCCATGGCCTCCGAAACTGTGATAGGCAGTGAAGAGTGAAAGCAAAAATTTACACCCTTAGAAATCCTGAAGGCGGTGATTGGTTTTCGGGGCCCCGTACGCGGCTAGGCTCCCAAAAAGTCCCACACATGTGGTATCCCCATACTCAGGAGAAGCAGCTAAATGTATTTTGGGGTGCAATTCCACATAGGCCCATGGCCTGTGTGAGCAATATATCATTTAGTGACCACTTTTTGTAAATATTTTTTTTTTTTTTTTTTTTTGTCATTTTTCAATCACTTGGGACAAAAAAAATAAATATTCAATGGGTTCAACATGCCTCTCAGCAATTTCCTTGGGGTGTCTACTTTCCAAAATGGGGTCATTTGGGGGGCTTTTGTACTGCCCTGCCATTTTAGCACCTCAAGAAATGACATAGGCAGTCATAAACTAAAAGCTGTGTAAATTCCAGAAAATGTACCCTAGTTTGTAGACGCTATAACTTTTGCGCAAACCAATAAATATACGCTTATTGACATTTTTTTTACCAAAGACATGTGGCCGAATACATTTTGGCCTAAATGTATGACTAAAATTTAGTTTATTGGATTTTTTTTAGAACAAAAAGTAGAAAATATCATTTTTTTTCAAAATTTTCGGTCTTTTTCCGTTTATAGCGCAAAAAATAAAAACCGCAGAGGTGATCAAATACCATCAAAAGAAAGCTCTATTTGTGGGAAGAAAAGGACGCAAATTTCGTTTGGGTACAGCATTGCATGACCGCGCAATTAGCAGTTAAAGCGACGCAGTGCCAAATTGGAAAAAGACCTCTGGTCCTTAGGCAGCATAAAGGTCCGGGGCTCAAGTGGTTAAAATCACACAAGCAAGATGCAATGATACAATGGGGGGGGGGGGGGGGGGGGGGGGTAGGGAAGATTTACTAAAACTGGAGCTCACAGAATCTGGTGCAGCTCTGTATGGGAGCCAATCAGCTTCTAACTTCAGCTTAATCAATAATGTTTTGACAATAAAACCTGGAAGCTGATTGGCTACCATTCACAGCTGCACCAGATTCTGTGTGCTCCAGTTTTAGTAAATCCCCCCCCCCCCATATGATATAATGTACTGTATATTATAATAAAATCATATATGGTTGGTTGGGGTGTGTGCCTTCTTTTATAGCTTTTTGTCTGATGGAATATCACAAAACCTAATTTGTTGTTTGTTTGTAATTCCTACTTCCTGTTTTCCATAAATCTTATCGGCGTGGGGAAAATTGATATATCGCTGGCACCTCACACCGTCTCTTGGTAGCTCGATAAACAGTTGACAAAACAGAAAAAAGCAGAAAGATGAATAGACGCCACGGAGCCTCCGCCAGCATCTGATGACCCTTCTCTTCTATGGAATCAAATCCATTAAAATTTCAGGCACACTTCATAAAATGAAGGGAAAAATATATATATTTTCACAGCAAAACAACCGTCTCGGCGTGCCAAGATTCCAATTCTGATCTGTCGCTGAGGAGTCCTATCCACAAGAAAGGAATTATTGGTCTGTTTGCTTATTAAAAATTGTAAAAGGTGGTTTTGTTTTGCATGAGATTAACTTTCTCCGTACCGACGGGAGGAATGAATTAAAGCTCATAAATTGGATTCAAATGAGGGATTTTATGGAAGCACAGGGCACGTAATTTTTCTTTGAAGACCCCGCCCACAGCGCTAGGCCTTTCAATCCATTTAAGAAAAAAAAAAATTTATATAATATATAGTACACACACATATATTTTATATTTATACTGTTATACTGGAGATATATATATATATATATATATATATAAAATTTTTTACATACTATAAACAAAAAAATTATATATATAAAATAGTATACACACACATATATTTATTTATATATATATATGTGTGTATATACTCTATTTTATTTATATATATATATATATATATATATATATATATATATATATATATATATATATATATATATATATATAATATATATGTGTGTATTATATATATATAATACACTATATATATATATAGTCACAGTCACAGAGATATATATATATATATAGATATATATATATAGATAGATATATATATACTAGAGTCACAGAGAGTCACAGAGAGTTACATACTAGATAAAAAAAAAATAATAATATTATATATATCTCCAGTATAAATATTAAAATGTATAGGAAGCAGCACTCATTCTCTATTGGTCTTGCATTCGTAGAACAGGAGGATAGCTCCCTTGTGGTTTTTATGGAATTTTAATAATAAAAGGTTAGCATTAAACAAAAAAAATGGCGCACATGTGGGCCACTTTTGCTGTGATTACTCACAGTTTGGGGGGTTATAACTGTTTGGGTGTTATAAGTAATTTTCTAGCACAAAACACTGATTCAAACTTGTAAACAAAAAGTGCCAGAAAAAGCCCGGTCTTCAACTGGCGGTCAGTTCTTTTAACCACTCCCCTACCGCTCTTTCCGCAGTACCGTTTATAAAAGGCACTTTAGAAATCACCCTTTGGATGGCCAGTGCGCCTATTTCATGGCACAATTCACAGGCAGAGTGTACAGAGCCGATCCGAGCTGCTCTGTACCATGTAATCACTGAGCTGACCAAATCACACTGGTCACATTGTAGAGCTCCACCCCTCCTTATAACCAATGAAGAAGGACGTAATGAACGACCACTTTAAGAACCTTGGTGGCAGGTTGTCGGTACAGCATAGGGACACTGATGGGAGGGAAGTGCAGAGAGGGAAGGTTTCAGAAGTAACCGTTTTCTATTCTAATCACTCAAAGAGATTATTTTCCAGACTAAAGTGCCTCCTATGAACCTGTTCAGGAGTCTCACATCGATAATACATAACCATGTAACACTTGGTTTAATAAATCACAGAGGTGCTCAGAAGGGAACACAGGCTACGTCTATTTTAACTCTTCTGCTGCCAGAGCCATTTTTGTTTTGTTTTTTGGCACATGTTTAAAAACTAATTTTAGCCCTGAAGATTACATAAAACCCGCCCAAACATGATATATTTTCTGAAGGCAGAAACCCGAGAGAACAAAATAGTGGTAGTTCCAATTTTTTTAAGTCACACGATATTACCGCAAAGGTCTAGGAAACGCAAAATTTCAGTAAAAAAAAAAAGTGAATTTTAGGGCAAAGAAAGGCAATAAACTACTTAAATTTTTGGTAAAATATAAAGGATGGGGTTGCACCAAGTAAATGGATACCCAACCTTTAAATTTGCGAGCGCCCGTGAAATAGCGACAAACTTCAGTCCCTTTATAATTTTTTTTTATAGGCAAAGCTTCAAAAGCCCCCTATATAGTACCGGGACAAGGTCATCCAGCAGCCAGGGCAAAGATGCCAAACTGCACCCCGCCCCCCCCACCTTTCTTTAGGGTTAGGGTCAGGCCACCCCCATCCCTGCAATAAACCATTGTGCCTCCCGGGGCAGCCGCCCCTCATGCCCCCCCCCCCCTCGTCCCAGCCCTGCCTTTATAGGTATCAGTTTAGCATTATGAAGAAGGTCTTGTGATTAGAATCGTTGCTCTCCCTCTGGCGCGCATGGCGATATGTAACGTGTGTATCGCAAGCTCATGCGTAGGCGCCCTAACGGGCACCTTTAGATTCTTACACCGTGCGTTTTATGTGGGGGGTCTCAAATTTATTTGTTTAATTTTTTTTGGGAGGGGGGGGTCATGTACTTGGGTGTAACTTCATTTTTTGTTGCTTAACTTTTTTTTTTTTTTTCACATAGGGGACAAAAAATGCCCTTTGTGATGATTTTTAAGTGACAGGTTCTCTTTAATGATACAGGCAGGGCTCCTCTTGGCTCCACTGAATGTTTTGCAATGCAGATCGCCGTGTCGGTCCCGTGCCCGCAGGTTGTCAAGCAAAGCCTGGAATACATGGTGGGGAGCGCATGTGTGGGGGAGGGTTTCCGGTACTGGGGGGGGGGGGGGGGTGCGTGTGTGACCAATCGGGGGGGCAGCGCAGCCACTTGAATGCATTCACCTGATGGGCAGGAGTCTACCTGTCAGTTTTACACACAATCCAGGTTGCCTGTAGCCTCTCTTCTTGTGACTTGTTACAATGTACAGTCTGATCACTGGGGGGGGGGGGATTGAGGAAATGCTTCCTCCTGCCTGCAGCAGACCAATGACATCATCTCAGCCTAGAAAAAGTCACTGAATGGAGCTCAGGGAATTACTTTTAGGCGCCATTCGCACTCCAAAGTCGTGCGATTTCCATTGCGCCTTTGATGTGACTTTGGATGGGTGTGGCCTTTGACTCTGACAGTTGCACAACCGTCGCACTGATAACATTAAGTTACGACTTTCATACAACTCTTGAGAGGTTGCATTGCAGTCTGTGGCACCGCTGCAACTTTAATTCGCATAGATTTTGAACGGCTTCCATTGAAATACAAGGGGCTGCGACTTGTCATACGACTGAATGTGTCCAAAGTCACACAAGTGTTAATGGAGCTTTAATGATAAAAATTGATCATAAAAAAAAAACACTGTTACTGTACATTGTGGCACGTCAGGGATTTTTGATAGCTGTGTGGCGGTAGACATCGCTGTTCGCTAAGGCCAGGACGTCGGAGAGCTGATTTAGATGCGGGTGATGTATGCAGATTATTGAGTTTGCCAAGCGGCAGCCAGCAGTAATGATGGGGTCTCCGGGGGGCTCATTATTGCCTAATTGCGCCAAGTGAATTAAGTTGTGGCTCCCTAACACGGCGGAGCAAGGAGACGGAAACTGGCGATTCCCCAGCCGCGGATATTATTCATCACCGGAGCTGCAACAGGAGAGACAGATTTATTAAGGTGTAAAGGAGAGTTATTTAAAGAACTGAAACACATACCCTGGAACTCAGCACAGGGATGGTGGGGACCCCTCATAATGGGGACAGCAGGTGTACAGACCTGTGAACTCAGCACCGGGATGGTGGGAACCCCTCATAATGGGCACAGCGGGTGTACAGACCCGGGAACTCCACACAGGGATGGTGGGAACCCCTCATAATGGGCACAGTGGGTGTACAGACCTGGGAACTCCACACAGGGATGGTGGGAACTCCTCATAATGGGCACAGCAGGTGTACAGACCCAGGAACTCAGCACAGGGATGGTGGAAACCTCTTATAATGGGCACAGTGGGTGTACAGACCTGAGAACTCAGCACAGGGATGGTGGGGACCCCTCATAATGGGCACAGCAGGTGTACAGACCCAGGAACTCAGCACAGGGATGGTGGAACCCCTCATAATGGGCACAGCAGGTGTACAGACCCAGGAACTCAGCACAGGGATGGTGGGAACTCCTCATAATGGGCACATCAGGTGTATAGACCCGGGAACTCAGCACAGGGATGGTGGGAACCCCTCATAATGGGCACAGCAGGTGTACAGACCCGGGAACTCAGCACAGGGATGGTGGGAACCCCTCATAATGGGCACAGCGGGTGTACAGACCCGGGAACTCGGCACAGGGATGGTGGGAACCCCTCATAATGGGCACAGCGGGTGTACAGACCCGGGAACTCAGCACAAGGATCCTGTAATTCTCTCCATGAGGAAATACTGTATTTACTCTGGAATTTTGTATTCAAGTGTTTGCACAAGAAAATAGCAGACCCTGTCCGCCAGCCAAAATCGACAGACATATATTTGGTGCTGAGTTAATGTTGTACTAGACGGGGCGGGGTAGGTGGAGGCCAAGAATGTTCCTTAGATTTCTGACCTGAGGGATACAAAAGGCTGTTTAACCCCCTCCATGCCACCATAAAACACACATCCAACATCACGGAAGTGGGTTTCTTGGCATTGCACAAGTATGCAGCATGTTTTTGTTCTGGAGCGTGCACAATTGCGCACCCCCAGCACAGAGACGAAGCTCTCGCTGATCGTTCCTGTTCTCAGAGTGATCCTGTGTAATCATGTGATCACTGTGAATGGGAACCTGCCCCGAACTGTTTTCTCTTCTGCAAAGTAGAAAGGATACATTGTATGGTGCCTTGAAAAAGGATAAGAGATCAGAGATAAGATTTATTGTCATTGTAAAACAAATCACAATGAAATTACATTTCTACTCCACACATTATTCATACATCACAATTTTCAACCATGCATTTACCACAAAGGATTTCATTATACCATAATATATATAAAAGTATCCCCATATTATAAAAGGTATAAAAAGTGCCCCCATATTAAAAAAGAAAAAAACTGTTAAGTATTCATACCCCCTTGAAATTTTCCACATTTTTTTCATGTTACAATCAAAAAAGTAAATGTATTTTATTGGGATTTTATGTGATAGACCAACACAAAGTGGCACATAATTGTGAAGTGGAAGGAAAATGATAAATGGTTTTCAAAATGTTTTACAAATAAATATGTGAAAAGTGTGGGGGGTACATTTGTATGGCGCCCCCCGGAGTCAATACTTTGTAGAACCGCCTTTCACTGCAATTACAGCTGCAAGTCTTTTTGGGGATGTCTCTACCAGCTTTGCACATCTAGAGAGGGACATTTTTGCCCATTCTTCTTTGCAAAATATCTCAAGCTCTGTCAGATTGGATGGAGAACATCTGTGAACAGCAATTTTCAAGTCTTGCCACATATTCTCAATTGGATTTAGGTCTGGCCATTCTAACACATGAATATACTTTGATCTAAACCATTCCATTGTAGCTCTGGCTGTATGTTTCGGGTCGTTGTCCTGCTGGAAGGTGAACCTCCGCCCCAGTCTCAGGTCTTTTGCAGACTCCAACAGGTTTTCTTCTAAGATTGTCCTGTATTTGGCTCCATCCATCTTCCCATCAACTCTGACCGGCTTCCCTGTCCCTGCTGAAGAAAAGCATCCCCATAACATGATGCTGCCACCACCATGTTTCACGGTGGGGATGGTGTGTCTAGGGTGATGTGCAGTGTTGGTTTTCCGCCACACATAACGTTTTGCATTTAGGCCAAAAAGTTTAGTTTTGGTCTCATCTGACCAGAGCACCTTCTTCCACATGTTTGCTGTGTCCTCCACATGGCTTCTCGCAAACTGCAAACAGGACTTCTTATGGCTTTCTTTCACCAATGTCTTTCTTCTTGTCACTCTTCCATAAAGGGCAGATTTGTGGAGAACACGACTAATAGTTGTCCTGTGGACAGATTCTCCCACCTGAGCTGTGGATCTCTGCAGCTCCTCCAGAGTTACCATGGACCTCTTTGCATTTTTTGAACTTGCCTTATTATAAGGAGCCTACCCACCTACAAAGTCAAACTCTATATCTGACTGTGGCTGAACTTTACCCCCCTTGAGTCATCTTAACTTCTGCACACCAGCGTTAAAGGGTCCCAACACTGCCGGCAGAAGCATACTTTAAAAGACTTCTCATGTTGCTACATACCTGAAGGCAGAACTGGGTTGCTGTTAGTTGTCGTAAACTTGCAGACCTAAGCCTGGCCCCTTGTCTGAGAGCCCTCAAGTGTCTTTTACACCTCTTGGTAATTATATTCGGTCATTCAGTCAGAGAGTTTCTAAAAATTATATTTAACCACTTCCCGACCGCGCTATAGTCACAAGACGGCTACAGCTCGATCGTCTAGTTCTTGGAGGGGATGTCCATGGACATCCTCCCAAAACCAATACCAAGACCCCCTCCCCCCCCCTCACGCACAGCCGGCGTGCTCTGTGATCGCTGTGTCCTTCAGACACAGCTGATCAGATTGGGGTAAGAGGCCAATCACATGTAAGTTATCGACATTCCTTTCTCACAAATTTTATATTTAGTATCGGTGTATTTTAGGTAAATATTATTTTTATTTTACTACCTAAAAAACACTGACACTAATTATAAAAAGTTTAATTTTTTTTTTTATATATATGAAAAACAAATTCCGCACACATATACCTGTGTATATGGTACTGCTGTAAATGTTAGGAGTGGGAACATTTTTTTTGAGTTGTTCTTTGGTGGTGGGTGATGGTAATACCACGAACTATTCGAAAAAATGTAAACAGTTTTGGCTAATGATTTACATTAAATCCATGACTAATACAAGGACATTGCAGTCATTACTATAGGAAAGTATTGTGTATACGCACGGCTGCTGGTCAGTAATCATGTCCGGGATTAATAGTCGGTTCCCCAGTATCTGGTATAGTAAACCTCAGACATATATTTTATTGTCTGTAGCTGGGCTCCGTCCTGAACCTTCACAAGGAGGACATTGAATGAGAACAATTTCATTACCTCTGTCCACCTCTATCATTATGGACGCGGCAGCCAGGACGCTCTTGTAATGCAGTTAATCAGTTTAATATTGGTCATTTCTGTCTCAGCTAAATAGCGAGTTAGTAAATCTCATGCTCCGACGTTGCCAAATTCTGCAAAATGAATCTTGGCCGATCTCCTAGTCCTTGGGCTGTGGCCGTCCTTCATCGCGCACTAATCAGATTAGAAGACCGTTGCCAGGCTCATCAATCCTTCCATGATTTTATTGGTCACTGTTTGTGAAGCATTTACAGGTAACCCGTTCCCAGTGTCCGAGGACGACAACAGTTACCAAAGTTCGGTCCCTGGAAGTGTCCCTGGTAGAGGGATGAGCTGAGGGGTTTAAATTTTCCTGTGAAATTTACCGACTTCGTTGTTGTCAAAATTTAGTTTAAGCGGGAACTCTGAATTGCACTCACTGAGGTGCTTGGAAAAAGAAAATCTATGTTTATTTTCCTTTTAATTAGAGGGTGTATGTGGGTTTTGTATTGAGTATAGCATAGTTTTATTTCCTTTGTTGTTGTTTTTATTATTTGTTTACATCTTTTTTTCAACTACTCTACTCTACTATTGTACTACACTCAATTCCATTCTACCCAACTCTACCCCATTCCATTCCACTCCATTCTACCCCATTCCATTCCACTCCACTCTACCCCATTCCATTATACTGTACTCTACCCCATTGCATTCTACCCTAATCTACTCTACCCCACCCCACCCCATTCCATTCTACTCTACTCTACCCCATTCCATTCTACTCTACTCTACCCCATTCCATTCTACTCTACCCCATTCCATTCTACCCCTTTTCATTCTACTCTACTCTACCCCATTCCATTATACTCTACGCTACTCTACCCCATTACATTCTACTCTACCCCACTCTATTCTACTCTACTCTACCCCATTGCATTCTACTCTGCTCTACTCTACTCTACCCCACTCTACTCTACTCTAATCCATTCTACTCTACTCGACTCTAACCCATTACATTCTACTCTACGCTACTCTACTCTATTCTACCCCATCCCATTCCACTCTACTCTACTCTACTCTACTGTACCCCATTGCATTCTACTCTACGCTACTCTATCCCACCCCATTCCATTCTACTCTACTCTACCCCAATACATTCTACTCTACTCTACTCTACCCCAGTCCAGTTTACTCTACTCTACCCCATTCCATTCAACTCTACCCCATTTTATTCTACTCTACTCTACACCATTCCACTCTACTCTACTCTACACCATTCCACTCTACTCTACTCTACTCTACACCATTCCACTCTACTCTACTCTACTCTACACCATTCCACTCTACTCTACTCTACACCATTCTACTCTACTCTACACCATTCTACTCTACTCTACCCCATTCCATTCTACTCTACTCTACCCCATTCCATTCTACTCTACTCTACCCCATTCCATTCTACTCTACCCCACCCCATTCCATTCTACTCTACCCCACCCCATTCTATTCTACTCTACTCTACTCTAACCCATTCCATTCTACTCTACCCCATTCCATTCTACTCTACTCTACCCCATTCCATTCTACTCTACCCCATTCCATTCTACTCTACTCTACCCCTTTTTATTCTACTCTACTCTACCCTATTCCATTCTACTCTACTCTACCCTATTCCATTCTACTCTACTCTACCCCAGTCCATTCTACTCTACTCTACCCCATTCCATTCTACTCTACTCTACCCCATTCCATTCTACTCTACTCTACTCTACACCATTCCACTCTACTCTACACCATTCCACTCTACTCTACACCATTCCACTCTACTCTACACCATTCCACTCTACTCTACACCATTCCACTCTACTCTACACCATTCCACTCTACTCTACTCTACACCATTCCACTCTATTCTACACCATTCCACTCTACTCTACTCTACACCATTCCACTCTACTCTACACCATTCCACTCTACTCTACACCATTCCACTCTACTCTACACCATTCCACTCTACTCTACACCATTCCACTCTACTCTACACCATTCCACTCTACTCTACTCTACACCATTCCACTCTACTCTACCCTACACCATTCCATTCTACTCTACTCTACACCATTCCATTCTACTCTACTCTACCCCATTCCATTCTACTCTACCCCATTTTATTCTACTCTACCCCATTCCATTCTACTCTACTCTACTCTACACCATTCCATTCTACTCTACTCTACACCATTCCATTCTACTCTACTCTCACCATTCCATTCTACTCTACTCTACCCCATTCCATTTTACTCTACTCTACCCCATTCCATTCTACTCTACTCTACCCCATTCCATTCTACTCTACTCTACCCCATTCCATTCTACTCTACTCTACCCCATTCCATTCTACTCTACTCTACCCCATTCTACTCTACTGTACTCTACACCATTCCACTCTACTCTACTCTACTCTACACCATTCCACTCTACACCATTCCATTCTACTCTACTCTATTGTACTACACTCTATTTCACTCTATTCCGCTCTGCTCTAGTCCACTCTGCTCCATTCCACTCTGCTGTACTCCACCTCACTCTACTACTCCATTCTACTCTACCTCACTCTACTCAATTCCACTACATGCCATTCTACTCTACCCTTGTAAAATAATGAGGCTAATTAGGGGGTGATGTGTTGGTACAAGAGGAAATATAGAATAGATTAAGCTCCTGCAATCCTGCATTTAAAGCCTCACTCCAGGACCATTTTTACTTCCTCCACCCTCCCCCCACTCTCCCACCCCCCCCTTCATCTGATCACTGAACAAAAAAAAATATCCCTCCCTAAAAGCCTTTTTTTTTTACTTAACATAAGTTGTGGTCATGTGACACTGCAGCCACAAGTCTCCAGTTCAGTGCCTGCATGATGTGGACACTTCCTCTTGGGGTCCTCTCTGGATCCAAAAGAGGATGATCTCATCACAGGGGAGTGGGGTCCCCAGGGAAGGGGGGGGCGGATGGGGACATCACAACGTCGGATCTCTGGTTCCCCCCATCTGGAAACAATGGCAGCAAGGAACCAGGAGGGGGTGAGTATATCTGAGGGGACCAAATATCTTGGTGGGGGGGGAATCGTCAGAATGCCGAATCTCTGGTTCCCCCCATCTAGAAACAATGGCAATGGAGGGAGTGAGTATATCTGGCTACACAAGGTAAGGAGGATAAAATACATAGTAGGATGGGTTAAAGTTGAGGGATGACAAAAAAAATAGTTTTAGCCCAGAAAGAAGTTTTAAAGCCCTATTGTAGCCTTAAAAGAAAAGAAAAAAACATCTTCAGATAGAACAAATGTCCACATCATAGCGGATGGGCTCTTGACATAATGCACATTTACGCGCGGCACATTTGCGCATAATAACACGCTCTCCCTCGATTTTCAGTCATGATGTTTTCACAAGGTCATCTTCCAGGTTTGCTGTCTTTAGCCGGCTGGTCCGGGATAGAGGAATTCAGGCCCCAGAATACAAACTGATATGTAAGGCGGAGGATTTTATGGCAAAACGGACACAATGGGGCCGCAAAACTATCCGTGAAGCAGGGTGAGGATTTTGCGTCGGGAAAAGAATGTGCAAAATTGTCACGAAAAATTGCAAATTATACCATATCATCTGATATATGGCAACGACCATAGCTGGTAAGGACTCCTGCATCACCTACTGGCTGGGCACATTATTGTGCCAAATCTATATTCTGCTGATTCTATGTGACTAAAATCTCTGCAGTACTTTCATTTATACAGTGCCTTAAAAAAGTATTCATACCCCTTGAAATTTCCCACATTTTGTCATGTTACAACCAAAAAACGTAAATGTATTTTATTGGGATTTTATGTGATAGACCAACACAAAGTGGCACATAATTGTGAGGTGGAAGGAAAATGATAAATGTTTTTCAAATTTTTTTACAAATAAATATGTGAAAAGTGTGTGTGTGGGGGGGGGGCATTTGTATTCAGCCCCCCTTTACTCTGATACCCCTAACTAAAATCTAGTGGAACCAATTGCCTTCAGAAGTCACCTAATTGGTAAATAGAGTCCACCTGTGTGTAATTTAATCTCAGTATAAATACAGCTGTTCTGTGAAGCCCTCAGAGGTTTGTTAGAGGACCTTAGTGAACAAACAGCATCATGAAGGCCAAGGAGCACACCAGACAGGTCAGGGATACAGTTGTGGAGAAGTATAAAGCAGGGTTAGGTTATAAAACTAATCTCCCAAGCTTTGAACATCTCACGGAGCTCTGTTCAATCCATCATCCGAAAATGGAAAGAGTATGGCACAACTACAAACCTACCAAGACATGGCCGTCCACCTAAACTGACAGGCCGGGCAAGGAGAACATTCATCAGAGACGCTCTCGATCCAATCTGACAGAGCTTGAGCTATTTTGGAAAGAAGAATGGGCAAAAATGTCCCTCTCTAGATGTGCAAAGCTGGTAGAGACATCCCTAAAAAGACTTGCGCCATACAAATGTACCCCCCACACTTTTCACATATTTATTTGTAATAAAACCTTTTATCATTTTCCTTCCACTTTACAATTTTGTGCCACTTTGTGTTGGTCTATCACATAAAATCCCAATAAAATACATTTCTGTTTTTAGATGTAACATGACAAAATGTGGAAAATGTCAAGAGGTATGAATACTTTTTCAAGGCACTGCATGTCTTACAGATCACATAATTTTTGAGAGATGTCGCATATAGGGTTTTTATGATTTCTAAAGCACATGTGCATTCAAGGTTTATTCGTTGCACTAGTAACAATATTGCAATTCTCAGGATTTTTATAGTTGTACTGGCAATAGTGTTTCTGGCCCCCTGAGTCTCTTCTGCAATAACAGTAATATTTTGTTCCACTTTAAAGGGTAACTCCAGTTTCATGGGGGAAAAAAAAACTAAATAAAATAAACACATACAACTGCGACACAAGTCATATTGTAATTGAATGCTTTTAAAATTTCTCTTTTTTCTTTTCAATCTGCAACTCTGTAATTCTCTGTAAAATGCAATATGGCCATCTGGAGGCGCTCTGTACACAGATGGTATACAGGGCGCCCTCTAGAAATGTCATTTCCTGCTTGTGTGATTGGCTAACTGATTATCCCAGCAGTCTGCACTAAGATACAAAGAAAATAAACATGCATACATATATCTCTGTGGAATTGCACTAAGATACAAGTCAGATATCGGGCATCCCCTGCAACAAAAATGTCATTTTTGGTGAGATACTCCCAAATGGAAATCACTTCCTTCAAAAGAGCCAACTTCCCTAAACTACAAACCTTGCTAGAAGATATAAATTGGGATAAAATCTTAGGAACATAGAACACGGAGAAGATATCGAATTGCTTTAAGAGCATATTAAATAAGGGCATTAGCCATTGCATCCCATTGGGTAATACATTTAAAAGAGCAAACAAAAAAAGTCCTGGATGGCTTAACTCCAATGTAAAAATGCATATAAAAAGGAGAAGGTCTTCAAAAAAAATACAAGGCTGAGGGATCATCATCAGCATTCAGACTTTACAAAGAATGCAACAAGAAATGTAAGGGTGCAATTATAGCGGCTAAGATAGAACATGAAAGACACATAGCGGAGGAGAGCAAAAAAAATCCCAAGAAATTCTTTAAGTATTTAAAGAGTAAAAAAGGGAGGACAGACCATATTGGCCCCATAAAGAAGGATGAAGGACATCTGGTTACAAAGGATGGGAAGATGACGAAGGTGTTGAATTTACTCTTCTCCTCAGTCTTCATGAGGGAATTGGGGGGCTTTAGTAACCAAAACTGCAGTGTTTATCCTCATGACAAATCACAGGAAGCACCTCCATGGTTAACAGAGGACAGAATTAGAGATGGACTTGGAAAACGTAACAATAATAAATCACTGGGGCCAGATGGCTTGCACCCGAAGGTCCTTAATGAACTCAGTCAAGTAATTGCCAGACCATTGTTCCTAATTTTTACTGCCAGTCTACTGACTGGAATGGTACCAGCTGATTCAAGAAAAGCCAATGTAGCACCAATATTTAAAAAGGGGCCAAAATACATCCCTGGGAATTACAGACCAGTTAGCCTAACATCAATAGTATGTAAACTCTTGGAGGGGATGATAAGGGACTATATACAAGATTTTAGTAATGAGAACGGTATCATTAGCAGTAATCAGCATGGATTCATGAAGAATCGTTCTTGCCAAACCAATCTATTAACCTTCTATGAGGAGGTGAGTTGCCATCTAGATAAAGGAAGGCCCGTAGACGTGGTGTATCTGGATTTTGCAAAAGCATTTGACTCAGTTCCCCATAAACGTTTACTGTACAAAATAAGGTCCGTTGGCATGGACCATAGGGTGAGTACATGGGTTGAAAACTGGCTACAAGGGCGAGTTCAGAGGGTGGTGATAAATGGGGAGTACTCAGAATGGTCAGGGGTGGGTAGTGGGGTCCCCCAGGGTTCTGTGCTGGGACCAATCCTATTTAATTTGTTCATAAACGACCTGGAGGATGGGATAAAGAGTTCAATCTCTGTATTTGCGGACAATACTAAGCTAAGCAGGGAAATAACTTCTCCGCAGGATGTGGAAACCTTACAAAAAGACCTGAACAAATTAATGGGCTGGGGGACTACATGGCAAATGAGGTTTAATGTAGAAAAATGTAAAATAATGCATTTGGGTAGCAAAAATCTGAATGCAATCTATACACTGGGGGGAGAACCTCTGGAGGAATCTAGGATGGAAAAGGACCTGGGGGCAGTGGCGTCTCCAACTTTCATATTTAGGGGGGGCACATGGGGGGAGAGGGACAAAAATAGGGGGGCAATAAAAAAATGCAAAGATAGATAGATAGATCTATTTATATATATTTTATCTATCCTGGGGCCCTTTACCCCTTTACTACGATCCCACAACGGCCCTTTCACATGTTCTGCAGTGAGCTCCCTTGCTACTGTATTTGGGCCCCCCAGGGTGACAGAGAACAAGAGATATATGTCACCAGCATACCAAGAAAATATAAGGGTCCAAAGCAGTGGGAGAACTATCAAGGTTGGAAAGGTTGTCTTGCCACCGGGCCCTGGTGTTCTACCACTGTGGGGTTCCCCAAGCCTCCTCTTGCTGTCCTGCCCCTGCTATTGACAGCGCTGGTCTGGCATCTCTTAGAATTTACAGGCTGGTTCTCCTGTCCTAAGGATGGGAGAAATCAGTCTGTTTTTTCAGTAACTGAGAGTCCTGGTGGAGTCCTTCCTGCAACTCGCTCTTCTCCCTGCCAATGAGGATGCAGGGGAAGAGCAGATCGGGCGGCCGTGGTTGTGTGAGCGCTTCCATTATGCAGTGTCAGCGAGCAGAGGGAGGGGGAGGAATCACCCGCAGGAGCTGACTGGGGACGTTCTCCCTCTCAATAGAGACTGTGTTACCCCAGCGGTGGCCCGAGTAAGATGCGGCACATCCGATATGAATACAAACAAAAAGAAATTGCCTTTTTGTAAAAAAAAAAAAAAAAAAAAAAATTTAAAAAAAAAAAAATTTTTTTTTTTGGGGGGGCACATGGTGGGGCCCAGCATAATGTTGGGGGGGTCAGGGCCCCCTCTGGCCCCCCCCTAGGGTCGCCATTGCCTGGGGGTCCTAGTAGATGATAGGCTCAGAAATGGCATGCAATGCCAAGCTGCTGCTAACAAAGCAAACAGAATATTGGCATTAAAAAGGGGATCAACTCCAGAGATAAAACGATAATTCTCTCGCTCTACAAGACTCTGGTCCGGCCGCACCTGGAGTATGCTGTCCAGTTCTGGGCACCAGTCCTCAGGAAGGATGTACTGGAAATGGAGCGAGTACAAAGAAGGGCAACAAAGCTAATAAAGGGTCTGGAGGATCTTAGTTATGAGGAAAGGTTGCGAGCACTGAACTTATTCTCTCTGGAGAAGAGACGCTTGAGAGGGGATATGATTTCAATTTACAAATACCGTATTGGTGACCCCACAATAGGGATAAAACTTTTTCGCAGAAGAGAGTTTAACAAGACTCGTGGCCACTCATTAAAATTAGAAGAAAAGAGGTTTAACCTTAAACTACGTAGAGGGTTCTTTACTGTAAGAGCAGCAAGGATGTGGAATTCCCTTCCACAGGCAGTGGTCTCAGCGGGGAGCATCGATAGTTTCAAAAAACTATTAGATAATCACCTGAACGACCGCAACATACAGGGATATACAATGTAATACTGACATATCATCACACACATGGGTTGGACTTTTTGGACTTGTGTATTTTTTTCAACCTGCCCTACTATGTAACTTCTAAAGGGATGCAGACCCTGCAGCTTTCCTCATTAGAACCCTGCAGGTGCAGCAGCTGATTGATAATTATAAAGTCACTTCCATTCACATTCTTTCTACACATGGACACAACAGGCTATATCTTCAGAATAACAAAAGGTAGGAATCTGCATCAAAGTTTGTTATAACCCCGCAATGTATATAGATCACCCAGAGGGGGAGCCCAGCGGCGGGTACCGCAGACTCAATGTCTGCTGGCACCCACTGATCCTTCGGTACAGACACAGAACGGTGATCCTCCTATGTAAACAGGGCAGATCACTGTTCTGTCAGTAGAGAAGTTACAGCCCCTGTGCTCATGCAAAGCATGGACAAGGATCAATGCCTTCCCCTAGTCAAAGCACCTCCCCCACAGTACAAAAACACTGGCTAGGAACACATGTTAACCTCTTCCCAGCCAGTGTCATTAGTACAGTGACAGTGCATATTTTTAGCACTGATCACTGTCTGAGTGTCACTGGTTTCCAAAAAGTGTTAAAAGTGTCAGTTAGTGTCCGACTCCGCTGTAAGTCGTTGATCGCCGCCATTACTGGTAAAAAAAAATAGAAAGAAAAATATATCCATACATATTTTGTAGATGCTATAACGTTTGCGCAAACCAATCAGTATACATTTATTGGGATTTTTTTTTACCAAAAATGTTTAGCAGAATACATATTGGCCTAAATTGATTTTTTAAAATTTTTGTTATTGGATAAATTTATAGCAGAAAATAGAAAATTAATATATTTTTTGCAAAACAGTCAGTATTTTTTGTTTATAGCACAGAAAATAAAAACCACAAAGATGATCAAATACCACCAAAAGAAAGCTCTATTTCTGGGGAAAAAAAGGACGTCAATTTTATTTGTGTATAACGTCGCACGACCGCGCAATTGTCAGTTAAAGTAAAGCTGTGCCGTATCACAAAAAATGGCCTGGTCAGGAAGGGGGAGTAAATCTTCCGGAGGTCAAGTGGTTAAGAAACCTGCAGGTAAAGAAAATTGTTACTGTGGGGGGTGGGGCTGCCATATCTCTCTTCAGGAAGTAAGTCTGAATGATGCCTGAATAATGTTGGTGCCGTCCTTCAGGAGAGAGATGCAGATTGTCATGGGGGGGGAGGGGAGTACTGTGATCTCTTTATGAGGTAATAGATACGTGGAAGTGTTACATTGATATATTTATGTATGTAATGGCGTATTACATATGACCCATCCCCATGATTGAGCTCCAAGGGGTGGAGCGAAATGTGTTGGGGGAGGGCGCGTGGCTTGGCTGGAGTCCGGGGCTGAGGCTGCCATTCATCTCACATCATGCACATGGGTCTACTTCATGATGTGCGGCTTATGGATCTTTTCCTTTGACAGTAAATACCTGGAAGCAGCGGCAGCAAATCCATTAGGGGCGCCGCCCCCCCCTAATCCATGCGCACGGCCCCTAATTTACATGCGGGGCACCGGACACATGGATTCAGGGGGGCCAGAGGCTCTAATTGGTTTAAAAAAAGGGTGGGCTCAGGGCACAGAGCACTGTGCCCCAAGCCCACCTAGCTGTGCGACAAAAGCGAATTATTATTCAGGAATATTCAGAATCAGGGAGACGATAGCGAATTAATATTCAGAATTATTCAGAATCGGGAAGACGATAGCGAATTAATATTCAGGATTATTCAGAATCAGGGAGACGATAGCGAATTAATATTCAGGATTATTCAGAATTGGGGAGACGATAGCGAATTAATATTCAGAATTATTCAGAATCGGGAAGACGATAGCGAATTAATATTCAGAATTATTCAGAATTGGGAAGACGATAGCGAATTAATATTCAGAATTATTCAGAATCGGGAAGACGATAGCGAATTAATATTCAGGATTATTCAGAATCAGGGAGACGATAGCGAATTAATATTCAGGATTATTCAGAATCAGGGAGACGATAGCGAATTAATATTCAGGATTATTCAGAATCAGGGAGACGATAGCGAATTAATATGCGCTATTGTCTTTCTGATTCTCCTCCCAGCCAATCTCGGCTCAGGAAGCGGGTCCTGAGGCCCGATTGGCTGAGAGGAGAAGCGATCCTATTGGTCGCCGAGGAGGAGGCGCAGGGGAAGCCGCACCGCAGCGAAGCCAAGGAAGGAGGAGACGCCCCCCCAGGAAGCCCACGACCTAGAATGGGGTAAGTGCGGAGACCGATCGACCGAGGAGGGGGGGGCATCACCTATACTCCCTCTCCTGTAAGTCTGCCGAAGTCCTTGCCCTTCCCACCTGTCACCATACACAGCAGCCACAGCCACTGCAAGCCTGATGTCGGCGTTCAGCATGTGGGTATAAATCCATTTTTTTTTAAGTACTGATAATTACTGCTTTATTACAAGTACATTATTATGAAGGCATTAGGATTGATTTGTGTTTCACACTCACGAGAAGGTATGAAGCTCTTTGTTGGACTGCCTGCGGTTTTGAAAACAAGTAGAACACGGGTGACGATCGTCCTCGCTCTGGGTGTACGGTTACTTCAAAACCGGAAAAACTGGGCAGACCTTTTTTTTTTTTTTTTTTTTTTTACGAATATAGCTTAAAGCGATAGTATTGCAAAAAACAACAATGTTTTATATTACAGCTCGTCAGTTTTCTTTGGTTTTATTTATTTTGACTTATTTTGATAAGTCTGTTATATTTATTTTTCAACTTTCCTTAACCACTTGCCCTCTAGAAGATTTACCCCCCACCCCCCCACCCTTCGCGACCAGGCCACTTTTTGCGATACAGTACTGTGTTAGTTTAACTGACAATTGCGCGGTCGTGCGACGCTGTGCCCAAATAAAATATTTGTTCTTTTTTTTTCCCCACAAATAGAGCTTTCTTTTGGTGGTATTTTATCACCTCTCTGGTATTCTATTTTTTGCGCTATAAACAAAAAAAAGTGACAATTTAAAAAAAAAAAAAAAAAAAGAAAAAAAGTAAAGAAAAACAATATTTCTTACATTCAGCTATAAAACATCTCCAATAAAAAAATAAAAAAAATGAATTTCTTTATCAATTTAGGCCAATCTGTATTCTGCTACATATGTTTAGTAAAAAAAATCCCAATAAGCGTATATTGATTGGTTTACGCAAAGGTTATCGCTTCTACAAACTATGGGATATTTTTATGGATTTTTTTTTCATTTATTTATTGAATAAAAAACAATATTTTTTACTTTCTGCTATAAAAAACATTCCCAATAAAAAAAAAAAAAAAAATCTAAATTTCTTCATCAGTTTAGACCAATAAGTATTCCGCTACATATTTTTTGTAAAAAAAATAAATAAATAAGCGTACATTGATTGGTTTACGCAAAAGTTATCGCGTCTACAAACTATGGGATATTTTTATGGATTTTTTATTTTATTTCTTTATTGAATAAAAAAAAACAATATTTTTTACTTTCTGCTATAAAACATTCCAAATAAAAAAAATGTAAGAAAAAAATCAAAATTTCTTCATCAGTTTAGGCCAATAAGTATTTTGCTACATATTTTTGGTAAAAATAAATAAATAAATAAGCGTATATTGATCGGTTTGCACAAAAGTTATAGAGTCTACAAACTATGGGATATTTTTTATGGAACTTAAAAAAAATCAATTTAGGCCAATATGTATTCTGCTAAACATTTTTGTTAAAAAAAAAAATCCCAATAAGTGTATATTGATTGGTTTGCGCAAACATTATAGCATCTACAAAATATGTATGGATATTTTTTTTGTTCAATTTTCTTTTTATGTAGTACATGTACAGTCATGCCAATGAACATCTAAATGATTCAGAAAAGGATTGGGAGAAAGTGCTGTGATCAGATGAGACCAAAATTGAGCTCTTTGGCATCAACTCGTCTCGCCGTGTTTGGAGGATGAAAAATGCGGACTATGACCCTAAGAACATCATCCCTACAGTCACACGGAGGTGGAGACATGATGCTTTGGGGGTGTTTCTCTGATAAAGGTACAGGCCGACTTTGCCGCATTGAGGGGCCAATGGACGGGGCCATGTATGGTAAAATCTTGGATGAGAACCTTCTTCCCTCAGCCAGAACACTGAAGATGGGTCATGGATGGGTCTTCTAGTATGACAATGACCCAAAACATAACGCCAAGGCAACAAAGGAGTGGATCAAGAAGAAGCACATTAAGGGTGGCCTAGCCAGTCTCCAGACCTTAATCCTATAGAAAATTTATGGTGGGAGCTGAAACTTCGAGTTGCTAAGAGACAGCCAATAAACCTTAAGGATTTAGAGAAGATCTGTAAAGAAGAGTGGACCAAAATCCCTCCTGAGATGTGTGCAAACCTGATCACCAACTACAAGAAACGTCTGACCTCTGTGCTCACCAACAAGGGTTTCTCCTGCAAGTACTAAGTCATGTTGTGTTTGGGGATCAAATACTTATTTCACTCTCTGAACTGCAACTCAATTTATAATATTTGTATCATGAGTTTTTTTTTTTTTTTCTGGATTTTTGGTTGATATTCTGTCTCTTTCATATAAAATACACCTATGATAAAGAATTATAGACCCTTCATTTCTTTGTAAGTTACAAAATCTGCAGGGGATCAAATAATTATATTCCCCACTGTATGTATGTATCTATGTATGTATGTATATGTATATGTACACACACACACACTATAAATATCTTTATATTCATTTTTTGTAATAATAATAATTACGTTTTTAGTTTTATAAATAGTCACACATGAGCTTATTCTGGGCGTTCTCTCACTAGTCTTTTATACACCCTGTAGTATTATTATTATTATTATTTATACATAATATTTAAAAAAATCATATAATTTTATATACAGGTGTGTGTATACAGTATATTTTTTATTATTTTTATACAGGATTTATGATGTATATCTTATTTAATTCGTAAAGCACTGTACAAACTGTGGGCATTATATAAATCTTGTATTATAATATTACATAGTTAGGTTGAAAAAAAGACACAAGTCCATCTAGTTCAACCATAAAAATAAATAAATATAATATAATATCAAACAATCCCATATACACAATCCTATACCCACAGTTGATCCAGAGGAAGGCGAAAACCCCCCAGCAAAGCATGATCCAATCTGCTCCAGCAGGGAAAAAATTCCTTCCTGATCCCCCGAGAGGGAATCGGATATTCTCTGGGTCAACTTTACCTATAAATATCAGTACCCAGTTATATTATGTACATTTAGGAAAGAATCCAGGCATTTCTTAAAGCAATCTACTGAGCTGAACCACCTATGGAGGGAGTCTATTCCACATTTTCACAGCTCTTACTGTGAAGAAACCTTTTCTTATTTGGAGATGAAATCTTTTTTCCTCTAGACGTAAAGAGTGCCCCCTTGTCCTCTGTGATGACCTTAAAGTGAATAACTCAACACCAAGTTCACTATATGGACCCCTTATATATTTATACATGGTGATCATATCCCCCCTTATATATTTATACATGGTGATCATATCCCCCCTTATATATTTATACATGGTGATCATATCCCCCCTTATATATTTATACATGGTGATCATATCCCCCCTTATATATTTATACATGGTGATCATATCCCCCCTTAATCTCATCTTCTTAAGAGGGAATAGATTCAGTTCCTCTAATCTTTCCTCATTGCTGATCTCCTCCATGCCTCTTATCAGTTTGGTTGCCCTTCTCTGCACTTTCTCCAGTTCCCTGATATCCTTTTTGAGAACTGGTGCCCAAAACTGAACTGCATATTCCAGATGAGGTCTTACTAATGATTTGTACAGGGGGGCAAAATTATATCTCTCTCTGGAGTCCATACCTCTCTTAATACAAGAAAGGACTTTACTCGCTTTGGAAACTACAGCTTGGCATTGGATGTTATTATTGATCTTATGATCCACCAAAACCCCCAGATCCTTCTCCATCATTGATTCCCCCAGTTGTACCCCCCCAGTATGTATGATGCATGAATATTCTTAGCCTCCAAGTGCATAACTTTACATTTCTCAGCATTAAACCTCATCTGCCACTTAGTTGCTCAATTAGACAGAGCATTGAGGTCGGCTTATAAATTGGAGACATCCTGTAAGGACGTTATTCCACTGCATAGCTTAGTGTCATCTGCAAAGACTGAAATCCCAGACCCGATATCATTTATAAGGATATTAAAAAGTAAGTGTCCCAACACTGAACCTTGGGGTACACCACTGATAACCTTAGACCATTCAGAGTAAGAATCGTTAACCACTACTCTCTGGATTCTGTCTTTTAGCCAGTTTTCTATCTATTTACAAACTAATATTTCCAAGCCTGTAGACTTCACCTTACACATGAGCCGTGTGTGCGGAACTGTATCGAACGCTTTTGCAAAATCCAAGTATACCACGCCCACAGCCACCCCTCTGTCCAAGTATACCACGTCCACAGCCACCCCTCTGTCCAAGTATACCACGTCCACAGCCACCCCTCTGTCCAAGTATACCACGTCCACAGCCACCCCTCTGTCCAAGTATACCACGTCCACAGCCACCCCTCTGTCCAAGTATACCACGCCCACCCCTCTGTCCAAGTATACCACGCCCACCACCACCCCTCTGTCCAAGTATACCACGCCCACCGCCACCCCTCTATCCAAGTATACCACGTCAACAGCCACCCCTCTGTCCAAGTATACCACGCCCACAGCCACCCCTCTGTCCAAGTATACCACGTCCACAGCCACCCCTCTGTCCAAGTATACCACGTCCACAGCCACCCCTCTGTCCAAGTATACCACGTCCACAGCCACCCCTCTGTCCAAGTATACCACGTCCACAGCCACCCCTCTGTCCAAGTATACCACGTCCACAGCCACCCCTCTGTCCAAGTATACCACGCCCACCCCTCTGTCCAAGTATACCACACCCACCACCACCCCTCTGTCCAAGTATACCACGCCCACCGCCACCCCTCTATCCAAGTATACCACGTCAACAGCCACCCCTCTGTCCAAGTATACCACGTCCACAGCCACCCCTCTGTCCAAGTATACCACGCCCACCCCTCTGTCCAAGTATACCACGCCCACTGCCACCCCTCTGTCCAAGTATACCACGCCCACCGCTACCCCTCTGTCCAAGTATACCACGTCCACTGCCACCTCTGTCCAAGGTTTTACTTACCTCCTCATAAACAGAAATGTAATTTGTTTGACAACTTCTGTCTTTCATGCTGTCTGTTGCTTAAAAAATTTTTTCCAGCAAGAACTCATCTATGTGGTCTTTTATTAAACTCTCCAGTATCTTCCTAACTATAGAAGTTATACTAACAGTTCTATAATTACTTGGTAAAGACTTTGTTCCCTTTTTAAATATGGGCACCACATTGGCCCTACACCAGTCCAGTGGTACCATCCCCGTCATTAACGAGTCCCTAAATATTAGAAACAATGGCTTTGTAATGACTGAGCTCAATTCTTTTAGGAACTGTGAATGGATGCCATCTGGTCCAGGTGTTTTATCCACCTTTATTCTGTCTAAAAGTTTCTGGACCAGATCACACATATTAATAAGAATATATATATATGTGACGTGTGATTATTCTGGGAATTTCAGCAGAAGGCTTTTCAGATTATTAAATGATTTTCAATTTGAATGAGCCGGGAATCAAAGAATTTGATGATCATTTTGGGACATAGGAGGCAAAAACCCAGCTTCCAAATCACCTGTAAAAGGATGACAGAGGCTCAAACCCCATACCCATTCCGTTTAGTACATTGGCCAGAGTTCTGCTTCAAGGGACAATTCTTACTTTGGTATAGTTTTTTTTATCTTTTTAAGCTCTTCTTCCATACATTCTCTATACATAACCTGTCCATACTCTTACCATATCTGAACTGTGCAACTCCATGGAGAGCCGCTGCTACACTCCCTGATCCGGTCACTATATAATCCCCCCCCCCCATTCGTTGCCATAGGCAACTGCGGCGTTTGTTCATGAAAAGACCAGGCCGTGTATTACATGTAATCTGAACTGCGGAGAGCCTCGTACCTCTTCTCAGCAGCTCTCGTGCCTCTCCTCCTCCCGGAGAGTTTGGGGTTTTTTTTGTGTTTGATTTTTACCAATCAGTGCACGGCAAGTCAGGCAGATTTAACACAGGTCCGTGTCATTGCCCCCGGGGGGGCCCCTTTTTAGCCTTGAGACCCCCAGCAGTCTTATGTAGCATTAATTTGTGAAGGAATCGTCCTGCTGACGTTTTGTCCCCTTTTTAGAAGTCTCACTCCTCTGCTGCAGCCTTGTTATAAGAAGGTTCCCCCCCTCGCTTTCCTCTTGCTAACCAGTATGATTGTGTCACCAGTGCTTACCTGGTCCTGCTGAGCGGTCCGGTCCATGATGACCCCGGTGGGAAATCTGGGAGTTGGCCGGTGACTCCTCCAGGCTCTGTCACCTCTCTGGTCGCTCAACTTCCTTGTGGAGCTCAAACTTCCTTGTTGTCCTCTCTGTAGTGGAAGGAGAAGAACACACACCGGCCCGGCCTCACCTGCAGACTGACACAACCCGTCCTTCCTTTTTATTTTGTTTTTGTCCTTTTTTTTTTTTTTTGTGCAGCTTTTTAACTCTTGCAGTGCCGGAGGGGCTGAGCGCTGTGTGTTGCATTTGCTGGGCTTACAAGGGACATCAATTGGTTTATAATGGAAAATCTTGTTGGGGAGCTAAAGAGTTTTAGGAGACTTTTTTTTTTTTATATAATTTTTTTATTTTTTACTACTATTTTTTTTTTTTTTTTAGGTTAATAAAATCTGGGTAGCGGAAACCTGTCTGTATTTACTGAGATGCCTTTTTTTTTTTTCTTCCTCACTATCCATACGGTCACCAGGAGTCGAGACAGTTTAACCACTTCAGCCCCAGAAGGATTTGCCCCCTTAATGACCGGAGCATTTTTTGTTTTTGCGCTGCGGCGCTTTAACAGACAATTGCGCGGTCGTGCGATATTGTACCCAAACTAAAATCGATGTCCTTTTTTTTTTTTTTTTTTTTTATAAATACCTTTTTAACTCTCGCAGTGCCGGAGGGGCTGAGCACTGTGTATTGCATTTGCTGGGCTTACAAGGGACATCAATTGGTTTATAATAGAAAATCTTGTTGGGGAGCTAAAGAGTTTTAGGAGATTTTATTTATTTTTTTTTGTATTTTTTTTTTTTTTACTACTATTTTATTTATTTTTTTGCTACTATTTTATGTTATTTTTTTTACTTCTATTTATTTATTTTTTTTAGGTTAATAAAATCTGGGTAGCGGAAACCTGTCTGTATTTACTGAGATGCCTTTTTTTTTTTCTTCCTCGCTATCCATACGGTCACCAGGAGTCGAGACAGTTTAACCACTTCAGCCCCAGAAGGATTTGCCCCCTTAATGACCGGAGCATTTTTTGGTTTTGCGCTCCGGCGCTGCGGCGCTTTAACTGACAATTGCGCGGTCGTGCGATGTTGTACCCAAACTAAAATCGATGTCCTCTTTTTTTATAAATAGCTTTTTAACTCTCGCAGTGGGGCTGAGCACTGTGTGTTGCATTTGCTGGGCTTACAAGGGACATCAATCAATTGGTTTATAATAGAAAATCTTGTTGGGGAGCTAAAGAGTTTTAGGAGATTTTTTTTTTTTTTTTTTTTTGTATATATTTTTTTTTTTTTACTACTATTTTTTTATTTTATTTCTTTACTACTATTTTAGTTTTTTTTTGGTACTATTTTATTTTATTTTTTATACTACTATTTTTTACTTTATTTTTTTTACTACTATTTTATTTATTTTTTTGCTACTATTTTATTTTATTTTTTTTACTACAATTTTTTTTTTTTTTTTTTTTTAGGTTAATAAAATCTGTGTAGCGGAAACCTGTCTGTATTTACTGAGATGCCTTTTTTTTTTTCTTCTCGCTATCCATACGGTCACCAGGAGTCGAGACAGTTTAACCACTTCAGCCCCAGAAGGATTTGCCCCCTTAATGATCGAAGCATTTTTAAATTTTTTTTGGATGCGGCACTGAGTCGCTTTAACGGACAATTGCGCGGTCATGCGACGCTGTACCCAAACTAAAATTGATGTCCTTTTTTTTTTTCCCCACAAATAGAGCTTTCTTTTGGTGGTATTTGATCACCTCTGCCTTTTTTTTTTTTGCGCTAGAAACAAACAAAAAAAAAGAGCGACAATTTTGAAAAAAAAAAATTTTTTTTTTTTTTACTTTTTGCTATAATACATTAAAAAAAACACATATAACACATAGGCTGATACATATTTTTCTACATATTTTTGGTTAAAAAAAAAATCACAATAGGCGTATATTGATTGGTTTGCACAAAAGTTACAAACGTCAAGCGTCTACAAACTATGGGATATATTTAGGGACTTCTATTTATTTTTCTATTGTTATTACAAGTGATGGTGACGATCTGCGTTTTTTTTTTTGTTTTTTTTTGTTTTTTGTTAAGCGGGACTGCAACATTGCGGTGGACAAATCGGACCCCAAATGACACCTTTTTGGGGACCAGTGACATTATTACATTGGCATACCTCACAACATTTTGAGATGGGAACAAGGGACAGCTATTGGCAAAAGTATGCAGGCATAGGACACACCCCCTGCCACGCCCCCTTAAAGGGGAATTATACAAAAAAATTAGTTAAACCCAGAGGTGCTTTTTTTTATTTTTTTACCACTACTATTCCTTTATATTGGCTTTTAAAAATTACAAATGCAGCAATTTAGAAATCAGATGAAAGGTTTAGCGCGGGGAAACACTTTTTGAAAGATAAAAAGTGCATTTTAAATACAACTATATAGATCAGACCAAAATAAGGGACAGATGAGGGGGAATGAGGGACAGAGGGGACATTGCTCCAAATCTGGGACAGTCCCTCGAAATCAGGGACATTTGGGAGGTATACATTGATCAGTGCTATAAAAAATGGCAGGGAAGGGGTTAACACTAGGGGGCGATCAAGGGGTTAAGTGTGTTCTAACCGTGGGGGGGATGGGCTACCAGCGACATAACAGAGATCACTGTTTCCGATGACTGGGAACAGAAGATGTCATGTCCCCCTGTCAGAACGGGAATCCCGCTTGTTTACACTGGCAGATCCCCGTTCTGCCTCTGTATTAGGCGATTACGGGTCGCTGGCGGACATCGAGCCCGCCCGACCCGCCGGCACGGTCCCGCAGCGTGCACAGCTACGGCGATTCGTGCAGGAGAGCCGACCTGCTGCCGTATAACGTCTTCTGTGTCTTTTAATTATGGCCATAAAAATAAAATCTATATATACAGTGCCTTGAAAAAGTATTCACACCCTTTGAAATTCTCCACATTTTTTCAGGTTACAACCAAAAACGTAAATGTATTTTATTGGGATTTTATGTGATAGACCAACACAAAGTGGCACATAATTGTGAAGTGGAAGGAAAATGATAAATGGTTTTCATTTTTTTTTTACAAATAAATATGTGAAAAGTGTGGGGGGTACATTTGTATGGCGCCCCCCGGAGTCAATACTTTGTAGAACCGCCTTTCTCTGCAATTACAGCTGCAAGTCTTTTTGGGGATGTCTCTTCCAGCTTTGCACATCTAGAGAGGGACATTTTTGCCCATTATTCTTTGCAAAATATCTCAAGCTCTGTCAGATTGGATGGAGAGCGTCTGTGAACAGTAGGGATGAGCCGAACACCCCCCGGTTCGGTTCGCACCAGAACCCGCGAACGGACCGAAAGTTCGCACGAACGTTAGAACCCCATTGACGTCTATGGGACTCGAACGTTCGAAATCAAAAGTGCTCATTTTAAAGGCTAATTTGCATGGTATTGTCCTAAAAAGGGTTTGGGGACCCGGGTCCTACCCCAGGGGACATGTATCAATGCAAAAAAAACTTTTAAAAACGGCCGTTTTTTCGGGAGCAGTGATTTTAATGATGCTTAAAGTAAAAAAAAAAAAGTGAAATATTCCTTTAAATATCGTACCTGGGGGGTGTCTATAGTATGCCTGTAAAGTGACGCGTGTTTCCCATGTTTAGAACAGTCCCTGCACCAAATGTCATTTTTAAAGGAAAAAATCTCATTTAAAACTGCTTGCGGGTTTAATGTCATGTCGGGTCCTGGCAATATGGATGAAAATCAGTGAGACAAACGGCATGGGTACCCCCCAGTCCATTACCAGGCCCTTTGGGTCTTGTATGGATATTAAGGGGAACCCCGCACCCAAATTAAAATAAGGAAAGGTCCCTATATACTCTGAACAGCAGTATACAGGCGGTGCAAACAAGACAGGGACTGTAGGTTTGTTGTTAAGTAGAATCTCTTTGTAATTTTGAACATTTTTAATGTGTTTAGCTCCAGCCAAAAAATCTTTTCTAAGCTTTTTGGAAAACATAGGGAAGGGTTATCACCCCTGTGACATTTGTTTTGTGTCTTTCCTCCTCTTCAGAAGATTTCACCTCACTTTTTTGTCCCAATGAAAAATGTTTTTTGAAAATTTGGGTTTTTTTGTGGAACAAGGATTGGAAAGCATCAGTGGAAAGGAGAAATTGTTTTCCCATATTAACTCTTACATGAGAGAATTTCCCTTCCTATGGGTAGATTTCATCTCACTTCCTGTTGTCTCCTTCCGTTTGCAAGTAGGAGTCGTTTGTAAGTTAGATGTTTGAAAGTAGGGTCCTGCCCTATATACTCAGCAGAAATTTGGGCCTTAGGTGTTGCTGTGGCCAAAACACTGTAAGCCCTCACAGGGCCCTGCTGTGAAATATTAGATCAAGAATTGTAATTACATGCCCCTGTTGAACAGGAGCTGAAAAATTAGGCCTTAGGCACTGGTGCTGGTGCCACAACACTGCAACCCCTCACAGACACTCTAGTTGGAACGCAGGAACGAGCACTGCTGCAAAGTATTGCATCAAAAATTGTAATTACACGCCCCTGTTAGACAGGGGCAGAAAAATTGGGCCTTAGGCACTGGTGCTGGTGCCACAACACTGCAACCCCTCACAGACACTCTAGTTGGAACGCAGGAACGAGCACTGCTGCAAAGTATTGCATCAAAAATTGTAATTACACGCCCCTGTTAGACAGGGGCAGAAAAATTGGGCCTTAGGCACTGGTGCTGGTGCCACAACACTGCAACCCCTCACAGACACTCTAGTTGGAACGCAGGAACGAGCACTGCTGCAAAGTATTGCATCAAAAATTGTAATTACACGCCCCTGTTAGACAGGGGCAGAAAAATTGGGCCTTAGGCACTGGTGCTGGTGCCACAACACTGCAACCCCTCACAGACACTCTAGTTGGAACGCAGGAACGAGCACTGCTGCAAAGTATTGCATCAAAAATTGTAATTACACGCCCCTGTTAGACAGGGGCAGAAAAATTGGGCCTTAGGCACTGGTGCTGGTGCCACAACACTGCAACCCCTCACAGACACTCTAGTTGGAACGCAGGAACGAGCACTGCTGCAAAGTATTGCATCAAAAATTGTAATTACACGCCCCTGTTAGACAGGGGCAGAAAAATTGGGCCTTAGGCACTGGTGCTGGTGCCACAACACTGCAACCCCTCACAGACACTCTAGTTGGAACGCAGGAACGAGCACTGCTGCAAAGTATTGCATCAAAAATTGTAATTACACGCCCCTGTTAGACAGGGGCAGAAAAATTGGGCCTTAGGCACTGGTGCTGGTGCCACAACACTGCAACCCCTCACAGACACTCTAGTTGGAACGCAGGAACGAGCACTGCTGCAAAGTATTGCATCAAAAATTGTAATTACACGCCCCTGTTAGACAGGGGCAGAAAAATTGGGCCTTAGGCACTGGTGGTGGCGCCCAGAACCAAAAATGTTCTTACAAGCTATCAGCGTGATGATTGAGGAGGAAGAGGATAATTACTCAGGGATAATCACTCAGCATCAACATAGGCAGTCTTTGAAGGGATCTGAAAAAAATTATTCAGTTACATCAGCATCAGGTGCTTGGTAGCTGGTGGTGATCCAAGACTGATTCATTTTTATGAAGGTCAGCCGATCGACCGAGTCAGTGGACAGACGCACCCTGTGATCGGTTACCACGCCTCCAGCAGCACTGAATGTACGTTCCGAAAGAACGCTGGATGCAGGACAGGCCAGTAGCTCAATTGCATACTGTGCAAGCTCTGGCCAGTGATCCATCCTCAAGACCCAGTAACCCAGAGGATTTTCGGTGGGAAAGGTGTCCAAGTCTGATCTTGCCCCTAGGTATTCCTGCACCATGTAAAACAGACGCTGGCGATGGTTGCTGGAACCGATCATACCTTGGGGCTGCGGACCAAAAAATTGTCTGAACGCATCGGTCAGACGGCCACCTTCTCCACCGCTCCTTCTTTGACTGACCGAAGCCTCAGCAACACGTTGTCCAGAAACAGGAGTTTGTAACCTCCCAGTCTCTGGGAACGCGTTGCACAGACCTTTCTGCAAGGCCTCCCGAAGATGTTTCATCCTCTGCTCCCTCTGCGATGGCAAGATAAGGTCCGCAACCTTACCCTTGTAACGTGGATCAAGGAGGGTTGCCAGCCAGTATTGGTCCTTCTCCTTGATACCACGAATACGAGGATCCTTACGCAGGCTTTGCAGGATCAGGGAGGCCATGCAGCGTAGGTTTGCTGAGGCATTCGGTCCGGAGTCCTCTGGGTCACTAAGGACAACAACGTCCGCAGCCACCTCCTCCCAGCCACGTACAAGTCCATGTGTTCCTTGGGACTGATCCCTTAAAGACTGCTGATGCTGAGTGCCAGGCTCCACCTCCATACTGACACAATCTTCCTCCTCCTCCTCCTCCTCCTCCTCGTCCTCTTCCTGTGTGATCGGCGGGCACGCAGGAACACTGTCTGGATAAAGGGGGCCTTGAGAGCTAAGGAAGTCCTCCTCTTCCTGCCTCTGTTCTGCCTCAAGTGCCCTGTCCATTATTCCACGCAGCGTGTGCTCCAACAGGTGGACAAGGGGGACAGTGTCACTGATGCATGCACTGTCAGTGCTCACCATCCTCGTGGCCTCCTCGAATGGTGACAGGACAGTGCATGCATCCCTGATCATGGCCCACTGGCGTGGGGAAAAAAAACCAAGGTCCCCTGACCCTGTCCTGGTGCCATAGTCGCACAGGTACTCATTGATGGCCCTCTGCTGCGTGTGCAGCCGCTGCAGCATGGCCAACGTCGAGTTCCACCTGGTGGGCATGTCACAGATTAGGCGGTTCTTGGGCAGGTTAAACTCCTTTTGGAGGTCCGTCAGCCGAGCACTGGCATTATATGACCGGCGGAAATGCACACAGACTTTCCTGGCCTGCCTCAGGACATCCTGTAAGCCCGGGTACCTGCCCAAGAACCGCTGCACCACCAAGTTAAGGACGTGAGCCAAACAGGGCACATGGGTCAGTTGTCCCTGTCGGAGGGCAGAGAGGAGGTTGGTGCCATTGTCGCAAACCACCATTCCTGCCTTAAGTTGGCGTGGCGTCAACCACCTCTGAACCTGCCCCTGCAGAGCTGACAGAACCTCTGCCCCAGTGTGGCTCCTGTCCCCCAAGCACACCAGCTCAAGCACCGCATGGCATCTTTTGGCCTGCGTACTTGCGTAGCCCCTTGAACGCCTACGGAGCACCGCTGGTTCCGAGGAAGAGGCCATGGAGGAAGAAGAAGAGGAGGGGGTGGAGGAGAGAGGTGTGTCACAATCAGCATTTTGGAGGCGTGGTGGCGGAACAACCTCCAACACTACTGCACCTTGTCCTGCATCCTTCCCAGCTGCCAGCAGAGTCACCCAATGCGCCGTGAAACTTAAGTAACGTCCCTGTCCATGCCTGCTGGACCATGAGTCAGCGGTAATATGCACCTTACCGCTGACCGCCCTGTCCAGCGAGGCATGGACATTGCCTTCCACATGCCGGTAGAGAGCCGGAATCGCCTTCCGTGAGAAAAAGTGGCGTTTGGGTACCTGCCACTGAGGAACCGCACATTCCACAAACTCACGGAAGGGGGCAGAGTCTACCAACTGAAAAGGCAGCAGTTGAAGTGCTAGCAATTTTGCCAAGCTAGCATTCAACCGCTGGGCATGTGGATGGCTGGGAGCAAACTTCTTTCGGCGGGGCAGCAGCTGGGGCAGGGAAATTTGCCTGGTACAATCTGACGTCGGTGTACCAAAAGCAGATTGCCCACAAGTACTTGGCTGTGACACACCTAATTCTACACCTTCATTCCTCTCACTGCAGGTCTCAGAGAGGACTGAAGGTCTAGTGGGGTTGGAAATCTCAGCTGATGAGGAGCAAGGAGAGATCCTCTTTGTTCTTTGGTGTGGGTCTTTCAGATACGCTTGCCAACGAACTGCATGGCAGGTCAACATATGTCTGGTCAAGCATGTGGTACCCAAGCGGGAGATGTTTTGGCCACGCGAGATACGCTTGAGACATATGTTGCAAATAGCAGCGGTGCGATCTGATGCACTCGTCTCAAAAAAGGCCCACACCAAAGAACTTTTTGAATAACGCGCAGAGACTGCAGCGCCCTGCACATGTGGAGCTTTGGGGTGTGATGCAGTCAATGTGCTGCCCTTAGGCTGGCCCCTGGAGGGCATCCTGCCTCGTTGGTGATGTGCCGCCTCCTCCTCCTCCTCCTCCTCCTCTCTCCTATCAGGCACCCACGTTGAGTCAGTGACCTCATCATCCCCTCCCTCCTCATCACTGGAGCAAACCTGGCAGTATGCTGCAGCAGGGGGAGCATGACTGCCAGATTGCTGTCCTTCTTGGGCACCCCCTCTGTCCGTGCTCATGTTACTGCCTTCATCGAGCTCAGTATCATCATCAGAGCCTTCCAAACGCTGGGCATCCTCCTGGAGCATGTACCCAACACTGTGGTCAAACAGTTCGAGGGAATCCTCATGAGGACATGGTGGAGCTAGGGAAGGAGTCACTGATGACATTGAGCTGAGGGAAGAGGCCGCTGCTTTGCCAGACAAAGCACCCTGGGCATGGGTGAGAGAGGATGAGGAGGATGAGGACGGCTTGGTCATCCACTCGACCAAGTCTTCCGCATGTTGCGGCTCAACACGGCCAGCTGCCGAAAAAAAGGCCAAGCGTGTCCCATGGCCACGTGCTGATGAGGATGCACCGTCTCCACGACCAGCACTAGACACAGAGCCTGCTTGCCCTCTCTTATTGGCTTGTGACTGTCTGCCTCTCCTTCTTGGCCTTCCAGACATACTAATGGCCTGTAGCTGCACTAAGCTGGGATAGAACACCTGTAATTTTCTTCAGGTAGCTTTATATACTGTAACCAGACAAGCCTGCCTGTCAGTAGGAAGATAACAGGAACGGATCTAGCTGAACACTGTGAGCAGGACACACTGTACTAAATGTAAATAGTCTAGCTGCCTGACCGTGGTACTAATAGGATCAAAAAGAACACCTGTAATTTTCTTCAGGTAGCTTTATATACTGTAACCAGACAAGCCTGCCTGTCAGTAGGAAGATAACAGGAACGGATCTAGCTGAACACTGTGAGCAGGACGCACTGCACTGAATGTAAATAGCAGGAACGGATCTAGCTGAACACTGTGAGCAGGACGCACTGCACTGAATGTAAATAGCAGGAACGGATCTAGCTGAACACTGTGAGCAGGACGCACTGCACTGAATGTAAATAGCAGGAACGGATCTAGCTGAACACTGTGAGCAGGACGCACTGCACTGAATGTAAATAGCAGGAACGGATCTAGCTGAACACTGTGAGCAGGACGCACTGCACTGAATGTAAATAGCAGGAACGGATCTAGCTGAACACTGTGAGCAGGACGCACTGCACTGAATGTAAATAGCAGGAACGGATCTAGCTGAACACTGTGAGCAGGACGCACTGCACTGAATGTAAATAGCAGGAACGGATCTAGCTGAACACTGTGAGCAGGACGCACTGCACTGAATGTAAATAGCAGGAACGGATCTAGCTGAACACTGTGAGCAGGACGCACTGCACTGAATGTAAATAGCAGGAACGGATCTAGCTGAACACTGTGAGCAGGACGCACTGCACTGAATGTAAATAGCAGGAACGGATCTAGCTGAACACTGTGAGCAGGACGCACTGCACTGAATGTAAATAGCAGGAACGGATCTAGCTGGACACTGTGAGCAGGACGCACTGCACTGAATGTAAATAGCAGGAACGGATCTAGCTGAACACTGTGAGCAGGACGCACTGCACTGAATGTAAATAGCAGGAACGGATCTAGCTGAACACTGTGAGCAGGACGCACTGCACTGAATGTCAATAGCAGGAACGGATCTAGCTGAACACTGTGAGCAGGACGCACTGCACTGAATGTAAATAGCAGGAACGGATCTAGCTGAACACTGTGAGCAGGACGCACTGCACTGAATGTAAATAGCAGGAACGGATCTAGCTGAACACTGTGAGCAGGACGCACTGCACTGAATGTAAATAGCAGGAACGGATCTAGCTGAACACTGTGAGCAGGACGCACTGCACTGAATGTAAATAGCAGGAACGGATCTAGCTGAACACTGTGAGCAGGACGCACTGCACTGAATGTAAATAGCAGGAACGGATCTAGCTGAACACTGTGAGCAGGACGCACTGCACTGAATGTAAATAGCAGGAACGGATCTAGCTGAACACTGTGAGCAGGACACACTGCACTAAATAGTCTAGATAGAAGATAACAGGAACGGATCTAGCTAAACTGAATACAGTGTATATATATATATGCAACACCTGGGATGCATATATATACACAATACACTGTAAGTGCAGCTAACTGACTGACTGTTCTGCCTAATCTATCTAACTCAAATCAAATGACACTGTCTCTCTCTCTCTCTATCTCTCAGCACACCGGAACACACACTACACAGGGCCGCCGTGCAGGCGGCCTTATATAGTGTGGGGTGTGTACTAAATCCCCTGAGCCATAATTGGCCAAAGCCACCCTGGCTTTGGCCAATTACAGCTCTCTCTACTGACGGCGCTGTGATTGGCCAAGCATGCGGGTCATAGTGCATGCTTGGCCAATCATCAGCCAGCAATGCACTGCGATGCCGCAGTGAATTATGGGCCGTGACGCGCCACACGAATTTGGCGCGAACGGCCCATATCGTTCGCAATTCGACGGACGGTCGAACAGCCGATGTTCGAGTCGAACATGGGTTCGACTCGAACACGAAGCTCATCCCTAGTGAACAGCAATTTTCAAGTCTTGCCACAGATTCTCAATGTGATTTAGGTCTGGACTGTGACTGGGCCATTCTAACACATGAATATGCTTTGATCTAAACCATTCCATTGTAGCTCTGGCTGTATGTTTCGGGTCGTTGTCCTGCTGGAAGGTGAACCTCCGCCCCAGTCACAAGTCTTTTGCAGACTCCAACAGGTTTTCTTCTAAGATTGTCCTGTATTTGTCTCCATCCATCTTCCCATCAACTCTGACCAGCTTCCCTGTCCCTGCTGAAGAAAAGCATCCCCACAACATGATGCTGCCACCACCATGTTTCACAGTGGGGATGGTGTGTTCAGGATGATGTGCAGTGTTAGTTTTCCGCCACACATAGCGTTTTGATTGTAGGCCAAAAAGTTCATTTTTGGTCTCATATGACCAGATCACCTTCTTCCACATGTTTGCTGTGTCCTCCACATGGCTTCTCACAAACTGCAAACAGGACTTCTTATGACTTTCTTTCACCAATGTCTTTCTTCTTGTCACTCTTCTATAAAGGGCAGATTTGTGGAGTGCCACTGAAAGAAATCTCTATTTGTGTGAAAAAATGATTCAGTGCCTTACAATGCACATATAATCTTATAAGGAGATTGTGGTTGAAAACAATAGTCTAGTGGCAGGGTCTCGTTAAATATTGCAATGCAAAATACACTATATTACCAAAAGTATTGGGACGCCTGCCTTTACACACACATGAAATTTAATGGCATCCCAGTCTTACTCCGTAGGGTTCAATATTGAGTTGGCCCACCCTTTGCAGCTATAACAGCTTCAACTCTTCTGCCACAAGGTTTAGGAGTGTCTATGGAAATGTTTGACCATTCTTCCAGAAGCACATTTGTGAGGTCAGGCACTGATGTTGGACGAGAAGGCCTGGCTCGCAGTCTCTGCTCTAATTCATCTCAAAGATGTTCTATCAGATATATATATATTTTTTTTTTCTGCTCCTTCTGACATTTTGCATCAGAATGTTTTTTTATTTTTTTTGCTACACAGATATACAGCCACTAAGTGGAGCTCCTGGCTTCTCATTTTTACAGTTTCTCCGTGCCTTTCATTGTAAAAAGCCAGCCATTTTATAGATCTCAGTAGCTCAAGCAGCCATTTACACCCAGCAGCACGCTAATCCCTGCCTATCCATATGGCTCCAGCTGAGGCCTTAATCGGAGATAGAACATCTGAAAGGAAACAGATTCTGCTGCGCTGTCTCATTAGCTAAGCCATGGTGCTTTCAGAATCTGTTGTCATGTCTTAAATGTTTTTTTGTAAAAGAAAGATTGTGTGATTATATACGGTATATGTGTGTATATGAATGTATAGATTTATATATTTATAGTTGCATTAAAAAAAGGGGTCATCCATCTAACAACACCACTGCCCAATGCTGACAGGCCGGCGCCACATTTTTGACATCTGCTCTGTAAAATAACATGGACATCCTATCCGTAGTCCCATGTACAAAAGTATCACAGGCTCCTCCCATGTATAGAAGTATCACAGGCTCCTCCCATGTACATAAGTATCACAGGCTCCTCCCATGTACATAAGAATCACAGGCTCCTCCCATGTACATAAGTATCACAGACTCCTCCCATGTACATAAGTATCACAGGCTCCTCCCATGTACATAAGAATCACAGGCTCCTCCCATGTACATAAGTATCACAGGCTCCTCCCATGTACATAAGTATCACAGGCTCCTCCCATGTACATAAGAATCACAGGCTCCTCCCATGTACATAAGTATCACAGGCTCCTCCCATGTACATAAGTATCACAGGCTCCTCCCATGTACATAAGTATCACAGCCTTTGCTCAATACTTTGGTGAAGCTCCTTTGGCACCAATTACAGCCTCAAGTCTTGTTGAGTATGATGCTACAAGCTTGGCACACCTATTTTTGGGCAGTTTCTCCCATTCTTCTTTGCAGGACCTCTCAAGCTCCATCAGGTTGGATGGGGAGCGTCGGTGTACAGCCATCTTCAGATCTCTCCAGAGATGTTCAATCGGGTTCAAGTCTGGGCTCTGGCTGGGCCACTCAAGGACATTCACAGAGTTGTCCCGTAGCCACTCCTTTGTTATCTTGGCTGTGTACTTAGGGTCGTTGTCCTGTTGGAAGATGAACCTTCGCCGCAGTCTGAGGTCCAGAGCGCTCTGGAGCAGGTTTTCATCAAGGATGTCTCTGTACATTGCTGCATTCACCTTTCCCTCGATCCTGACTAGTCTCCCAGTTCCTGCAACTGAAAAACATCCCCACAGCATGATGCTGCCACCACCATGCTTCACAGTAGGGATGGTATTGGTCAGGTGATGAGCGGTGCCTGGTTTCCTCCAGATATGACGCTTGTCATTCAGGCCAAAGAGTTCAATCTTTGTTTCATCAGACCAGAGAATTTTGTTTCTCATGGTCCTTCAGGTGTCTTTTGGCAAACTCCAGGTGGGCTGTCATGTGCCTTTTACTGAGGAGTGGCTTCCATCTGGCCCCTCTACCATACAGGCCTGATTGGTGGAGTGCTGCAGAGATGGTTGTTCTTCTGGAAGGTTCTCCTCTCTCCACAGAGCAACACTGGAGCTCTGTCAGAGTGACCATCGGGTTCTTGGTCACCACCCGGACTAAGACCCTTCTCCCCCTGATCACTCAGTTTGGCCAGGCGGCCCGCTCTAGGAAGAGTCCTGGTGGTTCCAAACTTCTTCCATTTACAGACGATGGAGGCCACTGTGCTCATTGGCACCTTCAATGCTGCAGAAATGTTTCTGTACCCTCCCCCCCCGATCTGTGTCTCCATACAATCCTGTCTCCGAGGTCTACAGACAATTCCTTGGACTTCATGGCTTGGTTTGTGCTCTGACATGCACTGATAACTGTGGGACCTTCTATAGACAGGTGTGTGCCTTTCCAAATCATGTCCAATCAACTGAATTTACCACAGGTGGACTCCAATCAAGTTGTAGAAACATCTTAAGGATGATCAGTGGAAACAGGAGGCACCTGAGCTCAATTCTGAGTGTCATGGCAAAGGCTGTGATACTTATGTACATGGGAGGAGCCTGTGATACTTATGTACATGGGAGGAGCCTGTGATACTTATGTACATGGGAGGAGCCTGTGATACTTATGTACATGGGAGGAGCCTGTAATAGTTGTGTACATGGGAGGAGCCTGTAATACTTATGTACATGGGATTATTTTTTATTCTTTATTTTTAATAAATTTGCAAAGATTTCAAACAAACTTCTTTCACGTTGTCATTATGGGGGATTGTTTGTAGAATTCTGGAGGAGAATAATGAATTTAATCCATTTTGGAATAAGGCTGCAAGATAACGAAATGTGGAAGAAGTGAAGATCTGTGAATACTTTCCACTATACGCAGTGAATACAGATTAGAAAGGGTCAAAGGTTGAATAAATTGGATCAACAAATATTATTATTTTTCAAATTAACTATTAAAATAAATCTGAAAAAAAAGAAAAGTACTAAAAAAGGAAACAATCCCTCCTATATAGTGCGAATGGCTCGGCGTTCCTTTTGTTCGACTTTCTACTTGTTATGACAATGCACGGTGTTCTGACGCCATCTAGTGGTAAGAAATATGATCTAGCCTTCCTGAAATGGGCATTATTCCCTCATCATCAGGCCACATAGAAATGAGTAGTAGTAGATGTAGTAGATGTAGTAGATGTAGTAGTTGTTGTAGTAGATGTAGTAGTTGTTGTAGTAGTTGTTGTAGTAGATGTAGTAGTTGTTGTAGTAGTTGTTGTAGTAGATGTAGTAGTTGTTGTAGTAGTTGTAGTATCTTCATAGTATATAAAATATATACATCTCTTGTTTTACCTTCAGAAAATATTTGCAGCTCTGTTCAGTGGGACTTCTGATCCACAACATCATGGATGATGAATGAACAAGTATCGTTTAGTTGGTAAGTCCCTGTGAATGTTTCTTCCCTGAGTCTCCCAGTGCCTGAAATATGTTAGGTTGGCACCATTGGAGCCGAGGGATCCACACGAATAGTCAAATACATTTTAGGTGCATCAATGTAACAGTTGTAAAAACTTTAGAAATGTGGAGTGGAAAAGTCTGTCCTCTGTCAGCATTCTGGGGAGAAATCCCCATTGCTCTCTGTGTGTAAGCAGTCGTCTCTCTGCAGAGGTCCGCCACACCCCATGCTCACTTAAATCTTGCTCTCTGTATGGAAGAAGTTGTTTCTCTGCAGAGGTCCGCCCTACCCAATGCTCAATCAACACTTGCATATGATGTATATGTGGTGGACCTCTGCAGAGAGACTACTGCTTCCACACAGAGAGCAAGGGGGGTGATTGAGCATGGCGGACCTCTAAGGAGAGAGAGGTCAACTACACCCCATGTTCAGTCAACCCTTTCTCTCTGCATGGAAGCAGTCAACTCTCTGCAGAGGTCCACCACTTCCCATGCTCAATCACATCTTCCTCTCTGTATGGAAGTAGTAGTTTCTCTGCAGAGGTCAGCTATACCAATGCTCAATCAACACTTACTCTCTGTATATTAGCAGTAGTCTCTCTGCAGAGGTCCATCACACCCCATGTTCAGTCACCCCTTGCTCTCTGTGTGGAAGCAGTAGTCTCTCTACAGAGGTCCGCCACTCCCCATGCTCAGCCACCCCTTGCTTTCTGTGTGGAAGCAGTAGTCCGCCACAACCCATGTTCAGTCAGAGCTAGAGCTCTCCAATCAGCAGGCAGCGTGAGCTTTTTATTGAGTTGGGAGCGTAGTTGACTCAGCAGTGTTGGGCCTCAGCAGAGAGACCACTGCTTCAACACAGAGAGGATGTTGGCAGGGGGCAGGCTTTTCTTCTCAGGCTGTGGCTGCTTTCCAAAGGACACAAAAGTTTTTACAGATTTTATTTTACATAATCTATTCCCCAACGTGTCAGTAAAATATAAAGTTTAGGTGACATCGAGTAGATGGAGATCAAACACATCGAGCCTTGAAACTGGAAAAAGCTGTCCCTAGGTGGCGCTGAGAGAACAGTGAATGATGGCCCTAGAAAAGGTGTTTTTGTTTTTTTTGTTTTTTTAACTTTATTGCTATCACAAGGGTGCTGACAGTCTCTCTATGCATATTGCTGGTGGCAGGTTCTCTGTAGAAGATATTAGGGGGTCACCTCTCTTTGAAAGCTGACCCTCACCACAGAGGTCCAATCAGGAGGGACGGGGGAGCCACTAGATGGAGCTGACGATCCTAGTAAATACACGGAATAGGATGAATCAGGAAAACAATGCAATATGACCACTAGATGGAGCTGACGTCATAAGTCATTTCTATGCTCGTCATCGCCATCTAGTGACTATAAAGTGGTATTTTTTTCCTGATTAACTCTTCTGAATGAAGAACATTCAAGCTGCAGAAAAAAAAAATATCCTAATAATATTCAATTTTGCCCCTATTTACACAGAACGGATGTACAGGTAGTTAAATGGGAGAATATATATATATATATATATATATATATATATATATATATATATATATATATATATATATATAATTTTTTTTTTTGTTTTAATATATAAATACACTCCTAAGGATCTTTGTCAGCAGGCTTTTGTTATCCTCAAGCAGGTTTTGTATTCCCACACAAGTCTATATTAATTGGGAACCTGCTTGAAGTAGGTTGATTTCTCTCTTCTTTTTTTTTTTAATTCATTTTTAATTAATTATTAATAATTTTAAAAACATTTAATAATTTAAATGTATTTCAATTATTTTTTGAATAAATATATATCATTTTTTTATTTATTTATTTTTTTTTTTTTACAATAAAATCATTTTTGCTGAGACCACTCTTCCCTTGAACTTATCCTTTTTTGCTATCTGGCCAGCAGATGGCAACATTTACCAACTTATTTATGCTATTACCATTTACAAGCATTTACCAATTTTTTTTTACCATCTTTTTATTTTATTTATTATGTTTATTTAAAAATGACATTTCCCAACTTATTTCTGCATTTACCATTTACCAAATTATTTATTTAAACATAACCTGTTTTTATAATATTTATTTTTTTATTACATTTATTTAAACATAACATTTACCCTTTACCAATGTATTTATATAAACATATCATTTTTGTTTTATTATTTTATTTATTTAATTACATTTTCCAAAGTATTTTCTGCATTTACCATTTACCAACATTTACCAACTTCTTTATTTAAACATTTTATTTTATTTATTATGGTATTATTTTTATTCAAACATAACATTTACTAACATTTACCAACTTCTTTATTTAAACATATTTTATTTTATTTATTATTTTAATTATTTATTTTATTATGTTTATTTAAAGATAACATTTACCAACATTTTTCTGTATTTACCATTTTTACCAAACATTTACCTACTTATTTATTTAAACATAACATTTTTCTTTTCTTTAAATTTATTATTTTTTTACATTTATTTAAACATAACATTTACCATTTACAGTGAGGGGAAAAAAGTATTTGATCCCCTGCTGATTTTGTACGTTTGCCCACTGACAAACGATCAGTCTATAATTTTAATGGTGGGTTTATTTTAACAGTGAGAGACAGAATAACAACAAAAATATCCAGAAAAATGCATTTCAACAAGTGATAAATTGATTTGCATTTTAATGAGTGAAATAAATATTTGATCCCCTATCAATCAGCAAGATTTCTGGCTCCCAGTTGTCTTCTATACAGGTAGCAAGCTGAGATTAGGAGCACTCCCTTAAAGGGAGTGCTCCTGATCTCAGCGTGTTACCTGTATAAAAGACACCTGTCTACAGAAGCAATCAATCGGATTCCAATCTCTCCACCATGGCCAAGACCAAAGAGCTGTCCAAGGATGTCGGGGACAAGATTGTAGACCTACACAAGGCTGGAATGGGCTACAAGACCATCGCCAAGCAGCTTGGTGAGAGGGTGACAACAGTTGGTGCGATTATTCCCAAATGCAAGAAACACAAAGTAACTGTCGATCTCCCTCGGTCTGGGGCTCCATGGAAGATCTCACCTTGTGGAGTTTCAATGATCATGAGAATGACGAGGAATCCGCCCAGAACTACACAGGAGAATCTTGTCAATGATCTCAAGGCAGCTGGGACCATAGTCACCAAGAAAACAATTGGTAACACACTACACTGTGAAGGACCGAAATCCTGCAGCGCCCACGAGGTCCCCCTGCTCAAGAAAGCCCATGTACAGGCCCGTCTGAAGTTCTCTAATGAACATCTGAATGATTCAGAGGAGAGCTGGGTGAAAGTGTTGTGGTCGGATGAGACCAAAATCGAGCTCTTTGGCATTAACCCAACTCACCGTGTTTGGAGGAGGAGGAGGAATGCTGCCTATGGCCCCAAGAACACCATCCCCCACCATCATACATGGAGGTTGAAAGATGATTTGGGGTGTTTTTCTGCTAAGGAGACAGGACAACTTCACTGCATCAAAGGGACTATGGACGGGACCATGTACTTTCAAATCTTAGGTGAGAACCTCCTCCTTGGCATTGAAAATGGGTCGTTGATGGGTCTTCCAGCATGACAATGACCCCAAAACACACGACCAAGGCGACAAAGGAGTGGCTCAAGAAGAAAGCACGTTAAGGTCCTGGAGTGGCCTAGCCAGTCTTCAGACCTTAATCCCAGGATTTTGGTGATCTCCTTTTCGACTAGGGCCGGAGGAGATGGAGAAAATCAAGGTCTACTAATATAATAAATATGCAAAAGGATCCAAAATTGGCATTTCTTACCCAGAAAGTGATTTAAAAAAAACAAAAAAACATTTTAACATGCCAAATGTTCTTATACAGGTGGGTGGATGGCCGTTCTCTGTTTTCCTGGATAAGTTGGGAATTGTTGTGTTTTGGATACAAAGTATAAAACTTGTTACTTAGCAATGGACTTTCTGCAGAGTGACCTTCTCTATAAATGTTTGCCGCCGCATCTCGCCAACCGTGACTCATCCCCATTAAAACCATCGCCTCGGGGTAATTATTGTGTGCAGAGGCGGAATTATCTCATCGGCAGCTTCTGGGGGGGGCATTATAAGATGTGCAGTAAACATCGGAGGCATCAAAGAAAAAGAGTTCCCCTATAAGATGTGGAGTGTTACTGAACTTTCAAAAGTTTTCACTCTTTTAAAATCTGCAGCTTTCAAAAAGAAAAAAATTCCGGTGATCCTGCCTTGAAGGACTTCCTGTTAGAGGGTGACAACGCTCTGACACTGTTTCCTAACTGTGTTGTCACCTCCTTATATGTGCCCATGTTTTTTTCCCTTTCCCTTTAAAAAAACCCCCCACTATATTACCAAAAGTATTGGGACGCCTGCCTTTACACGCACATGAACTTTAATGGCATCCCAGTCTTAGTCCGTAGGGTTCAATATTGAGTTGGCCCTGCCTTTGCAGCTATAACAGCTTCAACTCTTCTAGGAAGGCTGTCCACAAGGTTTAGGAGTGTGTCTATGGGAATGTTTGATCATTCTTCCAGAAGCGCAATTGTGAGGTCAGGCACTGATGTTGGACGAGAAGGCCTGGCTCACAGTCTCCGCTCTAATTCATCCCTAAGGTGTTCTATCGGGCTTGAGGTCAGGACTCTGTGCAGGCCAGTCAAGTTCCTCCACCCCAAACTCGCTCATCCATGTCTTTATGGGCCTTGCTTTGTGCACTGGTCCAAATCATTTGGTGGAGGGGGGATTGTGGTGTGGGGGTTGTTTTTCAGGGGTGGGCTTGGCCCCTTAGTTCCAGTGAAAGGAACTCTTAAGGCGTCAGCATACCAAGACATTTTGGACAATTTCATGCTCCCAACTTTGTGGGGACAGTTTGGGGACGGCCCCTTCCTGTTCCAACATGACTGCCCACCAGTGCACAAAGCAAGGTCCATAAAGACATGGATGAGCGAGTTTGGGGTGGAGGAACTTGACTGGCCTGCAAAGAGTCCTGACCTCAACCCGATAGAACACCTTTGGGATGAATTAGAGCAGTTTAGTGCTGACATCACATGGCTTTGTTTCCTAACAAGTCATTGCTGGCATCACATGTGTAGCAAGGTCTCCGGCCTCCTTCAGTCTGAGAACCCCCAGGGCCAGAGATAGCTGACATCCTTCAGTATGTGGTGAGTTGTGAGGCATAGTGGGTGCAAGGTGAAAGTTACTGGGCGCCAGACACTTCTTGAATGCAAAAGAGATGTTTATTACTCTTACAAACTTTTATGGAGGAAAGAGGGTTAGGGCCAGGATACCCTTGAGTAGTTGCAAGTTCAGTTAGCAGACTCCGAGACCTCAATAAGAGGATAGCCGTGCAAGGAAAGGCCTCCAACTAAAAGCCACATCTGCACGTGCAGGAATGCTTTCTCTTATGGCAACTGTCTTTAACAGTTTCTAACACAAATTTGTAACCGTTCTTTCACCTTCACTACAACTTCTCCTTGTAGTTCTTCAGCCCCTCTGAACACCCCGTCTCTCTTACTGGACCCTCTGATTCACTGCCACTGAATCCCTTGAACTCCTCCAATCTTTACGGTGGTATCTTCCTCAAACGTCACCCACGCTTCTCTGCTGGATCCCTAGCTTGGCACTCCCGATACTTCTCAAGCTTCACCCCACTGGCCTGCTCGGTCCCTGGCTTGACCCACAAGGCTGCTCTGAAAGCCTCACCTCCGCTGGCTGGGTCCCTGGCTTGATCACCGTCTGAAGTTTCCTGATTCTCCACCGTTACTCAATGTGGTCCCTGGTCATAAGGCAGATGGTCCCTTTTGTGGCGACAGCTTCCCCTCTACCTCCAACCACGATAGGTTCTTCGACCGGCAGAACCATCACTTCTGGTTGGACTGCAAGCCGCAATCCCAACCCTGCGCTGCTCTTTTACTTCTAGATGTGCCTCAGACAGCCTAGCAGCCAGATGCCCCCGCGATAGGCCCAATCTCCGGCCTAGCAGCCCGGGGCAACACGACACACATCCACCCAGAAAGGCGTCCGGGTGGCACAGAACATAGATCACCTGACTCCACCTGAAATATATAGGTTCTCCCAGCAAGCCAAAGAATCCAAAAAAAACCCTGCCCATTGGCTGAGATACCCCATATACCCATAACCTGACCTTGAGTTGCCCTTATCGTATGTAGCACCACCAAGTACCCGGCCAGAAGAGAAAAATGCAATAAGGCCAAACTTAGGGAGAAATCAATGGATCTCTACCAGGATGACTACTCCTGGCAAGTAAATTTGTGAGGAGCATCCCTGGCTAAACTCCAGGGTGCTACACATGGCTTTGTTTTCTGACGGTTCAGTACTGACATCACATGGCTTTGTTAGTAAAGCTGGTATCTGAACGTCATGTTCCCAGTTTATGAGGGTCCGTTTTTTGCCACAAAAAGAGATGAAGCTCCAGGGAGTGTCAGCGCAGCTGGTGTATGGTAACTCCTTCAGGGCCAAAAACGCCTATGGATGGTGGTGGGATGATGTCTCTGCTCTAAGGACACTGCGGCCTTGTCGGCCCGCCACCGACATACTCAGTCACATGACCACTTGCAGAAAAAGATGAAAGAATTGACCTTCCATTGAGGTTTATTACAAAGCGTATGCAGCCAATAGAGGAGCAGCATGGAGGTTATAGGTGGTAGTTAGGGTCCTCTTTTTTGTTCTGCCCCATAACAATTGTTTAATGGGGCCTAGTGAGGCCCCTGGTGCACCCCAAGCACCTCATTGGTAATGTGGCAGAATTTCTGGATTGTTTGGTGGTTGGCGAAGCTGGTTCTGTCAGGTTACCTGAGGCCAGGTGACAGATTTACCCCGCTGGGGTCAGAAGCACACCACTATGCTTGTAGACCCTTCGGATGAGTGCTGTGAATGGAGCTCTTGGTGGTTCAGGAAAGCAGCTCCACCTGAGCACCGACATGGATCAAACAGGGAGCTAGAGCATAGATTCCCCAAAGCAGGTTTTCACCAGAGCCTCTGATGGTGAGGATGGACTTCTCTGCAGCCGACTCCAGGTCGGGCCCCCAGGGTCTCCCAGCTAACACTCATGGCAGGCTCTGGTAGATGGAGAGGAAGCAGCAATCCAGGGCAACAAGGAATAGTCAGAAGGACAAGATAAGGGTCGGGGTAACAAGCAGACAGAGATAGTCAGGAGACCATGCCAAAGGTCAGGGTAACAAGCAGACAGGGATAGTCAGGAGAACACGCCAAAGGTTGGGGTAACAAGCAGACAGGCATAGTCCGGAGAACACGCCAAAGGTCGGGGTAACAAGCAGACAGGGATAGTCCGGAGAAAACACCAAAGGTCGGGGTAACAAGCAGACAGGGATGTCAGGAGAACATGCCAAAAGTTGGGCTAATAAGCAGACAGGGATGATCAGGAGAACACGACAAAGGTTGGGGTAACAAGCAGACAGGGATAGTCAGGAGAACACGCCAAAAGTTGGGCTAATAAGCAGACAGGGATGATCAGGAGAACACGCCAAAGTTCGGGGTAACAAGCAGACAGGGATGTCAGGAGAACATGCCAAAAGTTGGGGTAACAAGCAGACAGGGATGATCAGGAGAACACAACAAAGGTTGGGGTAACAAGCAGACAGGGATGGTCAGGAGAACATGCCAAAAGTTGGGGTAACAAGCAGACAGGGATGGTCAGGAGAACACGCCAAAGGTTGGGGTAACAAGCAGACAGAGATAGTCAGGAGACCATGCCAAAGGTCAGGGTAACAAGCAGACAGGGATAGTCAGGAGTAGGGTTGTCCCGATACCACTTTTTTAGGACCGAGTACAAGTACCGATACTTTTTTTCAAGTACTCGCCGATACCGATTACCGATACTTTTTTTTTATGTCACGTGACAGTTTTGTTTTTTTTTTTAACAATGCTTTCTTTTTTTTCGGGGGGGGGGGGGGGGGTGAACGGTGTCTGTGTGTTTTTTTTTTTATTAACAATTTTTATTTTTTACAATAATAATTTTTTTATGTGTTTTTTTTTTATTAACAATTTTTATTTTTTACAATAATAATTTTTTTATTCATTTTTGCAATTTTTTTTTTTTTTTTTTTTAAATCAGCCCTGTTGGGGGGCTTTGGTGAGATATCAGGGGTCTTAACATACCCCTGATATCTCCCCCTTGAGACAGAGAAAGAGACCGAGGATAGAGATTCCCCAGTCCCTTTCTCTGCAGCCTCAGCTGCACTGAGAATGAATGGAGAGAAGTCAGCGGCTCCTCTCCATTCATAAACTGACACATTGTAATCACAGGAGATTACAATGTTTCAGTTATGTGAATGGACAGAGTCAGCTGACTCTATCCATACACAAAGGAAGGAGGAGGAGGACGGCGGACCGGAGGGGACAGCGGAGAGGCAGAGGAACGGAGGAACGGAACGGAGGGGACAGAGAAGGAGAGGGGGACGGAGGAACGGAACGGAGGGGACAGCGGAGAGGCAGAGGAACGGAGGAACGGAACGGAGGGGACAGAGAAGGAGAGGGGGACGGAGGAACGGAACGGAGGGAGACAGAGGAGAGGGGGACAGAGGAACAGAGGGGGCATGGAGAAGGATGCAGTGACAGTCAGCGGTGATCGCGTGGGGAAGTTACAAGCACCGATCACCGCTGTATGTCACTGAAAGCCGCGGGGGGAATCTTGTAACTCCCCCACACGCCGATCACCGCTGACTGTCATAGTATCGGCGGAAGCATCGGGAGCATTTGCCCGAGTACAAGTACTTGGGCAAATGCTCGGTATCGGTGCCGTTACCGATACTAGTATCGGTATCGGGACAACCCTAGTCAGGAGAACACGCCAAAGGTTGGGGTAACAAGCAGACAGGCATAGTCCGGAGAACACGCCAAAGGTCGGGGTAACAAGCAGACAGGGATAGTCAGGAGAACACGCCAAAGGTTGGGGTAACAAGCAGACAGGCATAGTCCGGAGAACACGCCAAAGGTCGGGGTAACAAGCAGACAGGGATAGTCCGGAGAAAACGCCAAAGGTCGGGGTAACAAGCAGACAGGGATGTCAGGAGAACATGCCAAAAGTTGGGGTAACAAGCAGACAGGGATGGTCAGGAGAACACGCCAAAGGTTGGGGTAACAAGCAGACAGAGATAGTCAGGAGACCATGCCAAAGGTCAGGGTAACAAGCAGACAGAGATAGTCAGGAGACCATGCCAAAGGTCAGGGTAACAAGCAGACAGGGATAGTCAGGAGAACACGTCAAAGGTTGGGGTAACAAGCAGACAGGCATAGTCCGGAGAACACGCCAAAGGTCGGGGTAACAAGCAGACAGGGATAGTCAGGAGAACACGCCAAAGGTTGGGGTAACAAGCAGACAGGCATAGTCCGGAGAACACGCCAAAGGTCGGGGTAACAAGCAGACCGGGATAGTCAGGAGAACATGCCAAAAGTTGGGCTAATAAGCAGACAGGGATGATCAGGAGAACACGACAAAGGTTGGGGTAACAAGCAGACAGGGATAGTCAGGAGAACACGCCAAAAGTTGGGCTAATAAGCAGACAGGGATGATCAGGAGAACACGCCAAAGTTCGGGGTAACAAGCAGACAGGGATGTCAGGAGAACATGCCAAAAGTTGGGGTAACAAGCAGACAGGGATGATCAGGAGAACACAACAAAGGTTGGGGTAACAAGCAGACAGGGATGGTCAGGAGAACATGCCAAAAGTTGGGGTAACAAGCAGACAGGGATGGTCAGGAGAACACGCCAAAGGTCAGGGTAACGAGCAGACAGGGATATCAGGAGAACATGCCAAAAGTTGGGGTAACAAGCAGACAGGGATGATCAGAACACGACAAAGGTTGGGGTAACAAGCAGACAGGGATGGTCAGGAGAACACGCCAAAGGGCAGGGTAACAAGCAGACAGGGATGTCAGGAGAACACGACAAAAGTTGGGGTAACAAGCAGACAGGGATAGTAAGGAGAACACGCCAAAGGTCGGGGTAACAAGCAGACAGGGATGGTCAGGAGAACACGCCAAAGGTCGGGGTAATAAGCAGACAGGGATAGTCAGGAGAACACGCCAAAGGTTGGGGTAACAATGGACAGGGATGGTCAGGAGAACACGCCAAAGGTTGGGGTAACAATGGACAGGGATGGTCAGGAGAACACGCCAAACGTTGGGGTAACAATGGACAGGGATGGTCAGGAGAACACGCCAAAGGTTGGGGTAACAAGCAGACAGGGATAGTCAAGAGAACAAGCCAAAGTCGGTACACGGAATCAAACGTAGAGCACATGGCAAGAAACACACAGGGGAGCCAAAACACACTATGGCTCGAGCAAGGCTGGCTTGCAGTACACGGTGTTAAATAGTGTTCCCTGTTGGAGGTTTGGGTGGAGCCACGCTGAGAGAAGATTACTTTAACATGCGGGTGTGAGAGAGCGGTCCCTAAGCTGATACACAGACCAGAGGTAAGCAGACAGACAGGGCATGAAACATTACAGCAGATCCATGACAGGCTCCTCTCCTTTTATGTGCGGATGTCGTGTTTTTGGAGGATCTCTTGTCCCTTTTTGCTGAGAACATTGGATTCCGCCTCTGGCACCGCTTTGGATGTTTTGGTAGCAGAGAACGGCTGTTCTCGAGTTCTTACAATAAAGATCTCAATGCTTTATTAATAACAAGTCATCTGTGAACATCTGCTGCAGAATGAATGAACCGTTCACATCCAGGGAAATTCTGGATGGAATAAGAGTTTGGAGGAGCCGGGAAACTTGTTGTCAGAAACATATAGGGTGGGATGGGGGGGTTGGGGATGCTATCATTGATGCCCTGAAAATGCTATCTGCCTGGCTGTCTCTGGATTTAGGAGGGAGAACTGCACCCAAAGCGACGCAACAGTTTTTGGCGTTCTGCCCTCCTGTAAACATGTCTGCAGTGTTGGACTGACAGCACTCTGCCAAGCAGTAGAGCCTAATTGGCTTAATGTGCCAACCCTCCCTCTCTGATAATTGCTTTGCAAGACAGTACAGGAAGCTTATACAATTCTATATACATGTACCTATAATAGCTGTCTGTAACATGCATTAAGCCTTTCACAAATCTTTTTTCTTTTTTTTTTCCTGCCTGGAGTTCATAAACAACCCGGCCAAGGAACACTTTAGGGGTGCATTTTTTTACAAATAATTTGCATAGCTATTTGTCCAGCGACGCTGCTGATTACATTTGTTTTGGGTGAATGGGGCAAAACCAGTTGTCCCCCCTTCGATTTCCACTACAGGTTTATTGTGTTAACATTAACCGTTAAAAATAAAGTTTGGGTAAAATACCACATTATGGCCACTAGATGGAGCTGAGGATCATGGAAAAAAAAAGTATGATCCAGAGCTCCATCTAGTGGCCATATTACAGTAATGTCTCAAATCACTCTAGTTTTAAGAATAAATACATTTAGACCTCCAGAGGAAATAGAACATTCGGTTTTGATTTTGCTCTAGATGCCGAATAGCCAGGCAATTTTCTTTTTTTTGTTTTTTTTTTCTTTGTCTATTTAGTATGTGTAGTTCTATAGTGCCTTGAAAAAGTATTCATACCCCTTGAAATTTTCTACATTTCTGTCATGTTACAACCAAAAAACGTAAATATATTTTATTGGGATTTTATGTGATAGACCAACACAAAGTGGCACATAATTCAGAAGTGGAAGGAAAATGATAAATGGTTTTCATTTGCAAAATCTAGCATTTTTCATTTGGAACTCAAGGTCCCAGAGTCTGGAGGAACAGTGGAGAGGCACAGAATCCAAGTTGCATGAGGTCCAGTGTGAAGTTTCCACAGTCGGTGATGATTTGGGGAGCCATGTCATCTGCTGGTGTTGGTCCACTGTGTTTTATCGAGTCTAAAGTCAGCACAGACCTCTACCAGGAAATTCTAGAGCACTTCATGCTTCCCTCTGCTGACCAGCTTTATGGAGTTGCTAATTTAATTTTCCAGCATGACTTGACACCTCCCACACTGCCAGAAGTACCAATACCTGGTCATATGATCATGGTATCGCTGTGCTTGATTGGCCAGCAAACTCGCCTGACCTAAACCCCATAGAGAATCTGTGGGGTATTGTCAAGAGGAAGATGAGAGACACCAGACCCAACAATGCAGGTGAGCTGAAGGCCGCTATCAAAGCAACCTGGGCTTCCATACCACCTCAGCAGTACCACAGGCTGATCCCCTCCATGCCACGCCGCATCGATGCAGTAATTCGTGCAAAAGGAGCCCCGACCAAGTATTGAGTGCATCCTATACTGTACATGGACATACTTTTCACTAAGCCAACATTTCTGTATTAAAAACCATTTTTTATTGGTCTTATGTAATATTCAAATTTTCTGAGATGCAGAATTTGGGTTTTTCACTAGCTGTAAGCTATAATCATCAAAATTAAAAGAAAGAAATGCTTCAAATGTATCACTCTGTGTGTAACGATTCCATATCATATATATGAGTTTCACTTTTTTAATTGAATTACTGAAATAAAGTACCGTAATACAAGCTAAGCAAAGTAATATCCTGTGTTGGACAATAGATGCCAGAAGGTCCTAACCACTTAAGGTCTAAAAAATACAATTGGATAGTAGAGAAACCGAAGGTTACAATTTCTGTCATAGGGGGAACAGAGCGTATATACCATAAAAATGCTGTATGGAAGTGTGAAAATATGTCGAGCTGTGGTTCAAGGGGTGGGGAAGGGGGGGGGGGGGGAATGATTGTTAGACAGTTGGTCTTTGTTAGATAGGCATGAGGCCATGTTGGCCTTTCGGGCACGTTCCCCTTGGACGAGCCCACTGTTGTATGATATATAAAAAAAGAAATATAATAAACAGAATTTTATAAAAGAATTACTGAAATAAATTAACTTTTGCTACAATGTAAAGTAGTGAGTGTACAGCTTGTATAACAGTGTGAATTTGCTGTCCCCTCAAAATTACTTAACACACAGCCATTAATGTCTAAACCGCTGGCAACAAAAGTCAGTACACCCCTAAGTGAAAATGTCCAATTTGGGCCCAAAGTGTCAATATTTTGTGTGGTCACCATTATTTTCCAGCACTGCCTTAACCCTCTTGGGCATGGAGGTCACCAGAGCTTCACAGGTTATCACTGGAGTCCTCTTCCACTCCTCCATGACGACATCACGGAGCTGGTGGATGTTGGAGACCTTGCGTTCCTCCACCTTCCGTTTTGAGGATGTCCCACAGATGTTCAATAGGGTTTAGGTCTGGAGACATGCTTGGCCAGTCCATCACCTTTACCCTCAGCTTATTTAGCAAGGCAGTGGCCATCTTGGAGGTGTGTTTGGGGTGGTTATCATGTTGGAATACTGCCCTGCGGCCCAGTCTCTGAAGGGAGGGGATCATGCTCTGATTCAGTATGTCACAGTACATGTTGTCATTCATGGTCCCCTCAATGAACTGTAGCTCCCCAGTGCCGGCAGCCCTCATACAGCCCCAGACCTTGACACTCCCACCACCATGCTTGACTGTAGACAAGACACACTTGTCTTTGTACTTCTCACCTGGTTGCCTCCACACACGCTTCACACCATCTGAACCAAATAAGTTTATCTTGGTCTCATCAGACCACAGGACATGGTTCCAGTAATCCATGTCCTTAGTCTGCTTGTCTTCAGAAAACTGCGGGCTTTCTTGTGCATCATCTTTAGAAGAGGCTTCCTTCTGGGATGACAGCCATGCAGACCAATTTAATGCGGCGTATGGTCTGAGCACTGACAGGCTGACCCCCCACCCCTACAACCTCTGCAGCAATGCTGGCAGCACTCATACGTCTATTTCCCAAAGACAACCTCTGGATATGACGCTGAGCACGTGACCTCAACTTCTTTGTTCGACCATGGCGAGGCCTGTTCTGAGTGGAACCTGTCCTGTTATACCGCTGTATGGTCTTGACCACTGTGCTGCAGCTCAGTTTCAGGGTCTTGGCAATCTTCTTATAGTCTAGGCCATCTTTATGTAGAGCAACTATTCCTTTTTTTCAGATCCTCAGAGAGTTCTTTGCCATGAGGTGCCATGTTAAACTTCCAGTGACCAGTATGAAAGAGTGAGAGCGATAACACCAAATTTAACACACCTGCTCCCCATTCACACCTGAGACCTTGTAACACTAAGGAGTCACATGACACCGGGAGAGGGAAAATGGCTAATTGGTCCCAGTTTGGACATTTTCACTTAGGGGTGTACTCACTTTTGTTACCAGCGGTTTAGACATTAATGGCTTTGTGGTGAGTTATTTTGAGGGGACAGCAAATTTACACTGTTATATAAGCTGTACACTCACTACTTTACATTGTAGACAAGTGTCATTTCTTCAGTGTTGTCACATGAAAAGATAGAAGAAAATATTTACAGAAATGTGAGGGGTGTACTCACTTTTGTGAGATACTGTGTGTGTATGTATGAGTATATACTGTACGTATATGTGTGTGTGTGTGTATATGTATATAGATAGATATATTAGTAATAATATAAGCTAGAATATAGTTAGTGTAGGTAGAGTGGAAGTCTATTATTCTGATGCTCTACCCCATAAATGAATCAATTTGCAGCAAAGGAGTTAGCGGCGCCTGCTTTACCTTCATTTGGTCACTAGAGGGAGTGCCTACATGAAATATCAGTATAAAAATACGGAGCAACAAGCTATAGGAAAAATATTTTTGATACGACGTCTTAAAATACAGAAAATATTATTGCAGATGTGTTTATGGAGTTAGTTATGTAACCCGGCCTGACACGTGTGGCTGAGTGCTCTCCTGACTCCTCGCAGCCCTCTTCCATTCAGTATTGAACTTTTTGTGGCCATGAAAGGCGGATAACGAGTCGGGAGAAGTGTCTGCAATGCGGAGATGATTACACCCATGGCAGAACACTCAGCGGCTTCTTTCCTCTTAACAACAAAAATAATTTCTTTTTTGCTTAATAACCGAACGCTGGAAAGGTTTTCTCAGGATTGATTGCTGAGAAAAAGACGCAGATGGTTTTATAATAACTGTACAAAGAGGCCAGAGCGGCGGCTTCCTGCACGCCGATCTGTTCATTGGTCTGAAAGCTGACCTCTGGCCTTCACTTCGGTCTCTTCCCTTCTCCTGAAATGGCTTCCTCTGATTTCACTGCACACTGTAAGCTTCTCACAATGTGCATTAGAAGCTGCAGCAAGTCAGATAGAGCTCCGCCTCATTTCCTGGCTAGAAGGACATCCAGCATCATCTAGCACTTCCCTCCCCAGCCAGACTGTCTCTGCTTTTCGGCCGCACCGGCTCCTTGGAGCATGGGGGTGTTCTTAAATGTGACCCCTGTAGGTACACCCCTGCTGCCCCCCCTATCCGGGTGTACAGGGGGCGGCACTGGCCCCCTGGAGCATGGGGTGGGTCCTTTATTGCAACCCCTGCAACCCATGTATGTACGCCCCTGCTGCCCCTCCTATCCAGGTGTACATGGGGGCTGCACTGGCCCCCCTGGAGCATGGGGGGGTGAGTTCTTTATTTTGACCCCCGCAACCCCTGTAGGTACGCCCCTATTGCCCCTCCTATCCAGGTGTACAGGGGGGGTCGCAGGGGTTCCCTGGAGCATGGGGTGGGTTCTTATGTGTGACCCCTGTAGGTGCAACCCTGCTGCCCCTCCTATCCAGGTATACAGGGGGGCCGCACTGGCTCCCTGGAGCATGCAGTGGGTTCTTAAATGCGACACCTGCGACCCCTGTATTTACGCCCCTGCTGCCCCTCCTATCCAGGTGTAGAGGGGGTGGGTTCTTTATTGCTATCCCTGCAACTGCTTTAGGTACACCCCTGCTGCCCCTCCTTTCCAGGTGTACAGGGGGGCGGCACTGGCCCTCTGGAGCATTGGGTCTGTTCTTTATTGCAACCCTAGCAACCCCTGTAGGTACGCCCCTGCTGCTCCTCCTATCCAGGTGTGCAGGGGGGCTGCACTGGCCCCCTGGAGCATGGGGTGAGTTCTTTATTGTGACCCCCGCAACCCCTGTATGTACGCCCCTGCTGCCCCTCCTATCAAGGTGTACAGGGGGGCTGCACTGGCCCCCTGGAGCATGGGATGGGTTCTTTATTGTGACTCCGGCAACCCCTGTATGTACGCCTCTGCTGCCCCTCCTATCCAGATGTACAGGGGGGCCGCACGGGCTCCCTGGAGCATGGGGTGGGTTCTCAAATGTGACCCCTGTAGGTACACCCCTGCTGCCCCTCCTATCCAGGTGTACAGGGGGGCTGCACTGGCTCCCTGGAGCATGGGATGGGTTCTTAAATGCGACACCTGCGACCCCTGTAGGTACGCCCCTGCTGCCCCTCCTATCCAGGTGTATAGGGGGTGGCACTGGCCCCCTGGAGCCCCGGAGTGGATTCTTTATTACTATCCCTGCAACTCCTGTAGGTACGCCACTGCTGCCCCTCCTATCCAGGTGTACAGGGGGGCCACACTGGTTCCCTGGAGCATGGGGTGGGTTCTTTATTGTGATCCCTGTAACACCTGTAGGTAAACCCCTGCTGCCCCTCCTATACAGGTGTACAAGGGGACAGCCCAGGCCCCCTGGAGGTGGCAGTGGGTTTACAATTGCGACCCCTGTAGGTACACCCCTCCTGCAAGCAAATGCAGCCTGCCATACCAACAACAAAAATCATTTTCTAATGTTATCAATAATTTCAGATTTAAGTAGCAATGACAAAAATAATCCGCTAATGGTATTGATCATTTCAAATTTTAAATGACAACAACAAAAATAATATTCTAATGTTATCAATAAGTTCAAATAAAAAAAACCAACAACAAAAATAATATTCTAATGTTAATAATTTCAGATAAAAGTAATAGCAACAAAATTAAAATCTAATGTTACCAGAAATTTCAGATGAAAGTAACAAAATATTATTCCAGTGTTATCAATCATTTCAAATAAAAGGTTACATTGACAAATAATACTCCAAAGTTATCAATAATTTGTCAGAGTTTCTCTGGTATAAAATGATCAATAATATGAAATGCTGAGGACGTCACATGAATGAAAGGTCCTTGGAGTTTTGATTGTTTAATGACATTTAGAAAAGCAATTGCATGAAGGATACCCTAATCTGAGGAACAATGGTAGATGGGGGTCTTCAAACAATGCCTGGCTAAGAGATCCCCACTTTAAAGTGGTTGCAATCCCTTCCATATACCCAGTGAGGTGATTGGCCTCAGGTGATACCCAGAGATGAAACAAATCCTCCTGCGTAAGTTGTACCTGTTTGTCTGCAGTCTTCTCTTCTCCACAGCCATTCAATGTCCGGAATTTATAAAGCTAGTCTCAGCTGTCAGAAAAAAAGGAGCGGAGAGCTGAAATCACACTCTGCAGAGCTTAGTGAGAGCTGATTGGAGGGAAGGGACACGCCCCCCCCCCCCCTTCACACAGCAACAGAGCTGAGGCTGTCAATCAGAGGCTGTGTGCTGGAGAAAAATTGCCAGCAGAGGAAGGAGGCAGCAGACAGAAATGACACTTAGGGCACTTTCACACTGAAGTGGTGAGGCCGTGCTTTTAATCCCCGCCAGCGGCCGATGAAGTGGTTAATAGCACCTGTGTAGCGCCACTGCCGAAACGTTTTGCAGGCACTTCGGTGGCGCTGCCCATTGATTTCAACGGGCAGAGCATTTTAGGGGCACTGTATACACCGCTCCTAAAGCACCCCAAAGATGCTGCTTGCAGGACTTTTGTTGACGTCCC
>JBBDGP010002810.1:250000-486748 GCA_037952835.1 Lithobates septentrionalis
AAGTAGAAGGACAACACACCAGAATGTGTGAATTCTCTACATGGACAATGCAGATGGAAAACAATTAGTTAAAGAAATGGAATTTTTTTTTTTACCAACCTAATCTCAGTCAATTCAGGCGGTGTGGATTATTTCCGCGCCATGACATAAATTGCGGCCTCACGGGCGCGGAGTATTTATTGCCTCCTATTCAGATGTGGGCGCTGTCTTCACTTTGACATATAGATCTGTTATTCCCTCATAGAAGTATAGATTGCATCTGCAAATAAATAGGATTGGCCGTTGCTCATTAGCGGCGGCGGTGGATGGGCTGCGGTTATTATCCAGATTGATATGACGACATGAGTCTCACATCCATCATGAGAAGTTTGCTCGGCTAATCCTACAGGCGGCTAATGTGCTTTAAATGTCTTTTCTCAGAACTTTGCTGCAGACTAAGCGGATTGTAATACGAGTTTTCCGGGTGTCATTAGTCTTAACGATAGTCCGATCGCTCAACAGATGAACATCTTCTGGGCACGCGGTTGGGGGGGGCATCTGTTACAAACAAATTTCGCCTGAACTTCTTTTGAGAGTATCAAATAGATCCGACGCATTTCGGCGGAGGAACTCCTCATTCTCCAAGGCTTGGACAGAGATTTGTATTGAAATCGGGATGAAATATCAAAGTGAGCCGGAGCTGAGGCTGGATTTGGGCTAGCAAGTCCTAACAGCTAGACATGTGCCATTCGTTTAGCCCCGAATTTGTTTTTTTTTTAACAAATTTCAACAAATCCGTATATTTGGAAATATCCAAATTGGCGAAAACCCATTTAACAAATTTTTCCAATATTTCGTAAATTCGAAATTTGTAAATTCAAAAATTTGCAAATCCGAAAATTTGTAAATTTGAAAATAAGGAACAAAAATTCAAAAGAAGGAAAATCCGAAAATAAGAGCGAAAATTTGAAAACCCAAAAATTCGAAAATCTGAAATAATAACTAATAATAACAACTTAACTATTACAAACTATTAAATTATAGGTATTGGGATTTCCTTCCAAATTTGGCTGTTGGTGAACTTAACAAATACGAATTTATCCGAAGTTACAAATAACGCATGCCGAATGGAACGTAACAAATTAATAACAATAAATAATGATAATAAAAACTTTTTATTATTATTATTATTTATTCCATTTGTTTAGATGTGGCATTCGTTATTTCCGATAATTTGTAACCTTGGATAAATTTGTATTTATTATGTTCACTAACAGCCGAATTTGGAAGGAAATTCTAATAACTTTCCGGATTTTCTAATTTCCGATTTTGAGTTTCTGGATTTCGGATTTTTGAATTCATGATTTTTCTAGTTCCTGAATTTCCGGATTTCGGATTTTTGGATTTTCGCATTGTCAAATTTTAGAATTTCCACATTTCTGAATTTTACGAATTTTAAAATTTCTGAATTTTAGAATTTTACAAATTTTAGAATTTACAAATTTATGAATTTCCGGATTTCGGATTTTCGCATTTTTGCATTGTCCAATTTTCGAATTTCTAAATTTTAAGCATTTTCGAATTTCAGAATTTTTGAATTTTAAGAATTTTCGAGTTTACAAAATTTATGAATTTTTGCATTTTCACATTTTCAAATTCACGAATTTCGATCATAACGAATGACCTGAAAAACGAAAAAAAAAAACAAACCCTAAAAAACTAATGGGGCTAAAGGGCTGATTTGAATTGCTACCCTTTACCTTCATATTTTCTGAGTGTAGGGATCTGCTACACCCACCAGCATCGCCCTATATGTGTTAGGGTGGGCGGAGGAATGTTAAAGCAGCTGTCTGGAAAAGGCCTTGCAACATCACATGCTGTATGTATTCCACGAAAAGTCATGAAATCTTTCTTCGGCTCCTGCCACACCAGCTGAAAGCTGAAATCAGGCTTGCAGTGAGGGATGAAGGCAGAGCTTCAGCAGCGTAGTGTTCACATTATGTCACAAGCAGGTTGTATAGAGTAGTTCTGAAAAGCAGCGGCACCCTCCATTGTGCTGTACGAGCTCAGCGGGGGTGATGAGAGTGCATTCATTTGCTTCGTCAGGGCAATCGTCTATACCAGTGGTTCTCAACTTCGGGGGTGGAATTAAGATTTGCCAGGGGTCACCGAATCCTGGGCTGTTTCCGAAGCCTGCACCGCTCTCCCAGCCTTCTCCCAGCAGGACTGTTCCTGGAACCCGCGGCCGCCCACTCAGGGTCTTCGCAGCCGCCCATTCAGTGCATGGCATGGCTGGGGGGGCAGAGACTAGAGGTCAGCTGACTGGTGAGAAATGTGAAGTGGGAGGGGCTGGAGGGAGACCCTATGTCCTGATATCGGCATAGGTGTCACTGTTACGGGACACCACAGAGCTGGAGGCGCAGTGAAGTCGGGGACACAGTGAGTAACACTACCTGTCATTATAGTTGCCATTAAAAGTCCCCACTACAGTTCTCAGATCAGCAGGCGACCTTAATCAAGAGCACATAAGTTGGCTGATCAGAACTCCCCACCAGCACTGCCACTGATTCCAACTCCCCACCAGCACTGCCACTGATTCCAACTCCCCGCCAGCATTGCCACTGATCCCAACTCCCCACCAGCACTGCCACTGATTCCAACTCCCCGCCAGCACTGCCACTGATTCCAACTCCCGGCCAGCACTGCCACTGATCCCAACTTCCCGTCAGCACTGCCACTGATCTTAACGCCCCGCCAGCACTGCCACGGATTCCAACTCCCCGCCAGCATTGCCACTGATCCCAACTCCCCGTCAGCACTGCCACTAATCCCAACTCCCCGCCAGCACTGCCACCGATCCCAACTTCCCCCAGCACTGCCACTGATCACAAACTTCCCCCCAGCGCTGCCACTGATCCCATCTACCCACCAGCACTGCCACTGATCCCAACTTCCCGCCATCACTGCCACTGATTCCAAGTCCCGGCCAGCACTGCCACTGATCCCAACTTCCCGTCAGCACTGCCACTGATCTTAACGCCCCGCTAGCACTGCCACGGATTCCAACTCTCCGCCAGCATTGCCACTGATCCCAACTCCCCGTCAGCACTGCCACTAATCCCAACTCCCCGCCAGCACTGCCACCGATCCCAACTTCCCCCAGCACTGCCACTGATCCCAACTTCCCCCCAGCGCTGCCACTGATCCCATCTACCCACCAGCACTGCCACTGATCCCAACTTCCCGCCATCACTGCCACTGATTCCAACTCCCGGCCAGCACTGCCACTGATCCCAACTTCCCGTCAGCACTGCCACTGATCTTAACGCCCCGCCAGCACTGCCACGGATTCCAACTCCCCGCCAGCATTGCCACTGATCCCAACTCCCCGTCAGCACTGCCACTAATCCCAACTCCCCGCCAGCACTGCCACCGATCCCAACTTCCCCCAGCACTGCCACTGATCCCAACTTCCCCCCAGCGCTGCCACTGATCCCATCTACCCACCAGCACTGCCACTGATCCCAACTTCCCGCCATCACTGCCACTGATTCCAACTCCCCGCCAGCACTGACACTGATTCCAACTCCCCGCCAGCACTGCCACTGATCCCAACTTCCAGCCAGCACTGCCACTGATCCCAACTTCCCGTCAGCACTGCCACTGATCTCAATGCCCCGCCAGCACTGCCACGGATTCCAACTCCCCGCCAGCATTGCCACTGATCCCAACTTCCAGCCAGCACTGCCACTGGTCTCAACTCCCTGCCAGCACTGCCACTGATCTTAACTTCCCGCCAGCACTGCCACTGATTCCAACTTCCCACCAGCACTGCCACTGATTCCAACTTCCCACCAGCACTGCCACTGATTCCAACTCCCCGCCAGCACTGCCACTGATTCCAACTCCCCGCAAGGCACTGCCACTGATCCCAACTTCTAGCCAGCACTGCCACTGATCCCATTCCCCCCACCCCCCCACCAAGGAGTAAGAGAAGAAAAATAGAGAACACATGGAAGGGAGAGGAAAAAGGAGAGAGAAAGAGCAAGAAAGACAGCTAGAGAGAGGGATGGGGGGGAAAAACAAGAAATTAGGATAGAGAGAGATAAAAGGGAAAGAAAGGAGAACAAAGAGAAATAGGGGTACATCCTAAAATGTACAATGAGGGGTTTTAATACTGTATGAGTGGAAGGGACTCGGGGAGCGCTCAATATCCGTGGGTTAGGGGAGCAAAAGACTTGTCTTGCCTTGGGTGCTGACAACCCACGCTATTCGAAAATAATTTTACTGTTAGGGGTCCCCACAGCTTGGGAAGTTTTATCAGGGGGTCACGACACTAGGAGGGTTGAGAACCGCCGGTCTATACAGTTCATCTGTGTATAATGTATTGAAGGAAAGTCATTTCCATCCATACAGTATGTTCATTAAAAGAAGCGAGTTCTCTATGGAAACGGCAGGCTTGGATAACACAGGCGGAGGGGTTCAGCGGAGAGCGGGGCCCCCTATACCAGGCGGGGGTGACTCAGCATCAGACTTGTAATGACGGCTCTCCAGACTCTCCTAGTAATGGATTTGCTGTTGTAAAGAATGGTGGAGTGCGCTTGTCACAGATATATCACTGGAACACTTCAAACTGAAAACTTTATTTTCAGCATTTTCCTGATCTTCCTCAATTTAAAGGAGTCTCCATCTCCAGCCGCAGCTCATAGCAGAAAAGTGCCGGCTGCTGAGATAAAACCAATCACAAGTTAAGCCAACTGGAGATTGTATCATTTTCAGCTGGGAGGAAGTTTATTTTGTTTTATTTATTTTTTTAGTTAGGTTGAAACATTTATAAACGGATTGTTAACCGCTTCAGCCCCGGAAGATTTGGCTGCTGAATGACCGAGCGCTGCGTCACTTTAACTGATAATTGCGCGGTCGTGCGACGTTGCACCCAAAAAAATTGACATCCTTCCCCGACCCCCCCCCCCCCCACAAATAGAGCTTTCTTTTGGTGGTATGTGATCATCTCTGCGGTTCCTGAATGTTGGGGGTACTTGAGGACTGGCGTTGAGAAACACTGATCTAGCGGAACCAATTGCCTTCAGAAGTCACCTAATTAGTAAATAGAGCCCACCTGTGTGTAATGTAATCTCAGTATAAATACAGCTGTTCTGTGAAGCCCTCAGGGGTTTGTTAGAGAACTTTAGTGAACAAAACAGCATCATGAAGTCCAAGGAACACACCAGACAGGTCAGGGATAAAGTTGAGGAGAAGTTTAAGCACCAATAGGCCAATTTTCAGCTTTCAGCGCTGTCGCTTTTTAAATGACAATTGCGCGGTCATGCTACACTGTGCTCAAACTAAATATTTATAATTTTGTTCCCACAAATAAAGCTTTCTTTTAGCGGTATTTGATCACCTCTGCTTTTTTTATTTATTGCTAAAAAAATTTAAAAAGACCGAAAATTTTGAAAAAAAAGTTTTTTTTTTTTTGTTTCTGTTATTAAATTTTTGTAAATAAGTCTGTTTTCTCCTTCACTGATGGGCACTGATATGCAGCACTGATTGACATTGATATATGCACTGATGGGCACTGATAAGCAACACTGGGCACTGAAAGGCTGCACTGATGGGTACTTATGAGTGGCACTGATAGGGGGCACTGATGGGCATTGATAGGCGGCACTGATGGGCACTCATAGGTGACACTGGTGGGCACTGATAGGCGACACTGGGCATTGAAAGGCTGCACTGATGGGTACTGATTGGCATATCCCTGGTAGTCCAGGGTGGCATACCTAGTGGGATTCTTTTGTGGGCATCCCTCTTGGTCCTGGGTGGGAACTGGCGTGGGGGCTGTGTTGATAAACAATCAGCACAGACCCCCCCTTCAGGAGAGCAGCCGTTTGGCTCTCCTCTACTCGTGTCTGTCAGACGCGAGTGAGGAAAAGACGATCAACGCTTCTTCCGGTTTACATCGTGATCGGCCGTGATTGGACGCGGCTGATCACGTGGTAAAGAGCCTTCGTCAGAGGCTCTTTACCGAGATCGGTGTTGTGGTGTGTCAGACTGAATCAGTCCCCTAGGGTGCACAATCCAAACAAACCTGCTGGAGGTCATATGACGCCCGGTCAGGATAACTGAACCACTTCCCAGTCCCCATTTTGGTATAGGCTGGGCGGGAAGTGGTTAAAGCAGGTTTAGGTTATAAAAAAATCTCCCAAGCTTTGAACATCTCACGGAGCTCTGTTCAATCCATCATCCGAAAATGGAAAGAGTATGGCACAACTGCAAACCTACCAAGACATGGCCGTCCACCTAAACTGACCGGCCGGGCAAGGAGAACATTCATCAGAGAAGAGCCAAGAGGTCCATGGTAACTCTGGAGGAGCTGCAGAGATCCACAGCTCAGGTGGGAGAATCTGTCCACAGGACAACTATTAGTCGTGTTCTCCACAAATCTGCCCTTTATGGAAGAGTGACAAGAAGAAAGACATTGGAGAAAGAAAGTCATAAGAAGTCCTGTTTGCAGTTTGTGAGAAGCCATGTGGAGGACACAGCAAACATGTGGAAGAAGGTGATCTGGTCAGATGAGACCAAAATGTAACTTTTTGGCCTAAAAGCAAAACACTATGTGTGGAGGAAAACTAACACTGCACATCACCCTGAACACACCATCCCCACCGTGAAACATGGTGGTGGCAGCATCATGTGGTGGGGATGCTTTTCTTCAGCAGGGACAGGGAAGCTGGTCAGAGTTGATAGGAAGATGGACGGAGCCAAATACAGGACAATCCTAGAAGAAAACCTGTTAGAGTCTACAAAAGACTTGAGACTGGGGCGGAGGTTCACCTTCCAGCAGGACAACGACCCAAAACATCCAGCCAGAACTACAATGGAATGGAAAATGGTGTGGTACCCTTTTTTCGGTGTAAACTAGAATCGGATCGCATGGGTGTTCACATCCATGCGATCCGATTCCTGTCCGAAATCGCAGTTTGCACTGCGAACCGATTTGGGGGTGTCAATAACCTTGTATTGTCACCCACAGCGGTTCGCATAGGGCAGTGTGAACTGCCTGTGAGTTGTATGCGATGCGGGAAACCGCACTGGAATCGCACTGGTTCCCGCATTGTATATGTGTGAACTGGCACTCTCAGATGCCCTCCATCCAATCTGACAGACTTGAGATATTTTGCAAAGAAGAATGGGCAAAAATGTCCCTCTCTAGATGTGCAAAGCTGGTAGAGACATCCCCAAAAAGACTTGCAGCTGTAATTGCAGAGAAAGGGGGTTCTACAACGTATTGACTCCGGGGCAATGTACACCACACTTTTCACATATTTATTTGTAAAAAAAATTTCCTTCCACTTCACAATTATGTGCCACTTTGTGTTGGTCTATCACATAAAATCCCAATAAAATACATTTACGTTTTTGGTTGTAACATGACAAAATGTGGAAAGTTTCAAAGGGTATGAATACTTTTTTAAGGCACTGTATCTCTCGATCTATATATGCGACTGTCTATCTATCCAATGTACATCTACACTATTAACAAAAGAATTGGACACCTGCCTTTACACACACATGAACTTCAATGACATCCCAGTCTTAGTCCGGAGGGTTCAATATTGAGTTGGCCCACCCTTTCCAGCTATAACTGCTTCAACTCTTCTGGGAAGGCCGTCCACAAGGTTTAGGAGTGTGTCTATGGGAATGTTTGACCATTCTTCCAGAAGAGCATTTGTGAGGTCAGGCACTGATGTTGGACGAGAAGGCCGGGCTTGCAGTCCCCGCTCTAATCCATCCCAAAGGTGTTCAGATTGAGGTCAGGACTCTGTGCAGGCCAGTCAAGTTCCTCCACCCCAAACTCGCTCATCCATGTCCTTATGGACCTTGCTTTGTGCACTGGTGCGCAGTCATGTTAGAACAGGAAGAGGCCATCCCCAAACTGTTCTCACAAAGTTGGGAGCATGAAATTGTCCAAAATGTCTTGGTATGCTGACACCTTAAGCGTTCCCCCCACTGGAACTAAGGGGCCAACCCAACCCTTGAGAAACAACCCCACATCATAATCCCCCCTCCACCAAATGATTCGGACCAGTGCACAAAGCAAGGTCCATAAAGACATGGATGAGCGAGTTTGGGGCAGTGGTGGCTGGTGAAGTTTTAGGATGGGGGGGCCAGACCCCGCCCTTCCTTTTTGACCCCTCCCACTTGGTGAAAATGGGTGTGGTTTCAGCGAAATAGTGGGCATGGCTCTAAGGGGGTATGGTTAGCATCTGAGATGAACGAGGGATGGAGGGAGAGGGAGAGAGGAATGGAGGGACAGCAGGCCCAGATCCTACACAACAATAGAAATATGTGTATTCTAGAAAGTTTAACAATCAGCAGATAAAGATATTCCAAACACCTGGTGTTAGCACTTCAATCATCCCGGCACCATGGTTTAAACGAACGTGACACGCCATTTTCGCTCGTATCTGGTTTTCCTGCTTTTTTGTTTGTTTGTTTGCCCGCATGAACCCTTATGTGGGTAATGTGGTTTTAAGCCGTTTTTAGCTTAATAAATATTTTGGCTTACTTCACCATGGGAGCTTTTTATTCATTTTTCCACATTCTTAAACATCTACAGTCTCTGTGACCCACCTTGGGAAGTCCGGTCGCATGCATCCAAGTAGCCTTAGCGCTAATCAAGACACCTGAGTTCCAGCACCTGAGTTCCAGCATCTGCACCTAGCCGTGACCGGGAGAAGTCCTGTTGGTTGTCCCTAAAGCGGGTTTGACTCCTGTCATGGGAGTCACCTCCATCTGGTGAGTAGGCTGTGTGGCTGGTGATGGTGACTGAATACTGCTATTTGATGCTTCGCTGTACCCAAAGAAGATTTGCCCAGAAGCTCTGTTTTTCATTATTTGAACATTTTTTGATTGATTTATATTTTTCGTACACATTGGTATTTGGATATTATTTGCGGACTTTTGCTTTAATTTTTCACATTTCGATTATTTTGATTAATTTTCGTTTTTTAATTTCTTTCACTATGATGATTTAGCATTCAGTTGGCAGACATTATCTCACAATTTTCATGATTTTTTTTATAACTTGTTGTTTTCTTATAGAGTGATTTTGCACTTGCACTTTAATAGGAGCGCGGTTTGTAATTAGATAGCTAATTATTTTTCTTGTTTTCATCACTATAACGTGCTGCTCCCCAATCAATTTATTTAATCTAATTTTCCATATGCGCGAGTAGGTATTTGTTACCAATTTTCATGGTTGTTATGGTGTCAGGATGATTGAAGCGCATTATTTCTATTATTACATTGTAATATAAAATGAAATAATTCAACTCACCATAATGCAGAATAAGTGGGAGCCCTGAGTGTGTCACTAGCCACATCGCCTGCCACCAGGTGTCCCCAGCGGAGTCCCTCTTTACATGCAGCCCGTGTCTCACCAAATGCAGCCCGTGTCCCACCAAATGCAGCCCGTGTCCCACCAAATGCAGCCCGTGTCTCACCAAATGCAGCCCGTTTCCCCCAAATGCAGCCCGTGTCCCCCAAATGCAGCCTGTGTCCAGCAAATGCAGCCCGTGTCTCACCAAATGCAGCCCGTGTCCCCCAAATGCAGCCCGTGTCCCCCAAATGCAGCCTGTGTCCACCAAATGCAGCCAGCCTGTGTCCACCAAATGCAGCCAGCCTGTGTCCACCAAATGCAGCCTTGCCTGTGTCACATCGAACCCCCCCCCCGTTCTCTCCGGGAGCACAGCGGTACTTACCTTGCTGTGTGGTGTCCTCTCCTACTGTGTGGGCACTGGCAGCAGCGATGGAGGGGTCCGCTCCTCTCATACTTCCTGTTTCCTCTCTCCCGGGCGCAATGGGAGAGAGAACACAGGAAGTGACATCAAACTGAAATGTCAATCAAACCGCCTGGCCGTAGTAATAGATACTACGAGTGCCAGGCGGAAGATACTCGGCGCCTCAGAAAGCACCGCAAGGCGGCATAAACGCCCGCAATTGTAGTGCCACGGCGTCCGAACACAGTGCACTTAAGAACCTTTTAAGGACAATATTATCTATCTATCTATCTATCTATCTATCTATCTATCTATCTATCTATCTATCTATCTATCTATCTATCTATCTATCTATCTATCTATCTAATGTCTGTCTGTCTCTATCCAGTGTCTGGATATCTATTAGGGCCCTTTCACACTGGGGCGGTTTGCAGGCGCTATTGCACTAATAATAGCACCGACCCGAAAGTGCCACTGCTTTGATTCCAGTGTGGAAGCCCCAAGGGCTTTTACACTGGAGCGGTGTGCTAGCAGGATGGGAAAAAAAGTCCTGCTAGCAGCATCTTCGGAGCGGTGAAGGAGCGGAGTGTATACCGCTCCTTCACAGCTCCTGCCCATTGAAATCAATGGGACAGCACGGCTATACCGCCGGCAAAGCGCCTCTGCAAAGGCGCTCTGCAGAGGTTTTTAACCCTTTCTCGGCCGCTAGCTGGGGTAAAACCGCCCCGCTAGCGGGCGAATACCGACGGTAAAGCGCCGCTTACAATAGCGACGCCGCCCCCGCCCCAGTGTGAAAGGGCCCTTAGTTCTGTCCAGTATTGTCAGAAACCACGAATCAGACTGAGACAGGAGTACAGTTAAATCACACTTGCTTAATAATAATAAAAAAAGCTAAACAGAGTAAACGTAGTCAAAACATAGCCAGAGTTCAGGAACCGGAACGGATAGTCAGACAAGCCAAAACGTCAGGGAGCCAGAAAGGAGCGTAGTAGAACAGCAAGCAGAATCTGTAGCATGAAGGAATGTTAGCCAAGCAAGTCCTTAACAGGAACACAGGAGAGCGTCTCTAGAGATTAAGGATGAGCTCCGACGTGTTCGCACAGCGCATGTGCAGAGCACGCCAGGAAGTCAGCACTGCGCTAATCACAGGCAGTGAGACATTTCCCGATCTCTGCAGCCACACATCGGGACAATGTCTCACTGCCTGTGATTAGTGCAGCGCCATGCCGTGTTCCTGGCGGCCTCTGCACCTGGGCTGTGCGAACACGCCGGAGCTCATCCTTACTAGAGATGTGACCAAGGCGAAGGCAGAGATCATCTGGGCTGGACGGCTTAACCATTTCTAATACCGGGCACTTTCGCCCCTTCCTGCCCAGGACAATTTTAAGCTTTCAGTGCGGTCGCACTTTGAATGACAATTGCGCGGTCATAGAACACTGCACCCAAAATAAATTTTTAGCATTTTTTTCCCCACAAATAGAGCTTTCTTTTGGTGGTATTTGATCACCTCTGCGGTTTTTAGTTTTTGCTAAACAAACTAAAAAAGAACGACATTTTAGAAAGAGTAAAAACCTTTTTCTTCGTTTCTGTTATAAAGTTTTGTTTCCTCCTTCACTGATGGGCACTGATGAGTCGGCACTGATGGGCACTGATGAGGCTGCACTGATGGGCACTGATGAGTCGGCACTGATGGGCACTGATGAGGAGGCACTGATGGGCACTGATGAGTCGGCACTGATGGGCACTGATAAGGTGGCACTGATGAGGAGGCACTGATATGTAGAATTAATGGGCACTGATAGGTGGCATTGATATGCAGCACTGATGGGCACTGACAGGCGGCACTGATGGGCACTGACAGTCGGCACTGATGGGCACTGACAGTCAGCACTGACCGGCGGCACTGCTTGGCACTGATAGGCGGCACTGATTGGCACCGACAGGTGGCATTGATGGACACTAATAGATGGCACTGATGGGCAGCACTGATTGGGCAGGTACTGACAGGTGTTAATGCTGGGCACTGTGATGAACACTGATTGGCACTGTGGTGGCCACTGACTGGCACCTTATTGGGCACTGGCAGGGGGTTATAATGGGGCACTGACTGGACACCGATTGGCAGCTTATTGGTACATTTGATGGGGTCTTTGCTGATAATCAATGTGCTGATTATCAGCACAGACACCCGCCGGTCCTCCTGCAGAGAGGCCAGAACACCAGTCTGCCTATGTAAACCAGGCAGATCGCCATTCTGTCAGTAGGGAAGGCATGGATCCTGTGACTTTGCAAAGCATGTCTTCCCCTAGTAAAAAGCACCTCCCACACTGTAATAAAACACTGGCTAGGCACACAGTTAACCCTTTGCTAGCCCTAGATGTTTTACCCCTTCCAAGCCAGTGTCATTAGTACAGTGGCAGTGCATATTTTTTAGCCCTGATCACTGTATTAGTGTCACTGGTTCCCAAAAAAGCATCAGTTGATGTCTGATTTTCCGCCACAATATCGCAGTCCCATTATAAGTCGCTGATCGTCGTCATTACTAGTAAAAAAAAATAATAAATCCATAAATATATCACATGATTTGTAGATGATATAACTTTTGCGCAAACCAATCAATATACCCTTATTGGGATTTATTTATTTTTTTACCAATAATATGTAGCAGAATACATATGGGCCTAAAGTGGTAAAGAAATTAGATTTTTTACTTTTTTTTTTTTTTATTGGATGTGTTTTATAACAGAAAGTAAAAAATATTGTTTTTAAAAAAAAAAAAAAAAAAATGTCGGCCTTTTTTTGTTTATAGCGCAAGAAATAAAAAATGCAGAGGTGATCAAATACCACCAAAAGAAAGCTATTTTTGTGGGAAAAAAAGGACATCAACTTTGTTTGGGTTCAGCGTCGTACAACTGCTCAATTGTCAGTAAAGCGTTGCTATATTGCAAAAAAAAAAAGGACTGGTCATGAAAGGGGGGGGGGGGGGGGTAAATCTTCCAGAGCTGAAGTGGTTAAACATCGTATATTCTGTACAGCGGTTCAGCCAGCAAACTCTTTGACTGATGAAAATATGTCAGACTTTCTAGACTACCGTCTTCCCAGATTAAATTGCACACTTTTTTTTTTTTTTTTGTCGTCTTATCGACCCGTTTTTTAAAATTGCCACCAAGCCAGGAAAATTCTCCAACCTTGTGTGAGAAGATCCATCATTCTGATACGTCTCCCGTCACAGACATCAGCCAGCTGCGCAATCATTTTTATACACCACAGCAACTTAGAAAACGAAAGCTTATGTAAGCGTTTACAATATCCTGCAGGGGGCGCCAGAACACCTGTTTGTCTCCAGTGTTGAGACTGTAAGCACCTGCTCTCCCAGGCTGTCACTCACTACTGTGCTGGCTCTATAAGTGGGTGATTCAATGTGCTGGAGCATGAGGAGGAGTTTCAACTATCAATGAATGTGAAAATCTGGAGATATATATTTTCTTTGCCTTGTAACAGCAGCAGACAGTCCTTTTCGAGGGAACGCAGCGAGCTGTGGATTGCACCCTGGAGCATGGAAAGACTTGCTGCCAAAGGTGTTTTAAGGGGAGCTGCTGCTGCTTCTCCCTAATGTTGGGGGGTCTACAAACCCAATGGAAGTGGACATGCATGGATCATCAGCTCAGCTGTGAGCAGTTTTCAGGAATGGTCCTTGGATAAAGCTTGCTTGGTAATATAGCTCTGTTTCTTCTATATCTGAGGAGGCTCCTGGAGAACAGTTGCCCCAAAAAACTCCAGTCATGAATTCATCCAATCCAATTATCTTCATTCATTCTGTCCAGTTCAATGCCACCTTGGACTTCAACGAGACTCTCCTGCTCAACAACCTCAGCAGCATTGAGTTTTGTGAGCAGGTCTTCATCAAGACCGAGGTGTTCTTGACCCTGGGGATTATCAGCCTGCTGGAGAACATCCTGGTGATCCTGGCCATCCTGAAGAACAAGAACCTCCACTCGCCCATGTACTTTTTCCTCTGCAGCTTGGCCGTGGCCGACATGTTGGTCAGCGTGTCCAACGCTTTAGAGACTATCGTCATCGCCGTGCAGAACAAGTACCTGGACATTGGGGACCAGCTCCTCCAGCAGCTCGATGACGTTTTTGACACTTTGATCTGCATTTCTCTGGTGGCCTCCATCTGCAGCCTGCTGGTGATTGCCATAGACCGCTACATCACCATTTTCTACGCCTTACGCTATCACAGCATCATGACGGTGAAGAAAGCGTTGGCCTTGATCATGGTCATCTGGATCTCCTGCATCATCTGCGGGATCGTCTTCATCGTCTACTCCGAGAGCAAAACGGTCATCGTGTGCCTCATTACCATGTTCTTCACCATGCTCGTCCTCATGGCCACCATGTACGTCCACATGTTCCTGTTTGCCCGCCTCCATGTCAAAAGGATCGCGGCCCTGCCCGTGGATGGCGTGGTGCAGCAGCGGACGTGCATGAAGGGCGCCATCACCATCACCATCCTTTTAGGGGTCTTCGTCGTGTGCTGGGCTCCTTTCTTTCTGCACCTCATCCTCATCATCTCATGCCCCGCCAACTCCTACTGCATCTGCTACGGTGCCTACTTCAACACCTACTTAATACTCATCATGTGCAACTCTGTCATCGACCCCCTCATCTACGCCTTCCGCAGTTTGGAGATGCGTAAGACCTTCAAGGAGATCATATGCTGCTACGGCATGAATTTTGGAAAGTGCGGTTAGAGTCCCCCCTCCCCTTTCAACACGTGCGGTTGTGTTGGTCATTCATAACATTCAGTCCATTTAACCATTCATGGTTAGGTCTGGTTTAACACAGTGAAGGGTTTTTGCAAGGTCTGGCCATCTTCACAAACAAAATAGGTTTGAAATTTTTGTTAGTTTTATTTATTTTATTTTTTTTACAAATAAAATAACATTTAATGATAAAAGGGACAATTAGTAAACCTCACCAACCAATCAACAGTCACATTCCCTTAATTTTGACCATCTTAAGGTGGTTGTGGGTTTGCACAGTATTTTCAGTATTAGAGAAAATATAAGTTTGAGATTCAAAATAAAAGAAAAAAAATGTTGACTTGCTACATTTGATAAAATGAGTTTGAGAATCAAAATAAAAGAAAAAAATGTTGATTTGCTACATTTGATAAAATGAGTTTGAGAGTCAAAATAAAAGAAAAAAAAATGTATTTTTTTTTTTTTTGAGAAAATATAAGTTTGAGATTCAAAATTAAAGAAGAAAATGTTGATTTGCTACATTTGATAAAATTCGTTTGAGAGTCAAAATAAAAAGAAAAAAAATGTATTTTCTATTTGAGAAAATATGAGTTTGAGAGTCAAAATAAAAGAAAAAAATGTTGATTTGCTACATTTGATAAAATATGAGTTTGAGAATCAAAACAGAAAATGTTGATTTGCTACTTTTGAGAAACTGAGTTTTAGAATTCAAATAAAATTTAAAAAAAATGTTTATTTGCTACATTTTAAAAAGGGAAATATACAAATATATACAAATGTGATACATTGTATCATGCTAACTCTTTGCTTATAAATAATTATTTTTTATTTGTAAACATTGTAAAATATCCTCATTTTGATTACAGTTCAGCTCAGGCTCTTTTTTTGAGCTCTTGGAAAACATATTCTTAATTGTTATCCTAACAAATAAATCTATGGTCCAATCCAGCCAGTTTTTCCCCCCTCTGCAAATTACGCAGCTGCTTGTGGTACTACAAATCCCAGCGGTCTGTGTCTGCAGGAAACGCTGAGCTGCCTCCTCAAAATCAGGTTGCACTAGAGCAGCAATGGTTTGATATGAGGGGCTTTGAGTGTGGCCCCCCTGATGTGCCCAGAGGGCCACACATAAACGTAGCTGTCAGACATGCTATAGGAGTTTGTTGGAGACTGGGGACAGTCTAGACTGCAGACAGATTAATCGTAAAGACATAAACTGAGAAAAAAATAAATAAATAAATTGCACAGAAAAAAAAAAGAAAGTCATGTGAAAGAAATAAACCAAAGCTACTGAAAGACTTTGCTTCTTTTTTTTTCTCACTGGCTCGAGTAAGCACTTGAGATGAGAAAAACACAGACTGCAGGGGCTTCAAGGGCCACACAAGTGCCGCATGTGGACCCCGAGGGCTAAAGTCATTTATATGTTCAACTGGGGAAAAAAAAAAAGTCATTTATATGTAGCCCAGTGAACATCTTAACTCTGGAAGTGGCCTAAACATTCAACCACAGCCGGCAAAATGGTTGGGCATGCTGGGTCTTGTCTTATTCTTGCCGCAGGGTAGCCCAGTCTCACGTCCGGTTCTGTGCCTGCATTGCTAAATGTGACCTCACAAATATTGAAATAGAAATGTATTTTTATTTATTTAATTTTAAAGAACGTCTATTTTTTATCTTTTTTGGTTAAGTAGAGAAAAATTGTTTATTTTTTGATATTTTTGGTACAGTAGTTTTGGGCTTTAGTTGCTTGTCTAGTGATCTGATTTGAGTTAACATGACAACGGTATCTTGACGCTACAGCCCACCGAGTATAAAGGGATCATTTTATTTATTTTATTTTTTTAAGAAGTGACTATATTTTACACTGCCAGCGAGAACCAGTATTTGTTTCAAATGCAGACTGAACTTTAAGGGGTTGATGAGAAAAAAAAAAGTGTTGGTAGCCATATTCTTGGCCAAGACTGATGATGGACCCATGTGATCTATCTAGAACCTCATAAACCACATCTAAGTATTTCTAATGGGGTCTTCAAAGTGGAATGCACAAAAATAGCTCCGGGTGTCTCTTTGTAGTCTGGCCAACCTTCTTGACTGGGTTCCATTGAAGAAACTCTCAATGCCTTTAGAAAGGTGACTACTAGAGTGTGCTTTTGATTGAGCCATCCAGAAGCCAGCTTGAGCTGGCCAAACATCATACAATTTTCTTGTTCAATTTCCCTTGAGATTTACCTTTAGCTATGTAGTACAAGTGCCTGCATGATTGCATATAAATTGAAAGTGTTTACGTTTATAGTCATAATAGTCGTCATTTGTTTACTATTATGCATGATTTTTTTAGTGCCAAAGCACAGTGCTTTACAACATGAGGGCAGACAGTACAGTTACAATACAATACAGGATGAATCGGAGGGCCCTGCTCCTTAGAGCTTACAATCTAGGAGGGAGGGTCAAGTGTAACAGAAGGTAGTAGCTGTGGGGGGTGAGCTGATGAAGAAGTTGTTAGGTGGGGGCAGTATAGGCTTCTCTGACGAGAGGTTTTGGTAAATCGATATGCGAATTGGATACCTTTTGAACCACATCCGATTTGCATGACATGTAAGCCGAACCGGCTTTCAATGGTGCTGGTTCACATATGTCCAGGCCTGGCCGTAGTACTCTGCGTTCTTCAGTCCAATTCGGGTGCGATTTCAAGTAGAAATTTGAACGAAACCGCACCGGACTCCTTTTTTAAGACCGCGGCCGGGCATATGGGAACCAAGCCTAAAGGAAAATTGTATGAGAAAATTAACGTATGGCCAGCCTTACAACGCCTTCACCGCTTTGAGGCTAATCTTTCATAACTGGAAAGAAAAATTTGCCAAAATGTTGCAATTTGCATTCCGAACCTGAAATTTGATTTGTCTTTCTGGGCCACCCAAGTGGTTGTTTTCTTAAACTTTAATTTAAAAAAAAAAAAAGGTCACCAGGACTTTGGCAGCCAAGTGTTGTCCTTGCATCATGACTAATAAAGCTTTGTGGCTTCCCATTGAGCCGACCAGAGATAAACGTTTGCATTTCATTTTCATTCCATTGTATGTTCATTGTACAATCCCCCCCAAAAAACTTACTACAGTATATTTCTGTTGTCTTTTCAAAAAGTTCATTTGGACTTCATAGTTAATGACTTCCCTTCCCAGATGTCTTTTCCTGAATCCCCATGGAGATAACTCTTGGTAATCGTCTTTTCAAAAAAGTTCATTTGAACCCAATAGCTGATGACCTCCCCGCTTCCCTGGTGCCTTTTCCCGAATCCCCATGGAGATAACTCATGTTAATCGTCTTTTCAAAAAAGTTCATTTGAACCCAATAGGTGATGACCTCTCCGCTTCCCCGGCGTCTTTTCCTGAATCCCCGTGGAGATAACTCATGGCAAACGTCTTCTTAAAAAAGTTAATTTGAACCCAATAGGTGATGACCTCCCCGCTTCCCTGGTGCCTTTTCCCGAATCCCCATGGAGATAACTCATGTTAATCGTCTTTTCAAAAAAGTTCATTTGAACCCAATAGGTGATGACCTTTCTGCTTCCCCGGCGTCTTTTCCTGAATCCCCGTGGAGATAACTCATGGCAAACGTCTTCTTAAAAAAGTTCATTTGAACCCAGTAAGTGATGACCTCCCCGCTTCCTCGGTGCCTTTTCCCGAATCCCCGTGGAGATAACTTATCGTCTGTCCTAAAAAAAAAGTTCATTTGAATGTCCCAGTTAACAATCCCATAAATAAAATAAATCACGGTAATCACAACGTGTTATTTTATCCCATGTCTTCATCAACATGAACCTGAAGATGTCATTTGCTTGGGAGTCCTATCATTATCATAGTGCCATGGCAAATAAGTCTTCGGATGCGTTTGTAAGACTGATGCGTGGATAAAAATTTTATGGAAGTATTGAATTATTTATCACGCCTGGAGGGGAAAAAAAGGAACAAAATCACAATTTCAAAGTGCCTCGTGTGTAGCTGAATCTATGAGCGCTGAGTTCATTATCAAACCCCCGAGGAGATGTAGCCTTCAGGACCTTACTGACAGATATCAGACTTATTACAAAACTATTTGTATTCCCTGTACAACGCCAATGACTTGTAACGCTTGAAAAGGTCCCGCTGAGTGAGGAGGGTACCAATGACAAAGGAGTGACAGGCTGGTATTATCTCCGTCACCCTTCACGACTAAGTAGCTCATGTCTTGTGTGTTGGATAAGCGTGGACGCCTTAGACTCTTGTAAATTGCGTTGACCAAGTTGTGTCTCTTCTTCTCAAGGTGTGAATGGGATTCTTGGGGTTTCGGATCAGGGTTATTGCAAACACTTTCATCACCTTGTCATTGGAAGACCATCTTGACCAAGAAAATGATCTCGCTGTTTCTTTTCAAGCGGCACGTGCACGTTGAATACCAGTCTCGCCATAAGAGGTCGTTGAGCTCATCAAAAAAAATCTGAAAACAGGGTTTGTTCTGAAGAGAATGAACTCCTCAGTGATATTTCTTGTTCTAATTCCTTTACCAGCTTTTCAAATAAGTTAGAAGACTTTTGTAGGGCCAGCAATGGACAATGCTCAAGAAACTTCTAATGGCCAAATCCTGGACAGCCATACGTTGGAGTGAATACTAAGGGCTGTAATGGGACAGGCAAGATGGACAATGTATTTTAAGGGGTTATATAACATTGGAAGATGGCTGTAGAGGTTTGCTGCGCAAAGACAATGGGGATGCTATACTAAAACTGGAGAGTGCAAAATCTAGTGCAGCTGTGCATGGGAGTCAGTCAGATTTTAACTTCAGCTTGTTCAATTAAGCTTTGATAAAAAAAAAAAACAAAAAAAAAATGGAAGCTGATTGGTTTCTATGAAGAGCTGCACAGGGATTTGCACCCTCCAGGTTCAGTAAATCAACCCCTGTGTGAAAAGGTGCATGAGGGTCTTCTGAGTCTGCCACATGTAGGGCAGCCAATTTAAATGAATAGGATGAGATCTCTATGCTGGGTTCCCAGGTCTGTACATCTGCTGTGCCCATTATAAGGGGTTCCCAACATCCCTGTGCTAAGTTCCCGGGTCTGTACACCTGATGTGCCCATTATGAGGGGTTCCCACCATCCCTGTGCTGAGTTTCCTGGTCTGTTCACCTGCTGTGCCCATTTATGAAGGGTTTTCCACCATCCCCGTGCTGAGTTCCCGGGTCTGTACACTTGCTGTGCCCATTATGAGGAGTTCCCACCATCCCTGTGCTGAGTTCCCAGGTCTGTACACCTGATATGCCCATTATGAGGAGTTCCCACCATCCCTGTACTGAGTTCCCGGGTCTGTACACCTGATATGCCCATTATGAGGTGTTGCCACCATCCCTGTACTGAGTTCCCCGGTCTGTACCCCTGTTGTACCCATTATGAGAGGTTCCCACCATCCCTTCTCAGGTTTTTAGTAAAGGAGATGAACAGAGTCTGGGATTCCGGCAGGGAGATCCCACCCCAGAAGGATGGCACAGTCATATGATTGCCCTGGAACTAGCCTTGTGCCTTGGAGCCAGGCACCTGCAGCCTGAAACATTGGATGGCAGTCATGGGAGGAGACAGCCGTCAGACTCGTGACCGGTTCTCTTTTACAGGTGTCTGAAAATGGCTCACAGACATGCAAAGTCATATTTATTATACTTTAAAATATAAACATATATTTAAAAAAAATGAAAAGTATACGATATAGAAAAAAAAAATACTATTTATTTTATTCTAGGAAAATAAACATGTATGTATGTAAGATGATGATGATGATGATGATAAAACATCTACCTCCAACATGTTCCGGCTATCATACTCCAGTGGGTGGGGTTAATTGAAAGTGGGGGTGGTCTTCGGCAAATTTGGGCTGGCCGAGAGGGGGCCGGGTAGTCATGGACAAACAAGAAAATGATTGTTTTTTTTTTTAAATATTTAAAGTGTATCTTATTATAACTTTTTGGATAGAACCAGAATGGTTTAAATATTCAGAGTACAACACATAAGGGTGTGTTTAAAAAAAAATTGTCAAACCTATTCGTCCTATGAAACTGCGCGGATGGGGGGAAAACCGAATGTCATTTGGCAATTTTACTCCAGGTCTAATGTGTGAATCAGGGAAATACCACATTATGGTCACTAGATGGAGCTGACCATCATATTGAATAAGTGTTCATTTCCTAGGACAATTTCACGTTATGACCACTAGATGGAGCTGACGATCATAGGAAAGAAGTGTGTATTTCCTAGGAAAACACCACATTATGGCCACTAGATGGAGCTGACGGTCATAGTAAATAAGTGTTTATTTCCTAGGAAAATACCACATTTTGGCCTCTAGATGGAGCTGATGATCAGCATAAATAAGTATTTATATCCTATAGAATGGGATGGGTGCCACTCTCCCAGCCAGCCCATGAGATGTAAAAATTTGAAACGGCCTCAGCCTATGCTTCTCCGGAAATCATGCCCTCCGATGCTTTTGCCCTGCCCACAGTGCTTAGTTATAGAGGTCCCTTTATAACTAAGCACCGGTGACCGGGACGAAACGCATCAAAGGACATGGTTTGCGGAGAAGTGAAGGCTGAGACTATTTCTCATTTTTATCTCACATGGGCTGGCTGGGAGAGTGGCATCTGTCCCATTTACTATGATGGTCAGCTCCATCTAGTGGCCATAATGTGGAATTGCCCTAGGGAATGCTTATTTGCTATGATCGTCGGCTCCATCTAGTGGCCATAATGTGTAATTGTCCTAGGAAATGCTTATTTGCTATAATCATCAGCGCCATCTAGTGGCCTTAATGTGGTATTATCCTAGGAGATAAATACTTATTTACTATGATCGTCAGCTCCATCTAGTGGCCATAATGTGGAATTGTCCTAGGAAATAAATACTTATTTAGTATGTAAGTTAGCGCCATCTTGTGGCCATAATGTGGAATTGTCCTAGGAAATACTTATTTGCTATAATCGTCAGCTCCATCTAATGGCAATAATGTGGTATTATCCTAGGAGATAAATACTTATGCACTATGATTGTCAGCTCCATCTAGTGGCCATAATGTGGAATTGTCCTAGGAAATAAATACTTATTTACTATGATCGTCAGCGCCATCTTGTGGCCATAATGTGGAATTGTCCTAGGAGATAAACACTTATTTGCTATGATCGTCAGCTCCATCTAGTGGCCATAATGTGGTATTTCCATCCCATTCTATTACATGTGATTTCTTTGATCAATATAGCAAGACGCCGCCACCCTGTCTCCTAAGATCAAAGGAAAGAATTTCCTCTTTAGCTTAAGCGGCGCTCCAAGCTTTACATACCCTATGGTCATCATCTGCATCTAGTGGCCTTGATGAAGTATTTTCCTGATCCACTTTCTTTTTTTTTTTAATAAAAGATTACCATTCAAGCTGGAAAGAATGTAACCTAATAACATTCGATTTTGATCCCCATTCGCACAGAACGAATGTAAATGGAGTTTCACAAGATGAATAGCTCTGCTCCTACAATCTGTAGCCTTTTGTAATGCCAGTCACACTGGGACTTGCAGTCCTACAGTCAGATTGCCGTTCGCCTTTTTTTTTTTTTTTTTCAACAATACTTCTATGATCATTTAATTTCTGAATGATCTTATTCAGTGCAGATCGTGATGAAGAAGACACAAAGTTCTCATCATCACAGCAATTAAAATTCACTCATCTTTTTAATTTCAAGCTTTTAAAGAACTTCTTTATTCTGCTTCCCGTCTGTCGTTGTTCATCGTCTCCCAACTGTTATCATTGTTCTCTTTGTACGGAAGGTTCGGAGATCGTTTGTGTACAAGCTTTGATTCGCAATTTCATTTCTGCCAGCCTACATCAATCATTACAGTGCCTGTACACCCCGAACGTATTTCAATTGTTTCCTTTTGGGTCTTTTAAAAGTGGATCTCAATCCAGAAACATACTATGGTGCAGATTACCGAGTCCAAAGATGTGGTGGCTGCATTTGTTTTCTTTTTTTTTTTTCAAGCTAAGGGCATGGTCTGTTATGTGGACTACAAATCCCCGCCCCCCCCCCCCTTCCCATGTAATTGGAGGAGGTGTTTGTAGAAAAAAATGATCCGCACTCCAGTTGCTCTTAAAATGTCTTCATTTTATTGAACAGCCACAGTGAACAAACGCAGATTAAGTCAGTTGACGCGTTTCAGCCTTTAAAGGCCTTAGTCATAACCATGGTGGTTATGACTAAGGCCTTATAGGCTGAAACACGTCAACTGACTTAATCTGCGTTTGTTCACTGTGGCTATTCAATAAAATGAAGGAATTTTAAGGGCAGCAACCGGAGTGCGGATCATTTTTTTCTACATTACGCTACTCAGCCAGACGACTGTGGAGCGAGCACCTGGGAGCTCTGCTATCTATGTGGTGTATGGGTAGTAGCACTGACTTTTCTGTATATATAGGAGGCGTTTGTAGTCTTGGGTGACAACACTGCACCTTCTTGGATACAATACAGTGAGCGTTGTCACTATAAGACAGGAAGTGTTACTGGCAGGATCAGCAGGCTTTTTTTTTTTTTTTTTTTGCTGATCCTGCCAATAACACTTCCTGTATGAGGAAATTCTCCCTTACCATAGGACAACAGAAACAGGACAGGACTACTGGGAACCCCCCTTTGTTATCTTGTACCAAGGAACCATGGTCCTCAGAACATTATGAGTTTGCATTTGCGGTTGGGGCTCACCTGCCTGTTTTTACTGCCCCCCCCCGGTGGCTCGAGGGGGATGCACATGTGCCGAGGCCGCCGTGTTTTAGCAAAGGTGACACTTACGGTGGAAAGCGCTGCCGCCGAACGTGGCCCAATCAGGTGCACACGGTTGCAGCTCAGTGGTGCGGGCTTGCAGGCGGCGAGGAGATGACATATGGCCTCCCAGCCGCCTATCAAATGCCTTCTAAAAAGCCATTCACCAATGGATCGCTTTTCAGGACGCAAGTGTAAATGAGCCCCGAGAAGAGTGCAGCATGGGCAGAGAGCGCGGGAGGTTATCAGCTGGCAGGATTTCTGGCAGGATCAGCAGGCATTTTCTGCTCTTATCAGGATGCAGATATAGTAAAAAGACGTTCTATGGTAATATTTAGCAGGGGCAAAAAGGAGCAAATAGAATATAAAAGTTACAATGTAGTAATAATCTGACTGTGTTGAATAACGATCTGTGTGCAGGAGCGGAGCAGCAACCTCCTGACTCCGCCCCTTCCCCCTAAAGAAGTGGAAGGATGTAGAGCAGGCAGAATGAATGTGAGAGAGTAAAGTGATTACTGACGCGTTTCCTTGAAAATATTCAGTCTAGAATGCTGTGAATCACCTTTTTGTATCTTTTCTGCTGCTCGCTATGTTTTGCAGATGACCGATGGTTCCATGTTTACTGTCGATGTTTGTTTGTACCAGGCTTTTACAAAGCGGCATTTTTGCCTATCCAAAAAAATAAAAATAAATTTGAAAAAAAAAAAAAACACTCGTTGTCTGTCGATATTATTTCTTGCCATGCATAAAAAAAGAACTGCAGCCAAAAATAACAAAATAACACGATGAAAATGGTATTGCCCCGATTAGAAGATAAAGTAACAAAACCAGCTGCAATATTCATTGTCAGTCCAAACACTAGCCCTGCCCCCCCCCCCCCCCCGAAAACTTTTTTTATGCCGCTAGATGTCCCCAGTCTGATGGTCCAGCACCATTCAACCAGCATTTGCTGTAATTTTAAACAATCCCTCTGTAGTGCTTTTTTCTTCCACTAGATGTCCTCAGTCTGATGGCCATCATGATAAAACCCACCTCCTCTGAACTCAAATGGTTATGGACCCACCCCCAGCCTGTGATTGGATAGTGAATAGGGAAGCAGCACAGTGATGAGCTCATCTGTCGCTCCGCTCTCTCCTCCTATCAGCACGCCCCTTTGTCAGCACATGGAACTGATTGGCTCTTGTGGTGCTTCTTTCTCTCACATGCAAGCTCAGCTGTACAGGGCCCGCAACAGACTGATACCAAGTCAGATTCGGGTACACACGCTTCCCACTTCCTCTGAACCCATCCCGGACGAGCCCCCAACCCGTGTCTGGCTAGGGAAACGAGCAGCACAGTGAGGATCTCATTTCTCTGTCACTCTGTTCTCTCCATCCTATTAGCAAACTCCTTTGTAGGCACATGAACTGATTGGCTCTTGTGGTGCTTCTTTCTCTCCCATGCAAGCTCAGCTGTACAGGGCCTGAAAGAAAGACTGATACCAAGTCAGATTCGGGTACATACGCTTCCCACTTCCTCTGAACCCATCCCGGACGAGCCCCCAATCTGTGTCTGGCTAGGCCAGTGATGGCGAACCTTGGCACCCCAGATGTTTTGGAACTACATTTCCCATGATGCTCAACCATGATGCAGAGTGCATGAGCATCATGGGAAACGTAGTTCCACAACACCTGGGGTGCCAAGGTTCGCCATCACTGGGCTAGGGAAACGAGCAGCACAGTGAAGATCTCATTTCTCTGTCACTCTGATCTCTCCATCCTATTAGCAAACACCTTTGTCAGCACATGAACTGATTGGCTCCTTGTGCTGCTTCTTCGTCTCGCACTCCAGCCCTGCTACACAGGGATTACAAGAGGTGACATTCAGCTACTAATACGGCTTGCATTAAAAAAAAATATATATGTATTTATTGTCCCAATGATTACAGGTCTGCCGTCATTTGTGTATTTTATATCCTCCTGGCATTTTGGTTCAGTCTCTAAGCAGACAGAATTCATATCATATAGTTACATAGTAGGTGAGGTTGAAAAAAGACACAAGTCCATCAAGTCCAACCCATGTGTGTGATTATATGTCAGCATTACATTGTATATCCCTGTATGTTGTGGTCATTCAGGTGCTTATCTAATAGTTTCTTGAAACTATCGATGCTCCCCGCTGAGACCACCGCTTGTGGAAGGGAATTCCACATCCTTGCCGCTCTTACAGTAAAGAACCCTCTACGTAGTTTAAGGTAAACCTCTTTTCTTCTAATTTTAATGAGTGGCCATGTGTCTTGTTAAACTCTCTTCTGCGAAAAAGTTTTATTCCTATTGTGGGGTCACCAGTACAGTATTTATAAATTGAAATCATATCCCCTCTCAAGCGTCTCTTCTCCAGAGAGAATAAGTTCAGTGCTCACAACCTTTCCTCGTAACTAAGATCCTCCAGACCCTTTATTAGCTTTGTTGCCCTTCTTTGTACTCGCTCCATTTCCAGTACATCTTTCCTGAGGACTGGTGCCCAGAACTGGACAGCATACTCCAGGTGCGGCCGGACCAGAGTCCTGTAGAGTGGGAGAATTATTGTTTTATCTCTGGAGTTGATCCCCTTTTTAATGCCAATATTCTGTTTGCTTTGTTAGCAGCAGCTTGGCATTGCATGCCATTGCTGAGCCTATCATCTACTAGGACCCCCAGGTCCTTTTCCATCCTAGACTCCCCCAGAGGTTCTCCCCCTAGTGTATTGATTGCATTCATATTTTTGCCACCCAAATGCATTATTTTATGAAGACCTTAATGATGTGTATAAAAGAAAAAAAAGGATATCCCCCCAAAAATATTGTTTTTAGGTTTTGGTCAGGGTAGGAAAGGGTGTAGGTAAGTATTGGCCTTGAGAGGTCCAAGGGTGAGCAGAAGCACCACTTCCAGGATTGGTGTGCAGAAGACTTAATTGATGCATACGCTCCTGGGGCTGAAAGTACTCAGCAGGGTGACAAGGCTGCAGTGATTTCACTGCAGGGGAATCAGTGTTGTCACCCTGTTAAAGGCAGTCTCAGGCACTGGCAGGATTTCCTGGTATTTTTCAAAAACGTATTTTAATTGAGATCTTTTTTATGCACACCTAGGTGTTGTAACGCACAGGTTAGCTATCAGAGAATCTGAGAACCATGATCACCAACGCCATCTAGTGGCCATATTGTGGTATTTTCGTGAACTACTCTATTGTTAATCAATTCATTACCTGTGATCTGTAGAAGAAATAGAACTAAAACATAAAATACTGTAGGGAAGTTGTGAATCCAGCCCCATTGCCTATTTGACTAGGCTGCCTAAACGCACCAAAATGCACCAAAAAAAGGTGCGTGCGCAATTATTTGCAATACAGCTCACCATAAGAGCCCTTTCACACTGGGGCGGTTTGCAGGCGCTATTGCGCTAATAATAGCGCCTGCAAACCGACCCGAAAGTGCCGCTGCTTTGTCTCCAGTGTGAAAGCCCCGAGGGCTTTCACACTGGAGCGGTGCGCTGGCAGGACGGGAAAAAAAGTCCTGCCAGCAGCATCTTTGGAGCGGGGAAGGAGCAGTGTATACACCGCTCTTTCCCCGCTCCTGCCCATTGAAATCAATCGGACAGCGCGGTTATACCGCCGGCGAAGCGCCTCTGCAGAGGCTCTTTTCAGTGGTTTTTAACCCTTTCTCGGCCGCTAGCGGCCGAATTGCAGCGGTGGAGACGCCGCCCCCGCCCCAGTGTGAAAGGGGCCTAATGAACGGTAGTACATTACCATGTGCTGTGCATATAACCTGAAAGCACAGTGTAGTGCCCCTTTAAATCCCCTGCCGCAGGAATTTATAGGAATTTATAAAACATATAGTACTGTGAAAAAGTAAACGAACAGAAGAGAAATCCAAATCCAATCAGTATTTGGTGTTGCCACCCTTTTGCCGCCTCCTAGATAGACTTGCACTTGCACTGTTGAAGGAACTCGGCAGGAAGGTTGTTCCCAACATCTTGGAGAACTAAGCACAGATCATTTGTGGATGTCGGCTGCCTCCAATTCCTCTGTATCTTCATGTCATCCCAGACAGACTCCATGATGGTGAGATAGGGGCTCTGTGGGGGCCAAGTCATCATTTCCAGGACACCTTGTCCTCCTTTACATGAAGATAGTTCTTAATGACATTGGCTGCATGTTGGGGGTGGTTGTCCTGCTGTAGCATAAATTTGGGGCCAATCACATGCCTCCCTGATGGTATGGCATGATGGGTAAGTATCTATCTGTATTTCTCAGCATTGGGGACTCCATTGATTGGGTAACATTGAGGACTGTAGACACAGTGGTCGGCCAAGGAAATCCTAATGCAGCAGATGAAAGACACATCATGCTTACTTCCCTTCCACATTGGAAGATGTCCAGCAGGGGCCATCAGCACAGAACTGGTGGAAACCAATGGGGCCCAGGGACCCCCTCTACTGTTTGGAGAAGTCTGGCCAGAAGTGGTCTTCATGGAAGAATTGCAGCCAAAAAGCCATCATATCTACGACAGGGAAACAAGGCTAATGCCGCGTACACACGAGCGGACATTACGGCGGACTTTGCCCGGCGGACTGGATTTCGTCGGACAATTCGATGTGTGTGGGCTCCAGCGGACTTTGTTTTCTCAAAAGTTGGACGGACTTATGCCGCGTACACATGAGCGGACATTACGGCGGACTTTGCCCGGCGGACTGGATTTCGTCGGACAATTCGATGTGTGTGGGCTCCAGCGGACTTTGTTTTCTCAAAAGTTGGACGGACTTATGCCGCGTACACACGAGCGGACATTACGGCGGACTTTGCCCGGCGGACTGGATTTCGGCGGACAATTCGATGTGTGTGGGCTCCAGCGGACTTTGTTTTCTCAAAAGTTGGACGGACTTAGATTTGAAACTTGTTTAAAATTTATCCGTTTAAATCGAGTCCGGTCGAAAAGTCCGCCGTCTGTATGCTAGTTCGACGGACAAAAAGCCACGCTAGGGCAGCTATTGGCTACTGGCTATGAACTTCCTTGTTTTAGTCCGGTCGTACGTCATCAAGTACAAATTCGACGGACTTTGGTGGATTGTGTGTAGGCAAGTCCGTTCATTCAGAAAGTCCGTCGGAAAGTACGTCGAAAAGTCCGCCGGGCAAAGTCCGCCGTAATGTCCGCTCGTGTGTACGCGGCATAAGCCACTGAACTATGCAGGAAAACATAGGAACTGGGGTGCAGAAAAATGGCAGCAGGTGCTCTTGCAGAAATGCAGCCCCAAACAGGCAAGGAACCTCCACCATGCTTCACAGTTGGCTGCAGACACTCATTATTGTTCCTCTTTCCAGCCATTTGCCAAAAAACGGCCTCCTTCTACAGTCAGGGATTTCACATTTTGACTCTGAGTACCTGCTGACATTTTTTGCACCCCATGTTTTCCTGCATAGTTTAGTCTTTAAGTCTTGTTCCCACGTCGGAGGTATGGTGGCTTTTTGGCTGCAATTCTTCCATGAAGACCACTTCTGGCCTTCTTGGGACAGTAGATGGGCGTACCTGGGTGCCACTGGTTTCCACCAATTCTGTGCTGATGGCACTGTTGGACATCTTCTGATGTGGAAGGGAAGTGTCTTTCATCTGCTCCATTAAGTTTCCTTGGCCAGCCACTGTGTCTACAGTCCTCAACATTACCCAACTACTGCGTCTACAGTCCTCAACATTACCTAACCACTGCATCTACGCTCCGCAACATTACCCGACCACTGCGTCTACAGAACCCCAACATTACACAACCACTGCGTCTACAGAACCCCAACATTAACTGACCACTGCAGCTAAAGCATCAACATTACCTGACCACTGCGTCTACAGAACTCCAACATTACCCGACCACTGCGTCTACAGTCATCAACATTACCCGACAACTGCGTCTACAGAACCTCAATAATACCCGACCACTGCGTCTACAGTCCTCAACATTACCCGACCACTGATTTAAGCTCCTCAACATTACCCGACCACTGCATCTACAGTCCTCCAACATTACCCGACTACCGCGTCTACAGTCCTCAACATTACCTGACCACTGCGTCTACGCTCCGCAACATTACCCAACCACTGCGTCTACAGTCCTCAACATTACCCGACCACTACGTCTACAGAACCCCAACATTACACGACTACTGCATCTACAGAACCCCAACACTACCTGACCACTGCGTCTATAGTCATCAACATTACCCGACCACTGCGTCTACAGAACCTCAATAATACCCGACCACTGCGTCTACAGTCCTCAACATTACATGACCACTGCGTCTACAGAACGCCAACATTACCCGACTACTGTCTCTACGGAACCTCAACATTACCTGACCACTGCATCTACAGAACCCCAACATTACCCGACCACTGCGTCTACAGAACCTCAGCATTACCCGACCACTGAGTCTACAGAACCCCAACATTACCCGACCACTGCGTCTACAGACTTCAACATTACCCGCCCACTGCGTCTACAGACTTCAACATTACCCGACCACTGCATCTACAGTCCTCAACATTACCCGACCACTGCCTCTACAGTCCTCAACATTACCCTACCACTGCCTCTACAGTCCTCAACATTACCCGACCACTGCCTCTACAGTCCTCAACATTACCCGACCACTGCCTCTACAGTCCTCAACATTACCCAACCACTGCGTCTACAGTCCTCAACATTACCCGATCACTGCGTCAACGCCCCTCAACATTACCCGACCACTGCGTCTACGCTCCTCAACATTACCCGACCACTGCGTCTACAGTCCTCAACATTACCCGACCACTACGTCAACGCCCCTCAACATTACCCGACCACTGCGTCTACGCTCCTCAACATCACCCGACCACTGCGTCTACAGTCCTCAACATTACCCGACCACTAGGGATGAGCTTCGTGTTCGAGTCGAACCCATGTTCGACTCGAACATCGGCTGTTCGACCGTCCGTCGAATTGCGAACGATATGGGCCGTTCGCGCCAAATTCGTGTGGCGCGTCACGGCCCATAATTCACTGCGGCATCGCAGTGCATTGCTGGCTGATGATTGGCCAAGCATGCACTATGACCCGCATGCTTGGCCAATCACAGCGCCGTCAGTAGAGAGAGCTGTAATTGGCCAAAGCCAGGGTGGCTTTGGCCAATTATGGCTCAGGGGATTTAGTACACACCCCACACTATATAAGGCCGCCTGCACGGCGGCCCTGTGTAGTGTGTGTTCCGGTGTGCTGAGAGATAGAGAGAGAGAGAGACAGTGTCATTTGATTTGAGTTAGATAGATTAGGCAGAACAGTCAGTCAGTTAGCTGCACTTACAGTGTATTGTGTATATATATGCATCCCAGGTGTTGCATATATATATATACACTGTATTCAGTTTAGCTAGATCCGTTCCTGTTATCTTCTATCTAGACTATTTAGTGCAGTGTGTCCTGCTCACAGTGTTCAGCTAGATCCGTTCCTGCTATTTACATTCAGTGCAGTGCGTCCTGCTCACAGTGTTCAGCTAGATCCGTTCCTGCTATTTACATTCAGTGCAGTGCGTCCTGCTCACAGTGTTCAGCTAGATCCGTTCCTGCTATTTACATTCAGTGCAGTGCGTCCTGTTTACAGTGTTCAGCTAGATCCGTTCCTGCTATTTACATTCAGTGCAGTGCGTCCTGCTCACAGTGTTCAGCTAGATCCGTTCCTGCTATTTACATTCAGTGCAGTGCGTCCTGCTCACAGTGTTCAGCTAGATCCGTTCCTGCTATTTACATTCAGTGCAGTGCGTCCTGCTCACAGTGTTCAGCTAGATCCGTTCCTGCTATTTACATTCAGTGCAGTGCGTCCTGCTCACAGTGTTCAGCTAGATCCGTTCCTGCTATTTACATTCAGTGCAGTGCGTCCTGCTCACAGTGTTCAGCTAGATCCGTTCCTGCTATTTACATTCAGTGCAGTGCGTCCTGCTCACAGTGTTCAGCTAGATCCGTTCCTGCTATTTACATTCAGTGCAGTGCGTCCTGCTCACAGTGTTCAGCTAGATCCGTTCCTGCTATTTACATTCAGTGCAGTGCGTCCTGCTCACAGTGTTCAGCTAGATCCGTTCCTGCTATTTACATTCAGTGCAGTGCGTCCTGCTCACAGTGTTCAGCTAGATCCGTTCCTGCTATTTACATTCAGTGCAGTGCGTCCTGCTCACAGTGTTCAGCTAGATCCGTTCCTGCTGTTTACATTCAGTGCAGTGCGTCCTGCTCACAGTGTTCAGCTAGATCCGTTCCTGCTGTTTACATTCAGTGCAGTGCGTCCTGCTCACAGTGTTCAGCTAGATCCGTTCCTGCTATTTACATTCAGTGCAGTGCGTCCTGCTCACAGTGTTCAGCTAGATCCGTTCCTGCTATTTACATTCAGTGCAGTGCGTCCTGCTCACAGTGTTCAGCTAGATCCGTTCCTGCTATTTACATTCAGTGCAGTGCGTCCTGCTCACAGTGTTCAGCTAGATCCGTTCCTGCTATTTACATTCAGTGCAGTGCGTCCTGCTCACAGTGTTCAGCTAGATCCGTTCCTGCTATTTACATTCAGTGCAGTGCGTCCTGCTCACAGTGTTCAGCTAGATCCGTTCCTGCTATTTACATTCAGTGCAGTGCGTCCTGCTCACAGTGTTCAGCTAGATCCGTTCCTGCTATTTACATTCAGTGCAGTGCGTCCTGCTCACAGTGTTCAGCTAGATCCGTTCCTGCTATTTACATTCAGTGCAGTGCGTCCTGCTCACAGTGTTCAGCTAGATCCGTTCCTGCTATTTACATTCAGTGCAGTGCGTCCTGCTCACAGTGTTCAGCTAGATCCGTTCCTGCTATTTACATTCAGTGCAGTGCGTCCTGCTCACAGTGTTCAGCTAGATCCGTTCCTGCTATTTACATTCAGTGCAGTGCGTCCTGCTCACAGTGTTCAGCTAGATCCGTTCCTGCTATTTACATTCAGTGCAGTGCGTCCTGCTCACAGTGTTCAGCTAGATCCGTTCCTGCTATTTACATTCAGTGCAGTGCGTCCTGCTCACAGTGTTCAGCTAGATCCGTTCCTGCTATTTACATTCAGTGCAGTGCGTCCTGCTCACAGTGTTCAGCTAGATCCGTTCCTGCTATTTACATTCAGTGCAGTGCGTCCTGCTCACAGTGTTCAGCTAGATCCGTTCCTGTTATCTTCCTACTGACAGGCAGGCTTGTCTGGTTACAGTATATAAAGCTACCTGAAGAAAATTACAGGTGTTCTTTTTGATCCTATTAGTACCACGGTCAGGCAGCTAGACTATTTACATTTAGTACAGTGTGTCCTGCTCACAGTGTTCAGCTAGATCCGTTCCTGTTATCTTCCTACTGACAGGCAGGCTTGTCTGGTTACAGTATATAAAGCTACCTGAAGAAAATTACAGGTGTTCTATCCCAGCTTAGTGCAGCTACAGGCCATTAGTATGTCTGGAAGGCCAAGAAGGAGAGGCAGACAGTCACAAGCCAATAAGAGAGGGCAAGCAGGCTCTGTGTCTAGTGCTGGTCGTGGAGACGGTGCATCCTCATCAGCACGTGGCCATGGGACACGCTTGGCCTTTTTTTCGGCAGCTGGCCGTGTTGAGCCGCAACATGCGGAAGACTTGGTCGAGTGGATGACCAAGCCGTCCTCATCCTCCTCATCCTCTCTCACCCATGCCCAGGGTGCTTTGTCTGGCAAAGCAGCGGCCTCTTCCCTCAGCTCAATGTCATCAGTGACTCCTTCCCTAGCTCCACCATGTCCTCATGAGGATTCCCTCGAACTGTTTGACCACAGTGTTGGGTACATGCTCCAGGAGGATGCCCAGCGTTTGGAAGGCTCTGATGATGATACTGAGCTCGATGAAGGCAGTAACATGAGCACGGACAGAGGGGGTGCCCAAGAAGGACAGCAATCTGGCAGTCATGCTCCCCCTGCTGCAGCATACTGCCAGGTTTGCTCCAGTGATGAGGAGGGAGGGGATGATGAGGTCACTGACTCAACGTGGGTGCCTGATAGGAGAGAGGAGGAGGAGGAGGAGGAGGAGGCGGCACATCACCAACGAGGCAGGATGCCCTCCAGGGGCCAGCCTAAGGGCAGCACATTGACTGCATCACACCCCAAAGCTCCACATGTGCAGGGCGCTGCAGTCTCTGCGCGTTATTCAAAAAGTTCTTTGGTGTGGGCCTTTTTTGAGACGAGTGCATCAGATCGCACCGCTGCTATTTGCAACATATGTCTCAAGCGTATCTCGCGTGGCCAAAACATCTCCCGCTTGGGTACCACATGCTTGACCAGACATATGTTGACCTGCCATGCAGTTCGTTGGCAAGCGTATCTGAAAGACCCACACCAAAGAACAAAGAGGATCTCTCCTTGCTCCTCATCAGCTGAGATTTCCAACCCCACTAGACCTTCAGTCCTCTCTGAGACCTGCAGTGAGAGGAATGAAGGTGTAGAATTAGGTGTGTCACAGCCAAGTACTTGTGGGCAATCTGCTTTTGGTACACCGACGTCAGATTGTACCAGGCAAATTTCCCTGCCCCAGCTGCTGCACCGCCGAAAGAAGTTTGCTCCCAGCCATCCACATGCCCAGCGGTTGAATGCTAGCTTGGCAAAATTGCTAGCACTTCAACTGCTGCCTTTTCAGTTGGTAGACTCTGCCCCCTTCCGTGAGTTTGTGGAATGTGCGGTTCCTCAGTGGCAGGTACCCAAACGCCACTTTTTCTCACGGAAGGCGATTCCGGCTCTCTACCGGCATGTGGAAGGCAATGTCCATGCCTCGCTGGACAGGGCGGTCAGCGGTAAGGTGCATATTACCGCTGACTCATGGTCCAGCAGGCATGGACAGGGACGTTACTTAAGTTTCACGGCGCATTGGGTGACTCTGCTGGCAGCTGGGAAGGATGCAGGACAAGGTGCAGTAGTGTTGGAGGTTGTTCCGCCACCACGCCTCCAAAATGCTGATTGTGACACACCTCTCTCCTCCACCCCCTCCTCTTCTTCTTCCTCCATGGCCTCTTCCTCGGAACCAGCGGTGCTCCGTAGGCGTTCAAGGGGCTACGCAAGTACGCAGGCCAAAAGATGCCATGCGGTGCTTGAGCTGGTGTGCTTGGGGGACAGGAGCCACACTGGGGCAGAGGTTCTGTCAGCTCTGCAGGGGCAGGTTCAGAGGTGGTTGACGCCACGCCAACTTAAGGCAGGAATGGTGGTTTGCGACAATGGCACCAACCTCCTCTCTGCCCTCCGACAGGGACAACTGACCCATGTGCCCTGTTTGGCTCACGTCCTTAACTTGGTGGTGCAGCGGTTCTTGGGCAGGTACCCGGGCTTACAGGATGTCCTGAGGCAGGCCAGGAAAGTCTGTGTGCATTTCCGCCGGTCATATAATGCCAGTGCTCGGCTGACGGACCTCCAAAAGGAGTTTAACCTGCCCAAGAACCGCCTAATCTGTGACATGCCCACCAGGTGGAACTCGACGTTGGCCATGCTGCAGTGGCTGCACACGCAGCAGAGGGCCATCAATGAGTACCTGTGCGACTATGGCACCAGGACAGGGTCAGGGGACCTTGGTTTTTTTTCCCCACGCCAGTGGGCCATGATCAGGGATGCATGCACTGTCCTGTCACCATTCGAGGAGGCCACGAGGATGGTGAGCACTGACAGTGCATGCATCAGTGACACTGTCCCCCTTGTCCACCTGTTGGAGCACACGCTGCGTGGAATAATGGACAGGGCACTTGAGGCAGAACAGAGGCAGGAAGAGGAGGACTTCCTTAGCTCTCAAGGCCCCCTTTATCCAGACAGTGTTCCTGCGTGCCCGCCGATCACACAGGAAGAGGACGAGGAGGAGGAGGAGGAAGATTGTGTCAGTATGGAGGTGGAGCCTGGCACTCAGCATCAGCAGTCTTTAAGGGATCAGTCCCAAGGAACACATGGACTTGTACGTGGCTGGGAGGAGGTGGCTGCGGACGTTGTTGTCCTTAGTGACCCAGAGGACTCCGGACCGAATGCCTCAGCAAACCTACGCTGCATGGCCTCCCTGATCCTGCAAAGCCTGCGTAAGGATCCTCGTATTCGTGGTATCAAGGAGAAGGACCAATACTGGCTGGCAACCCTCCTTGATCCACGTTACAAGGGTAAGGTTGCGGACCTTATCTTGCCATCGCAGAGGGAGCAGAGGATGAAACATCTTCGGGAGGCCTTGCAGAAAGGTCTGTGCAACGCGTTCCCAGAGACTGGGAGGTTACAAACTCCTGTTTCTGGACAACGTGTTGCTGAGGCTTCGGTCAGTCAAAGAAGGAGCGGTGGAGAAGGTGGCCGTCTGACCGATGCGTTCAGACAATTTTTTGGTCCGCAGCCCCAAGGTATGATCGGTTCCAGCAACCATCGCCAGCGTCTGTTTTACATGGTGCAGGAATACCTAGGGGCAAGATCAGACTTGGACACCTTTCCCACCGAAAATCCTCTGGGTTACTGGGTCTTGAGGATGGATCACTGGCCAGAGCTTGCACAGTATGCAATTGAGCTACTGGCCTGTCCTGCATCCAGCGTTCTTTCGGAACGTACATTCAGTGCTGCTGGAGGCGTGGTAACCGATCACAGGGTGCGTCTGTCCACTGACTCGGTCGATCGGCTGACCTTCATAAAAATGAATCAGTCTTGGATCACCACCAGCTACCAAGCACCTGATGCTGATGTAACTGAATAATTTTTTTCAGATCCCTTCAAAGACTGCCTATGCTGATGCTGAGTGATTATCCCTGAGTAATTATCCTCTTCCTCCTCAATCATCACGCTGATAGCTTGTAAGAACATTTTTGGTTCTGGGCGCCACCACCAGTGCCTAAGGCACAATTTTTCAGCCCCTGTATAACAGGGGCGTGTAATTACAATTTTTGATGTAATACTTTGCAGCACGGCTCGTTCCTGCATTCCAACTAGAGTGTCTGTGAGGGGTTGCAGTGTTGTGGCACCAGCACCAGTGCCTAAGGCCCAATTTTTCTGCCCCTGTCTAACAGGGGCGTGTAATTACAATTTTTGATGCAATACTTTGCAGCAGTGCTCGTTCCTGCGTTCCAACTAGAGTGTCTGTGAGGGGTTGCAGTGTTGTGGCACCAGCACCAGTGCCTAAGGCCCAATTTTTCTGCCCCTGTCTAACAGGGGCGTGTAATTACAATTTTTGATGCAATACTTTGCAGCAGTGCTCGTTCCTGCGTTCCAACTAGAGTGTCTGTGAGGGGTTGCAGTGTTGTGGCACCAGCACCAGTGCCTAAGGCCCAATTTTTCTGCCCCTGTCTAACAGGGGCGTGTAATTACAATTTTTGATGCAATACTTTGCAGCAGTGCTCGTTCCTGCGTTCCAACTAGAGTGTCTGTGAGGGGTTGCAGTGTTGTGGCACCAGCACCAGTGCCTAAGGCCCAATTTTTCTGCCCCTGTCTAACAGGGGCGTGTAATTACAATTTTTGATGCAATACTTTGCAGCAGTGCTCGTTCCTGCGTTCCAACTAGAGTGTCTGTGAGGGGTTGCAGTGTTGTGGCACCAGCACCAGTGCCTAAGGCCCAATTTTTCTGCCCCTGTCTAACAGGGGCGTGTAATTACAATTTTTGATGCAATACTTTGCAGCAGTGCTCGTTCCTGCGTTCCAACTAGAGTGTCTGTGAGGGGTTGCAGTGTTGTGGCACCAGCACCAGTGCCTAAGGCCCAATTTTTCTGCCCCTGTCTAACAGGGGCGTGTAATTACAATTTTTGATGCAATACTTTGCAGCAGTGCTCGTTCCTGCGTTCCAACTAGAGTGTCTGTGAGGGGTTGCAGTGTTGTGGCACCAGCACCAGTGCCTAAGGCCTAATTTTTCAGCTCCTGTTCAACAGGGGCATGTAATTACAATTCTTGATCTAATATTTCACAGCAGGGCCCTGTGAGGGCTTACAGTGTTTTGGCCACAGCAACACCTAAGGCCCAAATTTCTGCTGAGTATATAGGGCAGGACCCTACTTTCAAACATCTAACTTACAAACGACTCCTACTTGCAAACGGAAGGAGACAACAGGAAGTGAGATGAAATCTACCCATAGGAAGGGAAATTCTCTCATGTAAGAGTTAATATGGGAAAACAATTTCTCCTTTCCACTGATGCTTTCCAATCCTTGTTCCACAAAAAAACCCAAATTTTCAAAAAACATTTTTCATTGGGACAAAAAAGTGAGGTGAAATCTTCTGAAGAGGAGGAAAGACGCAAAACAAATGTCACAGGGGTGATAACCCTTCCCTATGTTTTCCAAAAAGCTTAGAAAAGATTTTTTGGCTGGAGCTAAACACATTAAAAATGTTCAAAATTACAAAGAGATTCTACTTAACAACAAACCTACAGTCCCTGTCTTGTTTGCACCGCCTGTATACTGCTGTTCAGAGTATATAGGGACCTTTCCTTATTTTAATTTGGGTGCGGGGTTCCCCTTAATATCCATACAAGACCCAAAGGGCCTGGTAATGGACTGGGGGGTACCCATGCCGTTTGTCTCACTGATTTTCATCCATATTGCCAGGACCCGACATGACATTAAACCCGCAAGCAGTTTTAAATGAGATTTTTTCCTTTAAAAATGACATTTGGTGCAGGGACTGTTCTAAACATGGGAAACACGCGTCACTTTACAGGCATACTATAGACACCCCCCAGGTACGATATTTAAAGGAATATTTCACTTTTTTTTTTTTACTTTAAGCATCATTAAAATCACTGCTCCCGAAAAAACGGCCGTTTTTAAAAGTTTTTTTTGCATTGATACATGTCCCCTGGGGTAGGACCCGGGTCCCCAAACCCTTTTTAGGACAATACCATGCAAATTAGCCTTTAAAATGAGCACTTTTGATTTCGAACGTTCGAGTCCCATAGACGTCAATGGGGTTCTAACGTTCGTGCGAACTTGCGGTCCGTTCGCGGGTTCTGGTGCGAACCGAACCGGGGGGTGTTCGGCTCATCCCTACCGACCACTGCTTCTACAGTCCTCAACATTACCCGACCACTGCGTCTACACTCCTCAACATTACCCAACCACTGCGTCTACGCTCCTCAACATCACCCGACCACTGCGTCTACGCTCCTCAACATTACCCAACCACTGCGTCTACACTCCTCAACATTACCCGACCACTGCGTCTACGCTCCTCAACATCACCCGACCACTGCATCTACGCTCCTCAACATTACCCGACTACTGTGTCTATAGACCTCAACATTACCCGACCACTGCGTCTACAGACCTCAACATTACCCGCCCACTGCCTCTACAGTCCTCAACATTACCCGACCACTGCCTCTACCCTCCTCAACATTACCGGACCACTGCGTCTACAGTCCTCAACATTACCCGACCACTGCATCTACAGAACCTCAACATTACCCGACCACTGCCTCTACAGTCCTGAACATTACCCGCCCACTGCTTCTACAGTCCTCAACATTACCCGACCACTGCCTCTACAGTCCTCAACATTACCTGACCACTGCGTCTACAGTCCTCAACATTACCCGACCACTGCCTCTACAGAACCTCAACATTACCCGACCACTGCCTCTACAGTCCTGAACATTACCCGACCACTGCATCTACAGTCCTCAACATTACCCGACCACTGCGTCAACGCCCCTCAACATTACCCGACCACTGCGTCTACGTTCCTCAACATCACCCGACCACTGCGTCTACACTCCTCAACATTACCCAACCACTGCGTCTACACTCCTCAACATTACCCGACCACTGCATCTACGCTCCTCAACATTACCCGACCACTGCGTCTACAGACCTCAACATTACCCGCCCACTGCCTCTACAGTCTTCAACATTACCCGACCACTGCCTCTACAGTCCTCAACATTACCCGACCACTGCATCTACAGAACCTCAACATTACCCGCCCACTGCCTCTACAGTCCTCAACATTACCCGACCACTGCCTCTACAGTCCTCAACATTACCTGACCACTGCGTCTACAGTCCTCAACATTACCTGACCACTGCGTCTACAGAACCTCAACATTACCCGACCACTGCCTCTACAGTCCTGAACATTACCCGACCACTGCATCTACAGAACCCCAACATTACCCGACTACTGTGTCTACAGAACCTCAAAATTACCCGACCACTGCATCTACAGAACCCCAACATTACCCGACCACTGCCTCTACAGTCCTGAACATTACCCGACCACTGCATCTACAGAACCCCAACATTACCCAACCACTGCGTCTGCAGAACCCCAGCATTACCCGATCACTGAGTCTACAGAACCCCAACATTACCCGACCACTACGTCTACAGACTTCAACATTACCCGCCCACTGCGTCTACAGACTTCAACATTACCCGACCACTGCATCTACAGTCCTCAACATGACCCGACCACTGCCTCTACAGTCCTCAACATTACCCGACCACTGCCTCTACAGTCCTCAACATTACCCGACCACTGCGTCAACGCCCCTCAACATTACCAGACCACTGCGTCTACGCTCCTCAACATTACCCGACCACTGCGTCTACAGTCCTCAACATTACCCGACCACTGCTTCTACAGTCCTCAACATTACCCGACCACTGCATCTACACTCCTCAACATTACCCAACCACTGCGTCTACGCTCCTCAACATCACCCGACCACTGCGTCTACGCTCCTCAACATTACCCAACCACTGCGTCTACACTCCTCAACATTACCCGACCACTGCGTCTACGCTCCTCAACATCACCCGACCACTGCATCTACGCTCCTCAACATTACCCGACTACTGTGTCTATAGACCTCAACATTACCCGACCACTGCGTCTACAGACCTCAACATTACCCGCCCACTGCCTCTACAGTCCTCAACATTACCCGACCACTGCCTCTACCCTCCTCAACATTACCGGACCACTGCGTCTACAGTCCTCAACATTACCCGACCACTGCATCTACAGAACCTCAACATTACCCGACCACTGCCTCTACAGTCCTGAACATTACCCGCCCACTGCTTCTACAGTCCTCAACATTACCCGACCACTGCCTCTACAGTCCTCAACATTACCTGACCACTGCGTCTACAGTCCTCAACATTACCCGACCACTGCCTCTACAGAACCTCAACATTACCCGACCACTGCCTCTACAGTCCTGAACATTACCCGACCACTGCATCTACAGTCCTCAACATTACCCGACCACTGCGTCAACGCCCCTCAACATTACCTGACCACTGCGTCTACGCTCCTCAACATCACCCGACCACTGCGTCTACGCTCCTCAACATTACCCAACCACTGCGTCTACACTCCTCAACATTACCCGACCACTGCATCTACGCTCCTCAACATTACCCGACCACTGCGTCTACAGACCTCAACATTACCCGCCCACTGCCTCTACAGTCTTCAACATTACCCGACCACTGCCTCTACAGTCCTCAACATTACCCGACCACTGCATCTACAGAACCTCAACATTACCCGCCCACTGCCTCTACAGTCCTCAACATTACCCGACCACTGCCTCTACAGTCCTCAACATTACCTGACCACTGCGTCTACAGTCCTCAACATTACCTGACCACTGCGTCTACAGAACCTCAACATTACCCGACCACTGCCTCTACAGTCCTGAACATTACCCGACCACTGCATCTACAGAACCCCAACATTACCTGACTACTGTGTCTACAGAACCTCAAAATTACCCGACCACTGCATCTACAGAACCCCAACATTACCCGACCACTGCCTCTACAGTCCTGAACATTACCTGACCACTGCATCTACAGAACCCCAACATTACCCAACCACTGCGTCTGCAGAACCCCAGCATTACCCGACCACTGAGTCTACAGAACCCCAACATTACCCGACCACTACGTCTACAGACTTCAACATTACCCGCCCACTGCGTCTACAGACTTCAACATTACCCGACCACTGCATCTACAGTCCTCAACATTACCCGACCACTGCCTCTACAGTCCTCAACATTACCCGACCACTGCCTCTACAGTCCTCAACATTACCCGACCACTGCGTCAACGCCCCTCAACATTACCAGACCACTGCGTCTACGCTCCTCAACATTACCCGACCACTGCGTCTACAGTCCTCAACATTACCCGACCACTGCATCTACGCTCCTCAACATTACCCGACCACTGCGTCAACGCCCCTCAACATTACCAGACCACTGCGTCTACGCTCCTCAACATTACCCGACCACTGCGTCTACAGTCCTCAACATTACCCGACCACTGCATCTACGCTCCTCAACATTACCCGACTACTGTGTCTATAGACCTCAACATTACCCGACCACTGCGTCTACAGACCTCAACATTACCAGCCCACTGCCTCTACAGTCCTCAAGATTACCCGACCACTGCGTCTACAGTCCTCAACATTACCCGACCACTGCATCTACAGAACCTGAACATTACCCGCCCACTGCCTCTACAGTCCTCAACATTACCCGACCACTGCATCTACAGTCCTGAACATTACCCGACCACTGCCTCTACGCTCCTCAACATTGTCCAATCAATGGTGTTCTCAATGCCAAGAAATACAGGCAGATACTTATCGATCATGCCGTGCTATCAGGGATGCATTTGATTGGCCCCAAATTTATTCTGCAGCAGGACAACCACCCCAAACATGCAGCCAATGTCATTAGAGAACTATCTTCAGTGTAAAGAAGATCAAGGAGTCCTGGAAGTGATGGTTTGGCCCCCCACAGAGCCCTGATATCACCATCATGGAGTCTGTCTGGCATGACATGAACAGTCAAAGATTTGATGCAGTCGACATCCACAGAAGCAGTGGATCAGTTATCCAAGATTTACATAGAACAACCTACCTGCCAAGTTCCTTCAAAAACTGTGTGCAAGTCTACCTAGAAGACGGCAAAGGGGGGTTCACCCTCAAATATTGGTTGGGTTTAGGTTTTTCTTCTGTTCGCTCACTTTGCATTTTGTAACTTGCTAAAAATAAACAATTAAAATATATATATTTTTTTTAAAGCATTCTTGCTTTACAGCATTTCTTCACACCTGCCAGCGTGGGAACAGTCACATTTTACACAATTATTGATTTTTTTTTTTAGAGGCGTCTGTCCTTGTGCTGGAGAGCGGCGGTGCCTCCATCGCTGTGCGCTACGTCCCCTCTGCTGTGATATGAACCCAATTTGTAGGAGTATTGAATAAAGACGGAACAAAACAACATTCGCCGCTAGACACATGAGTCACGCCGCACATAGAGAACGCTCGGGGACTTTAGAAATACATAGATCGTTCCTTATCCATATAGCTGTACACATTTGTTTCGATTATCGCAGCACCGCTGACTTTTATGGGTTTTTTTTCCTGCTTGCTGTTCCATATTTTTGATTGTGTAGAAAGCACGCTGATGTCTCCAGTTACATTGTAACAATATTATATTGATATGTTCATGACTCTACTAGTGGAATTATATCTGAGTCACGCAGGTAACATTATTAAAGTATAACTAAAGGGAAAACTTTTTTTTTTTGTAGTTTTGGATGCAGCGGAGAAGGATTAGGACCCCTGTCAGGTTTTTATTGCTCTCTGTGCCCCCCCCCCCCATTAGGGAGACTCACCCTCTCTATCTGTCCTGTTTACCATTATTATTAACCACTTGCCGACCAGCCGCCGTCATTATACTGCGGCAAGGTGGCAGGATCCCGCAAAGCGCCGTAGCTGTACGTCGGCTCGGGATCTCGCGCCCACAAATGCGCTTCTGGAAGAATGGTCAAACATTCCCATAGACACCCTCCTAAACCTTGTGGACAGTTTTCCCATAGGAGCTGTTAAAGCTGCAAAGGGTGGGCCAACTCAATATTGAACCCAACGGACTAAGACTGGGATACCATTAAAGTTCATGTGCATGTAAAGGCAGGCGTCCCAATACTTTTGGTAATATAGTGTAGATGGGAGTTGCTGGAAGTTCTCATTACACCAAATGCACTACAACTTGGAGCTCATAATATTTGCTGAGTGCGATTCCTTATGGTGGCAGCACATAAGGATTGTCTTTGGAGAAGAAATTGTACACTATGGATAAAGCGTTATTAACTCCTTCCCTCCCGTGCTATAGCCGAAAGATGGCTACAGCGCGGGCCTTGATTGCCGGGAAGGCGTCCATTTGCATCCTCCCGAGATCACGCCGCTGCACACTCCCGAGGGGCACGCGCTGCGCGCTCTGTGATTAGCCAGTCAATGAGACTCGGCTGATCACAGATCCCAGCCCCTTACCATGTGATCAGCTGTCAGCCAATGACAGCTGATCATGTGATGTAAACAGCAGATCAGTAATAGTTTTTTTTTTCCTCACGCAGACAGCGTGAGGAGAAAAAAGAAAAAGACGCTCATCTGCTTCTGTCACAGGGACATCGGTCCCGATCAAGGAGAGCCACCACTGCCTCATCTGTGCCCACCAGTGCCTCCTTCCAGTGCATATCAGTGATTCCTATCAGTGCCACCTATCAGTGCTGCCTATCGGTGTCACCTATCAGTGCCCATAAGCGCCACCTCTCAATGCCACCTCTCAGTGCGCCCCATTGCTGCCTCATCAGTGCCCATCAGTGCAGCCTATCAGTGTCACCTATCAGTGCCCACCAGTGCTGCCTCATCAGTGCAGCCTCATCAGCACACATACATGAAGGAGAAAAATTACCTGTTTGAGAAATTTATAACAAACTATAAAACTGTTTTGTTTTTTTTCACAATTTTAGGTCTTTTTTTAGTTTTTTTTTCTTTTTTTTTAGCAAAAAATAAAAACCCCAGTGGTGATTAAATACCACTAAAAGAAAGCTCCATTTGTGTGAAAAAAAAATTATAAAAATGTCATATGGATACAGTGCGGCAGGACCGCGATATTGTTATTTAAACTGCAACAGCGCCAAAAGCTGAAAATTGGCCTGGGCAGGAAGGGGGGTATAAGTGCCCAGTAAGCAAGTGGTCAAACCCAAATGCAAAAATTGAAACTTACCAATTCTTAGATGTGATGGCTGCCTTAGTTTCCCTTTCTAGACTTTCTCTATTTTATTTTTACCTGGTGATACAGCCAGTAAATCTGTTGTTTTTCGGCAGAACAGGCTGCAGATGTAGCAATTAGAGTGTTGAGGCAAACCATTTACCACTAAGAGGGGTACTTGCCATGATGAGCTTTTATTTATGTCAAACCTTTATTCTAAAAAGGAAAAAAAACTGAGCTAACTGCAGTGTGAGCTGGAGTTTGTAGACATGTGCACTGCCGAAAAATTTGTTCGTTTTCGTTTAATTCATTTTTTGTTTTTTCCGAAATTTGAAAATTCGAAAAATTTGAAAATTCGTAAATTAGAAAATTCATAGACTTGAAAATTCGGAATTTGTACATTCGGAAATTCGGAGATTCGAAAATTCGAAAATTTGTAAATTTGAACATTCGTAGTTTGGAAATTCGAAAATTCGGAAATTCAGAATTCGTATATGTTGTACGAGGAGGATTTGGATTTTGTGGGAATTTCAGAGACCTGGTTCAAGAGCTCTCATGATTGGCTGGCAACCATTCAAGGGTACTCCCTTTATCACAGGGATAGAAAGGGTAAAAAAGGGGGAGGGGTATGCCTATATATCAAGAATAATATACAAGTGAATGTGAGAGATGACATCACTAAGGGAGCTAGGGAGGAGGTGGAATCCTTATGGGTAGAGCTCCAAAGGCATGAAGGAGAAAATAATACTGGGAGTATGCTATAGGCCCCCTAACCTGAGGGAGGAAGGGGAGATGGACCTCCTATCACAATTTGGATTAGCAGCAAGGATGGGAAGTGTTATAATGGGGGATTTTTATTATCCAGACATAGACTGGGCGGAGGGGACCATGCATTCATTTAAGGCTCACCAGTTCCTAAATGTCTTGCAAGACAATTTCATGGGTCAGATGGTAGACGCACCAACTAGAAATAAAGCATTATTGGATCTACTGATTACCAACAATACAGACCTGATCACGGATGTGGAAATACGGGGCAATTTAGGAAACAGCGATCACAGGTCAATTGGCTTGACAGTATAAAATCACATAAATAGGAAACATAAGGGGAATACAAAGACACTGAATTTCAAAAGAGCCAACTTCCCTAAACTACGAGCCTTGCTAGAAGACATAAATTGGGATAAAATCTTAGGAACAAAGAACACGGAGGAGAGATGGGTTTGCTTTAAGAGCATATTAAAGCGGCGGTCCGATGAAAAAAAAATATTAAAAGCCAGCAGCTACAAATACTGCAGCTGCTGACTTTTAATATAGGGACACTTACCTGTCCAGGGAGCCCGCGATGTTGGCAGCCGAAGCTGATCCGTCCTTCGGGTCTCGGGTGCTGCCGCCGACATCCTCGGTAAGGGAATAAGGAAGTGAAGCCGTGCGGCTTCACTTCCTGGTTCCCTACTACGCATTCGCGAGTCACGCTGGGCGTCCTCTCAGGTCCCTGCTGTGTTCTGGGACCTGTATGTCTCCCAGAATACAGCGGGGGGAGGACGGGGTAGGCTCCGGAAGTGGCATAGGTCGCCGCAAGTGCTGCGGTGATCTATGCCAGGAAGTGGGAGCAAATACCTGTATTAGACAGGTATCTGCTCCCTCCTCCCCCCTGAAAGGTGCCAAATGTGACACCGGAGGGGGGGAGGAATCCAAAAAGCGGAAGTTCCATTTTTAGGTGGAACTCCACTTTAAATAAGGGCATTAGCCAATGCATCCCATTGGGTAATAAAAGTCAAAGACAAAAGTCCTGGATGGAATAAAGCCAATGTAAAAATGCATATAAAAGCAAAGGAGAAGGCCTTCAAAAAATACAAGGTTGAGGGATCATCCTCAGCATTCAGACTTTATAAAGAATTCAACAAAAAATGTAAGGGTGCAATTAGGACGGCTAAGATAGAACACGAAAGACACATAGTGGAGAAGAGCAAAAAAAATCCCAAGAAATTCTTTAAGTATATAAACAATAAAAAAGGGAGGACAGACCATATTGGCCCCATAAAGAATGAGGAATGACGTCTGGTTACAAAGGATGGGGAGATGGCAAACATATTGAATTTATTCTTCTCCTCAGTCTTCATGAGGGAATCGGGGGGCTTCAGTAACCAAAACTGCAGTGTTTACCCCCATGACACATCACAGGAAGCACCTCCATGGTTAACAGAGGACAGAATTAAAATTAGACTTGGGAAATCAACATTAGTAAATCATCAGGACCAGATGGCTCGCACCCAAGGGTACTTAGGGAACTCAGTCAAGTAATTGCCAGACCATAGTTCCTAAGTTTTACTGACAGTCTACTGACTGGAATGGTACCAGGTGATTGGAGAAAAGCCAATGTAGCACCAATATTTAGAAAGGGCCCAAAATACATCCCTGGGTATTACAGACCAGTTAGCCTAACATCAATAGCATGCAAGCTCTTGGAGGGGATGATAAGGGACTATATACATTATTTTAGTAATGAAAACGGTATCATTAGCAGTAATCAGCATGGACTCAAGAATCGTTCTTGCCAAACCAATCTATTAACCTTCTATGAGGAGGTGAGTTGCCATCTAGATAAAGGAAGGCCCGTAGACGTGGTGTATCTGGATTTTGCAAAAGCATTTGACTCAGTTCCCCATAAACGTTTACTGTACAAAATAAGGTCTGTTGGCATGGACCATAGGGTGAGTACATGGATTGAAAACTGGCTACAAGGGCGAGTTCAGAGGGTGGTGATAAATGGTCAGGGGTGGGAAGTGGGGTCCCCCAGGGTTCTGTGCTGGGTCCAATCCTATTTAATTTGTTCATAAACGACCTGGAGGATGGGATAAACAGTTCAATCTCTGTATTTGGGGACGTTATTAAGCTAAGCAGGGCAATAACTTCTCCGCAGGATGCGGATACCTTGCAAAAAGATCTGAACAATTTTATGGGTGTCAAAAACCATGAAATCAGACCGAGACAGAAGTACAGTTAAATCACACTTGTTTAATAATAAAAGTAAAAAGAACAAACGTAGTCAAAGCATAGCCAAAGTTCAGTAACCGGAAAGGATAGTCAGCCAAGCCAGAGGTCAGGGATCAAAGTAGTGGAACAGCAAGCAGGATCTGGAGCCAGAAGGGATGTCAGCAAAGCCAGTCTATCAACAGGAATGCAGATAGTTTCTTGAGATGTGACCAAGGCGAAGGCAGAGCTCCTCTGGACTGCACGGCTTAAGTAGGCAGGACTGACGAGCAGGATCATCAACAGCTGAGTAACTGTGGAGAGAGATGGGAGCGGCCAGCTCTGAGAAGGAAGGGCTGAGCCCAGCCCTGACAATGTGGTGGACAACTACATGGCAAATGAGGTTTAATGTAGAAAAATGTAAAATAATGCATTTGGGTGGCAACAATATAAAAATGCAATTTATACACTGGGGGGAGAACCTCTGGGGGGGAATCTAGGATGGAAAAGGACCTGGGGGTCCTAGTAGATGATAGGCTCAGCAATGGCAGGCAATGCCAAGCTGCTGCTAACAAAGCAAACAGTATATTGGCATGCATTAAAAAGGAATCAACTCCAGAGATAAACGATAATTCTCCCGCTCTACAAGACTCTGGTCCGGCTGCACCTGGAGTATGCTGTCCAGTTATGGGCACCAGTCCTCAGAAAGGATGTACTGGAAATGGAGCGAGTACAAAACTAAGGCAACTAAGCCAATAAGGCAACTAAGCTAATAAAGGGTCTGGGGGATATTAGTTATGAGGAAAGGTTGTGAGCACTGAACTTATTCTCTCTGGAGAAGAGACGCAGATTTTTGAATTTTCGGGTTTTTGAATTTTCAGATTTTAGTGCTTTTGAATTTTCAGATTTTCATTCTAATTTTTGGATGTCCCAATTTCCCAATTTTCGGATTTTCGAATTTCCGAATATTCGGAAAAAAATTCGGAAATCCGAATTGATTGACCCCGCCCCACTCTGACAACACTGGGAAAGCCACAGGGAAGTCCCGTGAATTCCCCGTGCGTCAGAGGAGGGCGACCCCGCCCTCCGTTATATGAGAAGTGTCAGAAGAAGCCAAGTGTCACACGGCTGAAGACTCCCACTGAGGCGGATCGTGCGGACGGAGCGGAAAGGAAGCCTGGAGGAAGATGCGGGACGAGAAAAGCAGAGGAAGAAGAAGAAGATGAAGAAGAAGATGGAGGAAGAAGAACACCGAAAGAACACCAGAAGAAAGAAGATGGAAGAAGAAGCCAAAAGAAGATGAAATTAATAAAGGACTTGTCAAAAACCATTTCTTGTGTTTTTTAAACTTTTTGACACTTTTTTTGTGAAATGATAGGGGTACATTTGTACCCCATTACCAATTCACACAGGGGGGGATCTGGGGGTCCCCTTGTTAAAGGCGGCTTCCAGATTCCGATAAGCCCTCTGCCCGCAGACCCCCACAACTACCAGTCAAGGGTTGTGGGGATGAGGCCCTTCTCCCCATCAACATGGGGACAAGGTGCTTTGGGGGGTTATCTCAAAGCACCCTCCCAATGTTGAGGGCATGTGGCCTGGTACGGTTCAGGAGGGGGGTGCTCTCTCATCCCCCCTCTTTTCGTGCTGCCTGGTCAGATAAAGATAAAGGTCTGGTATGGATTTTTGGGGGGACCCCATGCCATTTTTTTTTAAATTTTGGTGCGGGGTTCCCCTTAAAATCAATACCAGACTTGAAGGGCCTGGTATGGAATTTAGGGGGACCCCCACACCATTTTTTTTAAAATTTTGGTTCGGGGTTCCCCTGTAGGGAATTCCCATGCCGTTTTTATCAATGAACTTGTATGTGTATTGTCAGACCAGCAAATCATTAATAGCCGCGAGTAGTTTTAAATGACTTTTTTTCCTTTTGAAATGTCATTTTGCTGTCAGACTGTTCTAAACACGGGAAACATGCACCACTTTACAGGCATACTATAGACACCCCCCAGCTACAAAATTTAAAGGAATATTACACTTTTATTGTTTCACTTTAAGCATTATTAAAATCACTGCTCCCGAAAAAATGGCCGTATTTTAAACTTTTTTTTGCATTGATACATATCCCCTGGGGCAGGACCCAGGTCCCCAAACCCTTTTTATGACAATAACTTGCATATTAACCTTTAAAATTAGCACTTTTGATTTCCCCCATAGACTTTTAAAGGGTGTTCTGCGGCTTTCGAATTTGCGACGAACACCCAAAATTGTTCGGTGTTCGGTGAACGGGCGAACAGTCAATGTTCGAGTCGAACTCATGTTCGACCCAAACATAAATCCCATCCCTACAGACGAGCCTGTACACATGCCTTCCTGCGGAGGAGGACCTTGCGGGCGCTGCGGGATTTCAATCCATGACGGCATATTGCGTTACCAATGGTTTTGTTTGGTGACTGTGGTCCCAACTGACTTGAGATCATTCACAAGCTCCTCCCGTGTAGTTCTGGCCTCACTTTTCTCATGATCATCCTTGCTCCAATCTTGCATGGAGCTCCAGACCGAGGGCGATTGATGGTTATTTTGTATTTCTTCCATTTGTGAATAATCGCTCCAACAGTTGTCTCCTTCTCACCAAGATTCTTGCTGATGGTCTTGTAGCCCATTCCAGCCTTGTGCAGGTCTACAATCTTCTCCCTGACGTCCTCTGACAGCTCTTTGGTCTTGCCCATGATGGTGAGGTTTGAATGGAAGAAAGAGATTCTGTGGACAGGTGTCTTTTATACACATAAGGAGTTGTCGTTAGGAGAACCTTCTTACATTCACAGGACTAATCTGTGTACCACATGAGCACCTACTGTAGACAGCCTGTGGGAGCCAGAATTATTGTTGGTTGGTAGGGGACCAAATACTTATTTTACTCACTGAACTGCAACTCAATTTATAACATTTGTATCATGTGGTTTTTTTCTGCATTTTTGGTTGATAAAAATACCTATTATATGATATGACCTATGATAAAAATTATAGACCCTTCATTTCTTTGTAATTTACTAAATCTGCAGGGGGGTCAAATCATTCTTTTCCCCACTGTACATATATTGGCCTAAATTGATGAAGAAATTTGATTTTTTTTTTCAATTTTTTTAATGGATACGTTGTATAGCAGAAAGTAAAAAATATAATTGTTTTTTGTTTTTTTTTTTCAAAATTGTCGGTCTTTATTTGTTTTTGGTGTAAAATGTGACCTATGTGCTCCCCCCAATTCATGTTACACTCCTATTTGGGAACAAAGTTGAGAGCTCCATAATGAAAATAATAAATAGAAAAGTCGACATATTTTATACCGTAAACTTTTGTTTATTGTTCCGCTTTTTTTTTTTTTTTTATACACTAAAATCCATTGTAGCTTTAATATTCCAATCCAATTTCACGATCGGCACTTAAGTTGTCTATCAGCGGGTCGCGATTACTGCAATTATTCGGAGTGGAGTGAAGTTGATGGTTTTGGTGTCGCTGTTTTGGAAAGGGGCAAAGATCGCGGCGAGGGAAATGGAAGCATTGTACAGAATAATGGGGATCGGCAAAATAAATTGCGTATATTGTTTGCTGCTTTGTGGAGCGCAGAGGAGGTCGGCGGCGGCGGACTGGAGCCGAGTGTGCCGGGCTTTGTCCTCATTCTACTTTTTATATGTTTATTGTATACAAGTGTGACAGTGCGAGGCCCTGCCGCTGTGTAATGTACCGAGAAATGACATAGGATTTCCATTAGGTGATATTATAGCTTCGTGTTTTGTTTTTCTTTTCTTTTTTTTAACGACTTGCCCTCCGGAAGATTTATCCCCCTTCAAGACCAGGCCATTTTTTGCGATATGGCACTGCGTTATTTTAACTGACAATTGCGCGGTCGTGCGACGCTGTACACAAATAAAATGTATTTCCTTTTATTCCCACAAATAGAGATTTCTTTTGGTGGTATTTGATCACCTCTGCGTTTTTTCTGCTCCTTCCTCTATAACTCTCCTCTCCTGAAATACTCTGCACTGCTGGAGGACTCTGCTCCTTCCTCTATAACTCTCCTCTCCTGAAATACTCTGCACTGCTGGAGGACTCTGCTCCTTCCTCTATAACTCTCCTCTCCTGAAATACTCTGCACTGCCGGAGGACTCTGCTCCTTCTTCTATAACGCTCCTCTCCTGAAATACTCTGCACTGCCTGAGGACTCTGCTCCTTCCTCTATAACTCTCCTCTCCTGAAATACTCTGCACTGCTGGAGGACTTTGCTCCTTCCTCTATAACTCTCCTCTCCTTAAATACTCTGCTCTGCTGGAGGACTCTGCTCCTTCCTCTATAACTCTCTTCTCCTGAAATACTCTGCACTGCTGGAGGACTCTGCTCCTTCCTCTATAACTCTCCTCTCCTGAAATACTCTGCACTGCCGGAGGACTCTGCTCCTTCTTCTATAACGCTCCTCTCCTGAAATACTCTGCACTGCCTGAGGACTCTGCTCCTTCCTCTATAACTCTCCTCTCCTGAAATACTCTGCACTGCTGGAGGACTCTGCTCCTTCCTCTATAACTCTCCTCTCCTGAAATACTCTGCACTGCTGGAGGACTCTGCTCCTTCCTCTATAACTCTCCTCTCCTGAAATACTCTGCACTGCCGGAGGACTCTGCTCCTTCCTCTATAACTCTCCTCTCCTGAAATACTCTGCTCTGCTGGAGGACTCTGCTCCTTCCTCTATAACTCTCCTCTCCTGAAATACTCTGCTCTGCTGGAGGACTCTGCTCCTTCCTCTATAACTCTCCTCTCCTGAAATACTCTGCACTGCTGGAGGACTCTGCTCCTTCCTCTATAACTCTCCTCTCCTGAAATACTCTGCTCTGCTGGAGGACTCTGCTCCTTCCTCTATAACTCTCTTCTCCTGAAATACTCTGCACTGCTGGGGGACTCTTCTCCTATCTTTCTATACTCCGTACCTCTGGAGGTCTGTTTTGATGCAGTTTTAGCAGAGTTGCCCCATTGATTGTGTTTTCCAGGAATATAATCGACATTTTATGGAAAAGCCATTTCCTGGAGCTCATCGCCATCGCTGAGCAGAGATAACAAGGGAACAAATGTTGACCTTTAGTGTAGAGAAGGAGGATGGATCCATCCTGGTATGTTCTGTTATCGGGGCCAATTTGTCCATCCTAATGAAGAGTTTTCAGTTCGCCTTTCCAATTAGGTGATGAGCGGTGCGGTAATTGGCCGGGTACTTGTTGTTCAGTAAAACGCTCACAATGGAGAGACTTCCAGACCAAAATTGTATTTATTGCTGGAAAAAGACACAAGAGAGTTATTAAGCTGATTGCTGGTGTGGGAGCGCAGAGACACGTTGATGAGGGGACAGTCTCGGAACAGTTAGTGACGAACGATTATTTAAAAAAACACGAAAGCGCCATTTTTAGAAAAAAATTTCAAGAAAAAAACAATCTATTTGTTCAAAAGGTTTACGTTTTTTTTTACTTTATTCATTCCATGAACCCCCCCCCCCCAGCCCTTCCTTAGGTCCTCTTCACACAGATCTGACAGGAAAGTCATGCGACTTTCGATCTGACTTTGCCCTGCGATTTCGATCCGACATCGGTCCAACGTTAGTGAAGAGAATCCGACTCGAGATGAGTGCGACTTGGGCCTGGTATGGGTTTCCACGCCGAATTTACAAAAAAAAAAGCAAAAAAACGGCGTGAGGTCCCCCCCAAAATCCATACCAGACACTTATCCGAATAAGCAGCCTGGCAGGCCAGGAAAAATGGGGGCCGAGCGAGTGTACCCCCCACTCCCCCCCTCCTAAACCACACCAGGTCACATGCCCTCAACATGGAGGGGGGGTGCCCCAAAGCACCTTGTCCCCATGTTGATGGGCTGTGGCTGTTGGAGTCTGCGGGCAGGGGGCTTATTGGAATCTGACTCTGCACCCCCCCGCCCCACTCCGAAGCACCTTGTTGATGGTTGACGAGGACAAGGGTCTCTTCCCCACAACCCTGGGCTGTGGCTGTGGGGGTCTGCAGGCAGGGGGCTTATTGAAATCTGGCTCTGCCCCCACCCTATAGCACCTTGTCCCCATTTTGATGTGCCTTCAACAGGGGGGTGCCTCAAAGCACCTTGCCCCATGCTAATAAAGGATCTCTTCCCCACTTCTCTGGGTTGTGGGGGTCTGCTGGCAGGGGGCTTATTGGAATCTGGCTCTGCCCCCCCCTACCACCACCACCTCAAAGCACCTTGTCCCCATGTTGATGCACCCCCCCCCCTCCTAAACGATACCAGGTAACATGCCCTCAGCATGGAGGGGGGTGCCCCAAAGCACATTCTCCCCATGTTAATATAGGGTCTCTTCCCCACAACCCTGGGCTGTGGGGGTCTGCTGGCAGGGGGCTTATTGGAATCTGGCTCTGCCCCCCCACCACCCCAAAGCACTTTGTCCCCATGTTGATGTGCCCCCCCCTCCTGAACCATACCAGGTCACGTGCTCTCAACATGGAGGGGGTTGCCCCAAAGCACCTTGTCCCCATGTTGATGAAGGGTCTCTTCCCCACAACCCTGGGCTGTGGCTGTGGGGGTCTGCAGGCAGGGGGCTTATTGGAATCTGACTCTGCACCCCCCCACCCCAAAGCACCTTGTCCCCATGTTGATGTGCCACCAGCCCCCCCCTTTCCTGAACCAGACCAGGTCATGTGCCCTCAACATGGAGGGGGGGGGGTGACCCAAAGCAACTTGTCCCTGTGTTGATGAAGGGTCTCTTCCCCACAACCATGGGCTGTGGCTGTGGGGGTCTGATGGCGGAGGGGTTATTTGAAGCTAGAAGCCCCCTTTAAGAAAGGGGGCCCCCAGATCCTGCCCCCCTATGTGAATGAGTATGGGGTACATAGTACCCCTACCCATTCACCCAAAAAAGAAAACAGTGTAGTGTAACAAAAAACATAATGCAGTTTTTGACAAGCCCTTTATTAAAAATGAATAATGTCCCCCGATGTAGATCTGACGTCAATCAGGATGTCTTCCGCCGCTGCCGACCAGATAAAAAAAAAAACACTCCTCCCCAGCTAATGCTCCCGCCGCTCTGGTAGCTCCCATGTCTGACAGTTCTTATATAGCTATGGGGTGTGGCCATGCGGTAACGTAACTTGCAGACCCTGACCCCTTGTGACGTCACGGACCCATCATGGAAGGGGGGTTCTGATGTGATAAGGGGTTTCTGATGTAATGAGGGGGTTCTGATGTGGAAGGGGGTTCTGATATAATGGTGGGCTTCTGAGGTAATGAGGGGGTTTCTGATGTGGAAGGGGGTTCTGATGTAATGAGGGGCTTCTGATTTGGAAGGGGGTTCTGATATAATGGTGGGCTTCTGATGCGGAAGGGGGGTTCTGATGTAATGGTGGGCTTCTGATGTAAAAGTGGGGTTCTGATGTAATGGGGGCTTCTGATGTGGAAGGGGGGGTTCTCATGTAATGGGGGCTTTTGATGTGGAAAGGGGGTTCTGATGTATTGGTGGGCTCTGATGTAATGGGGGGGTTTCTTGTGTGGAAGGGGGGATTAGATGTAATGGTGGGCTCTGATGTAATGGGAGGCTTCTTATGTGGAAGGGGGATTCTGAGGTGGAAGGGGGGGTTGTCATGTAATAGGGGGCTCTAATGTAATGGGGGGGATTCTGATGTGGAAGGGGGTTTTGATGTGGAAGGGGGGTTCTGATGTAGTGGGGGGCTTCTGATGTGGAAGGGGGATTCTGATGTAATGGGGGGGCTTCTAAAGTAGTAGGGGGCTTCTGATGTGGAAGGGGGTTCTGTTGTAGTAGGGGGCGTCTGATGTGGAAGGGGGTTCTGATGTAATGGGGGGGGGCTTCTGATGTGAAAGGGGGCTTCTGATGTAGTAGGGGGCTTCTGATGTAGTAGGGGGCTTCTGATGTAGTAGGGGGCTTCTGATGTGGAAGGGGGTTCTGTTGTAGTAGGGGGCTTCTGATGTGGAAGGGGGTTCTGATGTAATGAGGAGCTTCTGATGTGAAAAGGGGGACATCTGATGCATTGCACAGAGTTGGTGGGGGGTACTAAAAATGCAGCTCACATGCCCGTTATTCAACGCCCCCCACCCGCAAGTCTAAACAAGTCCTTAGATGAAGTGGGGGAAGTAAGAACCTCTGAAGATTTAATTGCTGGCGGTGTCCCCAATGAATAATTTCCCCTCAATTTCTGTACAGGAAACCCTTCTCCACTCCATGCAACACGGATAAAAAATTGGACTGGGTTTTATATTTGGAGTGAATATTGCTTTAATTATCTTGCAGGTGTGACTCAGTAGCGTATATGTCTTAGAAATAAATAATAACGGCCTATGGCTTTGTGGCGCTTGGACAGCTGCACGGCAGCAGAAAACATAACAGCTACTTGCAGGCAAAAGATTTATTAGAATTCCGGCCAGGTGTGGATTTAGAACATCTTCAGCCTCTTTTGAGGTGGGACACACCTGAGAAGGCTGATCGGGGAAGACCCAAGTCTGCAGGTAACAACAGAAAATACTACTTGTCTATAAAACAGAAACAGTTTGGTTTCAGGTCAGTGCGGATTTGTTTGTTTTCTAATTTTGCAAGTTTATGTACTAACGTTTCATACAATCATTATTCCCCAAATAAACATTCGGTATAGGTTGCCTCCGGGACAGGACTTGCTGTGCTTTTTGTGTTTTAGAAAGTGGAAAGCCCCGCCCTTTTCGCTAATTATTTTGCTGGAGCTATAACTCCGGTCTGTCCAAAACATAGGCTATTCACAGCATAGCAGTAAAATTCCTCGTCCAATTGGTAGAACAACAAAACTATTATTGTTCACATAATAAAGGAAAAATATCTTATTAAAAAAAAAAAAAAAAAATGAATGCCCCCCGGACACCATTTCTCAGAAATTCTCTCTGCTGGTTAATTCCAAAAATCAGGTTTATTTAATGTGCACATTCATAAGGCGATAAAATACCAAAGAAGCCCCCCCCCCCATGTAAGCAGAATATAAGGTCATGTTGGGGTTAAATGCCCATCCATATGCCACCAAGAGAAACGTTAATTGGTGAATATTGATGCACAGACAGACCTCACCTCGGATGGCTTTGAATGCATTAATTATATTAAAGAACATAAAGACACCCTTTCCTTCATCATGTATTCCTCCACAAGCCAAGTTATGCCTGTGTCCTATGCATGGAATGGTGGGAACTCCTCATAATGGGCACATCAGGTGTACAGACCCGGGAACTCAGCACAGGGATGGTGGGAACCCCTCATAATGGGCACAGCGGGTGTACAGACCCGGGAACTCAGGTTCCCACCATCCCTGTGCGGAGTTCCCGAGTCTGTACACCTGCTGTGCCCATTATGAGGGGTTCTCACCATCCCTGTGCTCTCATAATGGGCACATCGGGTGTACAGACCTGGGAACTCAGCACAAGGATGGTGGGAACCCCTCATAATGGGCACATCGGGTGTACAGACTCGGGAACTCAGCACAGGGATGGTGGGAACCCCTCATAATGGGCACAGCAGGTGTACAGACCCAGGAACTCAGCACAGGGATGGTGGGAACCCCTCATAATGGGCACAGCAGGTGTACAGACCCAGGAACTCAGCACAGGGATGGTGGGAACACAGACAGCAATGAAAACCTGACTGGCATTCTAATCCCTCCTTCTGCACTCCATCCAAAATGTAACAAAATGTTTTTGTTTAGATACACTTTCTCTTACATCTACACAGCGTTTTCCTCCTCCTCAGCTGGACTCCTCCTTCACTCATCATCTTTTGTTAAATATGAAAATGATGAAGTTGGTTCATTGCACAGAACAGAGATAAGGTGTTTAATGGGAACAGTTTAAGCTGAAGAGCGTTATGGAGAGCACAACGCAAATTAAATCGTTCCCGTCGAGTGCGCCTCCACTTGATTAAAAATGCAGAAGCGATTGTGATAAACATACGGTGGAATTCATCCACTTACCATCAGAGTTCAGTTCATTTTCCAGCCCAACTGACTGCGATGCGAGATTTGTTTTTTCCATGAGTAGAAGACACGCTTGTAAAAGTGCCACTTAACATGTCCTGTGTGTAGGGTAGGGGGTCGTGTGGTGGAAGCCATGTCCTCTATGTTCCTCTCTTCGTTGGGCGCCAGATGTGGGTCACATAGAAGGCTTCCCCTGAGTGGGTTCTTCTGGGCTGTGCTAGGCAGTTCACTGCCCTACACATGGGGTATCTTTGCTTGAACAGACGACGGACTGTAATTATACACGACCACGGTCACTAGTGCATTTAAGAGGGACATGCAGAGCCCTTTCCCTCTCCTTGCTTATTGACCCGAGCTGTAGACCGTATGCCAGTTACTTGCATTTTAACCCCTTGAGTAACTTCAGACCAGGCAAAGTTTCAAAAGCCTTATTTGAATAATGTGGCATGATAGTAGCACAAAGTGCACAGTCTTTCCTTTAATCTACTCCCTAAGTCAGGCTTGTGGCTGCCCTGGCATACCTGCACAGTCCATCTTTGGTCCATGATGGTAGTATCCAGGATTGGCATCTTCAGGGTGGACTGCAGGTCCCATCAATACCCTTAAACTGTAGAAGGATTCTAGAGGCAGGCAAGCTTCTCTTTGGCAGACAGGGCAGGTGCAAGAATTTTTGTCTACTTAGGCTAGTGTTTTTTGAGCCCCCCCCCCCCACCCATTCATCCAGCACCCCCTATGTGTTTGCTCCTCCTTGCTCCAGCATGTCCAATGCTCTCCAGGCTCTGACAGCTCCATTGCTCTCCAGCAGGCACCCCGGCTGTCTGATTGTGTCCTTGTCTTCCCCAGGAACATTGGAAGTAGAGATGGTACATGCAGGATCTCAGTCCACATCAGATGGAAAACAAGTGCTGCTTCCCCAACCGCTTCTCTGACTACAAGGGCAGCCTGGAGTCCGGCCAGGGCAGTGATGTGGGGGCTGTGATCAGGACCATAGACAGCATTGTCCAGCAGTTGCCTGCCCAGGGTGGCCAGGAGGGAGGGCTTTAATCGGGTCTGGCTTACATGCTCTACCACGTCTCCCAGTACCTCCACTGATCCAGCTCCATCATCAAGTCATGCGTGCTGAACTATGACTGCGAGCTGGACCGGGAGACCTGGGTGTCCTTCCTGCTGGGTGGTGCGGGGGTCTATGCCGTGGCCGCGATGATCTACAAAGCGGTGGGATGGGCAGATTACACCAAGCCCCCGGACAGGTTCTGGGAGCTGGGGGACGTGTGGATCCGATGAACTGTTCGTGAGCAGGAGTGGCTATCTCATGCTTCCCTGGTCCTCCTGCTGTGGGGCACAGAAGGTGGTGGCGCCCCCGACTGATGTGCACTCTAGGCTGGTGCCTACCTTGCCTGTCGGTAGCACCAGCCCTGCTGGCAGATGCAGTTACAGTGGCTCTGTGTAGTGGCTGGAGACTACATGCTGGGTCTTGTCTGTGTCTTTCCTTCCCATGCAGACTGTCTGAGTGTCTGGGCAGAGCCCTCCCCCTTTTTTGTATATCAGCACAAGGAGAGAGGCAGAGCTCAGCAAAAAGTGTGGGAAACAGGTTAACCGTGTGCCTCCCGGCCAGGGTACCGCATGACTCTAACTGCCTACATGCGCATTGACCGGAAATAAAAAGTCTAAAATGCTCAGCGTGCATTCCACAGTTTGTCCCTGTGCCAACCAAGCACCCATGCATAGAGTGCCTAGGGCAATCCAATATGGCCACCAGCTGTGGGGTCTAAGGGGCCATCTTAGCTGGCTTGCCCTTAAGGGCAACCGGTCACCACCGTGCTTGGCCAGGTGCAGAAAGATTAGATTGATGTGGTTTTGCAGTGCTTGCTGATGAAACATTTAAAGGGTACGTAACCCCCACAGGATGGGTTCACCTACCTTTCCCGGTAATGACCCGCCCTGTGACTGAACCCTACAATACACCGATACCCCAAGTGTGATAAATGGGCTGCAATAGGACTACCAAGCCCTGGAGGAAAGAGGGCCTTGAAACAGGCTTGTGAGTGCAGCAGTTCTAAAGAGCGGTATAATTTAATCATGCAACAAATAGGTGGTTAGTGTTCTTTCTCTTTACCGCCAGTAAATGGCATGAAATGCCCTGGATGAGCAGCGAAGGACACGGCAAATAGTAAAAACGTTCAATGTAGTAAATGTCCTTGATATGTAACAAGAGGAATACGATTAACTATTTAGAGTCTATCTACACACATTAGAGCACCGTCCAACGAGTAAAACTGCCACAAGGTCTGCCGGTGGTGGGGCCCTTTATCTTTAACCGTTATAAGGAAAGGTAGTTCTTCACCCATAAGGATATGGTATCTTCGCAAAGTGTCCTAAACAATCAACAGTGAAAGAGAATAAAGTTCTCTTTTTTTTAGGAAAGCTCTGCCGTAGGTAGCGGTGTCGCCAAACAGGTGTAAGCAAAGGGTGGTCAAAAGGCTGTGCACCCATTGGTGATAGTAATTTTAGCCTCCTTGCCCTAAACTACATTTTTGGCTGGGCTGTAGTCAACATAAACTGATTGTATAGTTTTTCCCTAAGCTTAAGTTGGCTTGTGATTTCTCACTGTCGCCAGCAGGTGTCACTGGTATCACTGGTCATAGTATGAGATTTCACAAACGAAACAAAGTTACAAAATATTTATGTTTTCTTCAGCCAATCCAGTAGGAGGTGTAGGCCACTGGTGCATGCTAGGGGAGGATATAAATGTCTGGGCCAGGCTGTGTGCTTTCTTTCTTCCGTAGGGAAGTGCTGCTGGATGGAGCTCTGCTGTTAGGCCCAATAGCCTGGTTTTGGGGTTTAACATATGTTTCGAATCCAGGAATCTTTAGCTGTTGGCAGTCTCATTCCCTGGTCACCATGGTTTACCATCTCTGAATACAGCTTCAGTTTCAGCTCGCTCTGCTGGCAGAGGGCTGTAACCTTCTCCAACTGGGTTCCTATTAGGTTCATCATGGCCAATATCCCTTCTCCATGTTTTATCCGCAAGCCATTCAGGTCATGTTAACCCTTCTCTAGCCGGAAGCCATCAATTGGTATTGTTTGCTTTTTAATACTATCTTTCAAGTTGTGTCATACACTGTGGCCATTAAAGTCCGTTCAAGTTCTACTTACTTTCTTTTGGTTCCTGGTTGATTGACCTCAAGTGCAATAAACTATCAATTTATTCAATTCTATGGTCTTTTATGTACTTTCTGGAGGTAACCCATAGAGCGCCATCTCCAAGATGCCTTCTTTTCGTATATCCATTGTTCCAGTGGTTGACAGGTGCACTGGGTCCAGTCCATTAAACCTTGTTGGTTTATGACATTCCTACACATGACCCAAAGTTTTAGCGCTTATGGATTTCTGTTTTAGATATGCTAAAGCAGTGGCGGCTGGTGCTCAAAATTTTTGGGGGGCGCAAACAAACTGAAAAATTCTGAAAAAAACCCCATCAATTGCAGCCTCACTGTGCCATCAATCACAGTGCATATCAATCGCCGCCACTGTGCCCATCAATCGCAGCCACTGTGCCATCAATTGCAGCATCACTGTGCCATCAATCGCAGCTACTGTGCCCATCAATTGCAGCCACTGTGCCCATCAATTGCAGCCACTGTGCCCATCAATTGCAGCCACTGTACCCATCAATTGCAGCCACTGTACCCATCAATCGCAGCCACTGTGCCCATCAATTGCCGCCACTGTGCCACAAATGCGGCCACTGTGTCCATCAATGGCCACCACTGTGCCAGCAAACGCAGTCACTGTGCCCATCAATTGCCGCCACTGTGCCCATCAATTTCCGCCACTGTGCCCATCAATTGTCGCCACTGTGCCACAAATGCAGCCACTGTGCCCATCAATTGCCGCCACTGTGCCAGCAAACGCAGTCACTGTGCCCATCAATTGCCGCCACTGTGCCCAACAAACGCAGCCCCTGTGCCCCATCAAACGCAGCCCCTGTGCCCTTCAAATGCAGTCACTGTGCCCATTGAACGCAGCCACTGTGCCATCAAATGCAGCCACTGTGCCATCAAATGCAGCCACTGTGCCCATCAAATGCAGCCACTGTGCCCATCAAATGCAGCCACTGTGCCCATTGAACGCAGCCACTATGCCATCAAATGCAGCCACTGTGCCCCATAAAATGAAGCCACTGTGCCCATCAATTGCTCCCACTGTGCCCCATCAAACACAGCCGCTGTGCCATATTAAATGCTGCCAGTGTGCCCCCCGCCGGCCTGCCATCTGCACTTACCTGTCGCGGTGGGACAGCTCCTCGATGTCTTCTCCCATCCTCCTCTTCCCGTCCTGGCGTCCAATCATGGCAACTGTCGTTTCAGCCAATCAGGTGACGGGTAACAGATCCGAGCACCTGATTGGCGAAGAGGCAGTTTAATGTTAGGAAAGCAAACATTCATTCGCTCTTCTAACACAGCTGAGTGACTTGCGAGTGCCCAGCATGGCGCTCGCAGGTCACCTATTTTTACTCCTATTAGAGCCGATGGCTCTAATCAGGTGCTTCAAAAACACCACCCGCCGCTGTAATTCAGGCGCCCTGCACCCGTAAAGGGGCCGGGCACCTGAAAAGGGGGTGGCAGCGGCAGACATAGATAAATAGATTCATGCTATGCCAACATTCCGATCACTCGGCTTTGTTTATAAACAAAGAGCATTTTGGTTAGAATTGGCTTGAGACGATGAGAACACATTATTCTGAGCCAATGAAGGGTCTTTGATGGGTGATGGCTAATTGAAGCACTGAGTGAGTCTTCAGCATGGGCAAGAACCTCCTGGGATCTTTGCCAGGAGGTCTCACAGGGGGCAATTTCTTTTTAATGTTGGTCTCATTTTTAGATGGACTGGTCCTTGAAGATCAATCTACCACATAGGTCTTTGGGACAGCAGACTAAAGCTAGGTGGCCAATATACTATTTTAATTCATACTGCGTAGACAGCTTGCAGTTTTCTTTCTATTTTTGACTCGGTATCAGAATGCTGCGTGGATCTGGGGAGCTTTGGGGTTTTGTACAATGATGATAGTAATTCAAAATGGCCGCTCCTAGATTGGGTTTGGCGTCAACGTTTAGTAACATTACACCGTGCGTTGACAGACTTGGAGGAAACATTAAGCAGCAATTTGTTGCGTTTCCATCTGCAGTTTTCTCAATGACAGATCACTTTTTATTAGAATTGAAAGGATTCACCTTGAAATGTGGCATTTCCTCACGTCCCGGAGAATGGTCTCCCCGGCATTGAAGATGAGATTCTGCCGTCTGAGTCACAGTTCAGGATCTTCACCGGGGTGGCCGACCTTCTGTCATGTTGTACTGTAATACCTTCTATACTGTCTGTAAGGTCAGCTGGTTAATGATGGAGACACATCTGAGTAATGTGAACTGCATGCAGATATACAGCATCTAAAAGATTATCCTGATTTAGTATTCATTAAAAAAAAAAATATAAGCAGCTTAATCTGTATTTCTATTAATTTCCCGTAATTTCGTGCATAATAACACATAAAAAAAAATAAATAAATAAAATATATATATATATACACTACCGTTCAAAAGTTTGGGGTCACATTGAAATGTCCTTATTTTTGAAGGAAAAGCACTGTACTTTTAAATGAAGCTAACTTTAAACTAGTCCTAACTTTAAACAAATATACTCTATACATTGCTAATGTGGTAAATGACTATTCTAACTGCAAATGTCTAGTTTTTGGTGCAATATCTACATAGGTGTATAGAGGCCCATTTCCAGCAACTATCACTCCAGTGTTCTAATGGTACAATGTGTTTGCTCATTGGCTCAGAAGGCTAATTGATGATTAGCAAACCCTTGTGCAATCATGTTCACACATCTAAAAACAGTCTAGCTCCTTTCAGAAGCTACAAAACTGACCTTCCTGTGAGCAGATTGAGTTTCTGGAGCATCACATTTGTGGGGTCAATTAAACGCTCAAAATGGCCAGAAAAAGAGAACTTTCATCTGAAACTCGACAGTCTATTCTTGTTCTTAGAAATGAAGGCTATTCCATGCGAGAAATTGCAAAGAAATTGAAGATTTCCTACAACGGTGTGTACTACTCCCTTCAGAGGACAGCACAAACAGGCTCTAACCAGAGTAGAAAAAGAAGTGGGAGTCCGCGTTGCACAACTAAGCAAGAAGATAAGCACATTAGAGTCTCTAGTTTGAGAAACAGACGCCTCACAGGTCCCCAACTGGCATCTTCATTAAATAGTACCCGCAAAACACCAGTGTCAACATCTACAGTGAAGAGGCGGCTGCGGGATTTTGGGCTTCAGGGCAGAGTGGCAAAGAAAAAGCCATATCTGAGACTGGCCAATAAAAGAAAAAGATTAAGATGGGCAAAAGAACACAGACATTGGACAGAGGAAGACTGGAAAAAAGGGGTTGTGGACGGATGAATCCAAGTTTGAGGTGTTTGGATCACAAAGAAGAACGTTTGTGAGACGCAGAACAAATGAAAAGATGCTGGAAGAATGCCTGACGCCATCTGTTAAGCATGGTGGAGGTAATGTGATGGTCTGGGGTTGCTTTGGTGCTGGTAAGGTGGGAGCTTTGTACAGGGTAAAAGGGATTCTGAATAAGGAAGGCTATCACTCCATTTTGCAACGCCATGCCATACCCAGTGGACAGCGCTTGATTGGAGCCAATTTCATCCTACAACAGGACAATGACCCTAAACACACCTCCAAATTGTGCAAGAACTATTTACAGCAGAAGCAGGCAGCTGGTATTCTATCGGTAATGGAGTGGCCAGCACAGTCACCAGATCTGAACCCCATTGAGCTGTTGTGGGAGCAGCTTGACCGTATGGTACGCCAGAAGTGCCCATCCAACCAATCCAACTTGTGGGAGCTGCTTCTAGAAGCGTGGGGTGCAATTTCTCCAGCTTACCTCAATAAATTAACAGCTAGAATGCCAAAGGTGTGCAATGCTGTAATTGCTGCAAAAGGAGGATTCTTTGATGAAAGCAAAGTTTGATGTAAAAACAATGTTATTTCAAATACAAATCATTATTTCTAACCTTGTCAATGTCTTGACTCTATTTTCTATTCATTTCACAACGTATGGTGGTGAATAAGTGTGACTTTTCATGGAAAACACAAAATTGTTTGGGTGACCCCAAACTTTTGAACGGTAGTGTATATAACACAGAGATGATCTTTTATTAACAACATAGATACATTATTAAAGTATCCTATAAGTAGGTAAACCCACAGTAATAAAAATCACCAATAAAATTCTCCAGTAACCCTCTTTTATAATGGTTATATTTTCCTGCAGTAGTTTGTGTCTTCACCCCTCCCAAAATGGAGAGATTTCCCTGCAGTAGTTTGTGTCTCTGCCCCTCCCAAAATGGAGAGATTTCCCTGCAGTAGTTTGTGTCTCTGCCCCTCCCACAATGGGGATATTTCCTTGCAGTTGTTTGTGTCTCTGCCCCTCCCACAATAGGGAGATTTCCTGCAGTAGTTTGTGTCTCTGCCCCTCCCACAATGGAGAGATTTATCTGCAGTAATTTGTGTCTTTGCCCCTCCCACAATGGGGAGATTTTCCGGCAGCAGTTTGTGTCTCTGCCCCTCCCACAATGGTGAGATTTTCCTGCAGTAGTTTGTGTCTCTGCCCCTCCCACAATGGTGAGATTTCCCTGCAGTAGTTTGTGTCTCTGCCCCTCCCACAATGGTGAGATTTTCCTGCAGTAGTTTGTGTCTCTGCCCCTCCCACAATGGTGAGATTTCCTTGCAGTAATTTGTGTCTCTGCCCCTCCCACAATGGTGAGATTTTCCTGCAGTAGTTTGTGTCTCTGCCCCTCCCACAATGGTGAGATTTCCCTGCAGTAATTTGTGTTTCTGCCCCTCCCACAATGGGGATATTTCCCTGCAGTAGTTTGTGTCTCTGCCCCTCCCACAATGGGGATATTTCCCTGCAATAGTTTATGTCTCTGCCCCTCCCACAATGGGGATATTTCCCTGCAGTAGTTTGTGTCTCTGCCCCTCCCACAATGGTGAGATTTTGCTGCAGTAGTTTGTGTCTCTGCCCCTCCCACAATGGTGAGATTTCCCTGCAGTAGTTTGTGTCTCTGCCCCTCCCACAATGGTGAGATTTCCCTGCAGTAGTTTGTGTCTCTGCCCCTCCCACAATGGTGAGATTTCCCTGCAGTAATTTGTGTTTCTGCCCCTCCCACAATGGGGATATTTCCCTGCAGTAGTTTGTGTCTCTGCCCCTCCCACAATGGGGATATTTCCCTGCAATAGTTTATGTCTCTGCCCCTCCCACAATGGGGATATTTCCCTGCAGTAGTTTGTGTCTCTGCTACTCCCACAATGGTGAGATTTTGCTGCAGTAGTTTGTGTCTCTGCCCCTCCCACAATGGTGAGATTTCCCTGCAGTAGTTTGTGTCTCTGCCCCTCCCACAATGGTGAGATTTCCCTGCAGTAGTTTGTGTCTCTGCCCCTCCCACAATGGTGAGATTTTGCTGCAGTAGTTTGTGTCTTTGCCCCTCCCACAATGGTGAGATTTTGCTGCAGTAGTTTGTGTCTCTGCCCCTCCCACAATGGTGAGATTTTGCTGCAGTAGTTTGTGTCTCTGCCCCTCCCACAATGGTGATATTTCCCTGCAGTAGTTTGTGTCTCTGCCCCTCCCACAATGGTGATATTTCCGTGCAGTAGTTTGTGTCTCTGCCCCTCCCACAATGGTGAGATTTCCCTGCAGTAGTAGACATGTGCGGTTTATTTCATTCCAAGTTAATATTCGGAAGAATATTTAATTTTTCTGAGATTTGGATATATCCCAATACCCGAATTACAATATAAACAAATTTTACCAAATGCTCTGAATAACGAAACAAAATTCGATCAAATTGCGGAAATTCAGACTGAAATTGGCATCGAATTTAACATCGAACTCCAGTCTAATTATAACTGTACACATTTTGCTGAAATCAAAGACTTGTGTGTGTTTTATTAGAGTACCATTTGGAAATAATGCTTTTAGACCTCCGATCTCTCCATAAAGAGTACCTGTCACCACCTATTACTGTCACAAGGGATGTTTACATTCCTTGTGACAGCAATAAAAGTCATCCATAAAAATGTTTTTTTTTAAAGCACAATTTATAAACATAAAAATAAATAAGAAAATTTTTTTTTTAAAGCGCCCCCGTCCCCGCGAGCTCGCGCAGCAAAGAAAACGCATACGGAAGTCGCGCCCGCATATGTAAACGGTGTTCAAATCACACATGTGAGGTATCACCGCGATCATCAGAGCGAGAGCAATAATTCTACCACTAGACCTCCTCTGTAACTCTAACCTGGTAACCGTAAAAAAAAATGTAAATCGTCGGCTATGGAAATTCTTAGGTACCGTAGTTTGCCGCCATTCCACGAGTGCGTGCAATTATAAAGCGTGACATGTTTGGTATCTATTTACTCGGCGTAACATCATCTTCCACATTACACAAAAAAATTGGGGTAACTTTGCTGTTTGGGTTTTTAAAAATTCATGAAATTGTCCCTTTTCCCAAAAATTTGCGTTTAGAACACCGCTGCACAAATACGGTGTAATATAAAATATTGCAACAATCACCATTTTATTCTCTAGATTCTCTGCTAAAAATATATATATATATAATTTTTGGGGGTTCTAAGTAATTTTCTAGCAAAAAATACGGATTTTAACTTGTAAACACCAAATTTCAAAAATAGGCTTAGTCATGAAAGGGTTAAAGAGTCCTTGTAATCATTTGATGAAGATTTTTTTTCTTTTGTTCACTTTACCACATTCGAATAAAAAAAAAAAAAATCTAAAGTTTTCGATCGATTTCGATTTATCACTTCGAACGATTTAAATCGAAAAAAAAAAATCAGTAAATTAGAAGAAAAAATAAGTAAAAATGAAACAAATCAACCAAATTTAACTAAACAAAATAAGTAGATTAACAAATCGAAACTAAACAATTTTTTTCGTTATGCACATGTCTACACTGTAGTTTGTGTCTCTGCCCCTCCCACAATGGTGAGATTTTCCTGCAGTAGTTTGTGTCTCTGCCCCTCCCACAATGGTGAGATTTTCCTGCAGTAGTTTGTGTCTCTGCCCCTCCCACAATGGGGATATTTCCCTGCAGTAGTTTGTGTCTCTGCCCCTCCCACAATGATGAGATTTTCCTGCAGTAGTTTGTGTCTCTGCCCCTCCCACAATGGTGAGATTTTCCTGCAGTAGTTTGTGTCTCTGCCCCTCCCACAATGGTGAGATTTTCCTGCAGTAGTTTGTGTCTCTGCCCCTCCCACAATGGTGAGATTTTCCTGCAGTAGTTTGTGTCTCTGCCCCTCCCACAATGGGGAGATTTCCTTGCAGTAGTTTGTGTCTCTGCTCCTCCCACAATGGTGAGATTTCCCTGCAGTAGTTTGTGTCTCTGCCCCTCCCACAATGGTGAGATTTTCCTGCAGTAGTTTGTGTCTCTGCCCCTCCCACAATGGGGAGATTTCCCTGCAGTAGTTTGTGTCTCTGCACTTCCCACAATGGGGAGATTTCCTTGCTGTTGTTTGTCTTCCCCCCCCTTCACATTATTATTATTATTATTATTATTATTATTAACTGCTGGACACCAGTAGCAGATGGACAGAACTGTGAATCATGGTGGGGAAAGTGGGGCTATAAGAATCCAGCCTGTGATGAAGCTTATCAGTAACTGTGCAAGCCTGTAGTCTCAGCTTTGGTCATATGTCTAAATCTGTTTTGTACCCTCCATTAGCACACAGGTTTCTGACCGTCTAGACGAATTTTAAAACTCAGACGCAAGTCACATCTTTTAACGGTAATCTCCTGAACCGCTGTTGTAATTTTGTATCATTTTCCATAATGCGCCAGCGTCCCCCTCATCTCTTGTGTTGGGTAATTAAATCCATTCTTATTAGAAACTATTATGATGAAATAGAGCATTTCCTCGTAGTCCGGGCTGAGCCAGAACATTGATCATCCAAATATTAATGGAGATTATTTCTAACTAGGTTATAAAAAAAATGTTGTTTTGATAAAAGGTATAAAAGAGTTTTTACATTTCTTCGTTCAGACTTCAATATATAGCTGCAGAGACCGGTGTTCAGACCCAGAAGCTGTGGAGGCAGGTACTACAGAGTCTGGTGTCAAGACGCAGAGGCGGATGTTGAGACCCAGGACCTGTAGAGACGGGTATTCGGAACCAGGAACTGCAGAGACGGGTATTTGGAACCAGGAATTGCAGAGACGGGTATTCGGAACCAGGAACTGCAGAGATGGGTATTCTGTAACCAGGAACTGCAGAGACGGGTATTCGGAACCAGGACCTGCAGAGACGGGTATTAGGAACCAGGAACTGCAGAGACGGGTATTCGGAACAAGGAACTGCAGAGACGGGTATTCGGAACCAGGAACTGCAGAGACAGGTATTCGGAACCAGGACCTGCAGTGTTGGGTGTCGAGACCCAGGAACTGCGGAGAAGGGTGTCGAGACCCAGGAACTGCAGCGATGGGTGTCGAGACCCAGGAACTGCAGAGGCGGATATTCGGACCCAGGAACGGCAGAGGCGGGTGTCGAGACTCAGGAACTGCGGAGACGGGTGTCGAGACCCAGGAACTGCGGAGATGGGTATCGAGACACGGGAACTGCAGAGACGGGTGTCGAGACCCGGGAACTGCAGAGACAGGTGTCGAGACCCAGGAACTTCGGAGACGGGTATTCAGACCCAGGAACTGCAGAGGCGGGTGTCGAGACCCAGGAACTGCAGAGGCGGGTGTCGAGACCCAAGGACTGCAGAGGCGGGTGTCGAGACCCAGGAACTGCAGAGGCAGGTGTCGAGACCCAGGAACTGTAGAGGCGGGTGTCGAGACCCAGGAACTGCAGAGGCGGGTGTCGAGACCCAGGAACTGCAGAGGCGGTTTTCAGACCCAGGAACTGTGGAGGCAGGTGTTCAGACCCAGGAACTGTGGAGGCAGGTGTTCAGACCAGGAACTGCGGAGGCGGGTGTTCAGACCCAGGAACTGTGGAGGCAGGTGTTCAGACCCAGGAACTGTGGAGGCAGGTGTTCAGACCAGGAACTGCGGAGGCGGGTGTTCAGACCCAGGAACTGTGGAGGCGGGTGTTCACAAAGACATGTACATAAGCTGACTCATTCAAGTGCAGTATATACTTGCTGTGACTAGACATGTGCGGTTTGTTCGGTATTCGGAACCAGGAACTGCAGAGGCGGGTATTCAGACCCAGGAACTGCAGAGGCGGGTATTCAAACCCAGGAACTGCAGAGGCGGGTATTCAAACCCAGGAACTGCAGAGGCGGGTATTCAGACCCAAGAACTGCAGAGGCGAGTATTCAGACCCAGGAACTGCAGAGGCGGGTATTCAGACCCAGGAACTGCAGAGGCGGGTATTCAGACCCAGGAACTGCAGAGGCGGGTATTCAGACCCAGGAACTGCAGAGGCGGGTATTCAGACCCAGGAACTGTGGAGGCAGGTGTCGAGACCCAGGAACTGTGGAGGTGGGTGTTCAGACCCAGGAACTGCAGAGGTGGGTGTTGAGATCCAGGAACTGCGGAGGCGGGTGTTCACAAAGATATGTACATAAGTTGACTCATTCAAGTGCAGTATATACTTGCTGTGACTAGACATGTGCGGACGGGTATTAGGAACCAGGAACTGCAGAGACGGGTATTAGGAGCCAGGAACTGCAGAGACGGGTATTCGGAACAAGGAACTGCAGAGACGGGTATTCGGAACCAGGAACTGCAGAGACAGGTATTCGGAACCAGGACCTGCAGTGTTGGGTGTCGAGACCCAGGAACTGCGGAGACGGGTGTCGAGACCCAGGAACTGCAGCGATGGGTGTCGAGACCCAGGAACTGCAGAGGCGGATATTCGGACCCAGGAACGGCAGAGGCGGGTGTCGAGACTCAGGAACTGCGGAGACGGGTGTCGAGACCCAGGAACTGCGGAGATGGGTATCGAGACCCGGTAACTGCAGAGACGGGTGTCGAGACCCGGGAACTGCAGAGACAGGTGTCGAGACCCAGGAACTTCGGAGACGGGTATTCAGACCCAGGAACTGCAGAGGCGGGTGTCGAGACCCAGGAACTGCAGAGGCGGGTGTCGAGACCCAAGGACTGCAGAGGCGGGTGTCGAGACCCAGGAACTGCAGAGGCAGGTGTCGAGACCCAGGAACTGTAGAGGCGGGTGTCGAGACCCAGGAACTGCAGAGGCGGGTGTCGAGACCCAGGAACTGCAGAGGCGGTTTTCAGACCCAGGAACTGTGGAGGCAGGTGTTCAGACCCAGGAACTGTGGAGGCAGGTGTTCAGACCAGGAACTGCAGAGGCGGGTGTTCAGACCCAGGAACTGTGGAGGCAGGTGTTCAGACCCAGGAACTGTGGAGGCAGGTGTTCAGACCAGGAACTGCGGAGGCGGGTGTTCAGACCCAGGAACTGTGGAGGCAGGTGTTCAGACCAGGAACTGCGGAGGCGGGTGTTCAGACCCAGGAACTGTGGAGGCGGGTGTTCACAAAGACATGTACATAAGCTGACTCATTCAAGTGCAGTATATACTTGCTGTGACTAGACATGTGCGGTTTGTTCGGTATTCGGAACCAGGAACTGCAGAGGCCGGTATTCAGACCCAGGAACTGCAGAGGCGGGTATTCAAACCCAGGAACTGCAGAGGCGGGTATTCAAACCCAGGAACTGCAGAGGCGGGTATTCAGACCCAAGAACTGCAGAGGCGAGTATTCAGACCCAGGAACTGCAGAGGCGGGTATTCAGACCCAGGAACTGCAGAGGCGGGTATTCAGACCCAGGAACTGCAGAGGCGGGTATTCAGACCCAGGAACTGTGGAGGCAGGTGTCGAGACCCAGGAACTGTGGAGGTGGGTGTTCAGACCCAGGAACTGCAGAGGTGGGTGTTCAGACCCAGGAACTGCAGAGGTGGGTGTTCAGACCCAGGAACTGCAGAGGTGGGTGTTCAGATCCAGGAACTGCGGAGGCGGGTGTTCACAAAGATATGTACATAAGTTGACTCATTCAAGTGCAGTATATACTTGCTGTGACTAGACATGTGCGGTTCGTTTAGTTCCGAATTAAAATTCGGACGAATTTTAATTTTTTGGAAATTTGGATGTATCCGAAGTTTCCAATTACAATGTTACGGAATTTAAATTAATCCAAAATAGCGGAATAAAAATTTGAGCGAAATTCAAATTCGAATCGTTTTCCAATTTCCAAAGAAAATAAAATTGAATAGAAAATAAAGAAATAGAATATAAAAAAAAAATAAACTAGAAAAGAACTGCAGAGAGTGGAGACCCAGGAACTGCAGCAACGGGTATTCGGAACCAGGACCTGCAGAGACGGGTATTCAGGACCAGGAACTGCAGAGATGGGTATTCGGAACCAGGAACTGCAGAGACGGGTATTAGGAACCAGGAACTGCAGAGACGGGTATTCAGAACCAGGAACTGCAGAGACAGGTATTCGGAACCAGGACCTGCAGTGTTGGGTGTCGAGACCCATGAACTGCGGAGACGGGTCTGAAGACCCAGGAACTGCAGAGATGGGTGTCGAGACCCAGGAACTGCAGAGATGGGTGTCGAGACCCAGGAACTGCAGAGATGGGTTCGAGACCCGGGAACTGCAGAGACGGGTGTCGAGACCCAGGAACTGCAGAGGCGGATATTCGGACCCAGGAACTGCAGAGGCGGGTGTCGAGACTCAGGAACTGCGGAGACGGATGTCGAGACCCAGGAACTGCAGAGGCGGATATTCGGACCCAGGAACTGCAGAGGCAGATATTCGGACCCAGGAACTGCAGAGGCAGGTGTCGAGACTCAGGAACTGCGGAGACGGGTGTCGAGACCCAGGAACTGCGGAGACGGGTGTCGAGACCCAGGAACTGCGGAGACGGGTGTCGAGACCCAGGAACTGCGGAGATGGGTGTCGAGATCCCGGAACTGCAGAGACAGGTGTCGAGACCCATGAACTGCAGAGGCGGATATTCGGACCCAGGAACTGCAGAGACAGGTGTCGAGACCCAGGAACTGCGGAGACGGGTATTCGGAACCAGGAACTGCGGTGGCGGGTATTCGGAACCAGGAACTGCAGAGGCGGGTGTCGAGACCCAGGAACTGCAGAGGCGCGTGTCGAGACCCAGGAACTGCAGAGGCAGTTTTCAGACCCGGGAACTGTGGAGGCGGGTGTTCAGACCCAGGAACTGTGGAGGCAGGTGTTCAGACCCAGGAACTGCAGAGACGGGTGTCGAGACCCAGGAACTGCAGAGGTGGATGTCGAGACCCAGGAACTGCAGAGATGGGTGTCGAGACCCAGGAACTGCAGAGGTGGATGTCGAGACCCAGGAACTGCAGAGACGGGTGTCGAGACCCGGGAACTGCAGAGACAGGTGTCGAGACCCAGGAACTTCGGAGACGGGTATTCAGACCCAGGAACTGCAGAGGCGGGTGTCGAGACCCAGGAACTGCAGAGGTGGGTGTCGAGACCCAAGGACTACAGAGGCGGGTGTCGAGACCCAGGAACTGCAGAGGCAGGTGTCGAGACCCAGGAACTGTAGAGGCGGGTGTCGAAACCCAGGAACTGCAGAGGCGGGTGTCGAGACCCAGGAACTGCGGAGGCGGTTTTTTAGACCCAGGAACTGTGGAGGCAGGTGTTCAGACCCAGAAACTGTGGAGGCAGGTGTTCAGACCAGGAACTGCGGAGGCGGGTGTTCAGACCCAGGAACTGTGGAGGCGGGTGTTCACAAAGACATGTACATAAGCTGACTCATTCAAGTGCAGTATATACTTGCTGTGACTAGACATGTGCGGTTTGTTCGGTATTCAGACCCAGGAACTGCAGAGGTGGGTATTCAGACCCAGGAACTGCAGAGGCGGGTATTCAGACCCAGGAACTGCAGAGGCGGGTATTCAGACCCAGGAACTGCAGAGGCGGGTATTCAGACCCAGGAACTGCAGAGGCGGGTATTCAGACCCAGGAACTGCAGAGGCGGGTATTCAGACCCAGGAACTGCGGAAGCAGGTGTTCAGACCCAGGAACTGTGGAGGTGGGTGTTCAGACTCAGGAACTGTGGAGGCGGGTGTTCACAAAGATATGTACATAAGTTGACTCATTCAAGTGCAGTATATACTTGCTGTGACTAGACATGTACGGTTCGTTTAGTTCCAAATTAAAATTCGGACGAATTTTCATTTTTTGGAAATTTGGATGTATCCGAAGTTTTGAATTACAATGTTACGGAATTTAAATTAATCCAAAATAGCGGAATAAAAATTTGAGCGAAAGTCCAATTCGAATCGTTTTCCAATTTCCAAAGAGAATAAAATTGAATAGAAAATAAAGAAATAGAATATAAAAAAAAATAGACTAGAAAAGAACTGCAGAGACAGGTGTGGAGACCCAGGAATTGCAGAGGTGGGTGTCGAGACCCAGGAACTGCAGAGGCGGGTGTTCAGACCCAGGAACTGCAGAGGCGGGTGTTCAGACCCAGGAACTGCGGAGGCGGGTGTCAAGACCCGGGAACTGCAGAGGCGGGTGTTCACAAAGACATGTACATAAGTTGACTCATTCAAGTGCAGCATATACTTGCTGTGACTAGACATGCGCGGTTCGTTTAGTTCCGAATTAAAATTCAGACGAATTTTCATTTTTTGGAAATTTGGATGCATCCGAAGTTTCGAATTACAATGTTACCGAATTTAAATGAATCCAAAATAGCGGGGGGAAAAAATTTGGGCGAAATTCAAATTCGAATCGTTTTAGAATTCGAATCGTTTTCCAATTTTCAAAGGGAATAAAATCGAATAGAAAATTAAGAAATAGAATTAAAAAAAATAGACTAGAAAAGAATAAATAATAACAAAATAAAAGAATAGAATATAATAGAGTAAAACAGAACAAAATAGAATAGAAAATAAAAACAGAATAGACTATATAATAAATAATAAAATACATTTACGTTTTTGGTTGCAACGTGACAGGATCTGTGTTTAATTTAAGTCTTAGGACTAAAATGGCATTTTAGTTTGAGTCCCATTTTAGTCTTCTGCAATTGTTTTAGTCGTATTTAGTCAACTAAAATCTCCATTACTTCTCAGTAATTGCAATTTAGTTTTAGTCATAGTCTTTTGACTAAAATGGCATTTTAGTTTTAGTCTCATTTTAGTCTTTTGACTAAAATGGCTTTTAGTTTTAGTCGTATTTTAGTCATCTCAATTGTTTTAGTCGTATTTTAGTCGACTAAAATAGTATTCATTTAGTCGACTAAAATGTTTTAGTTGACTAAATTAACACTGGACAAGATGTGGAAAATTTCAAGGGGTGTGAATACTTTTTCAAGGCACTGTGTGGAGCCCAGGAACTCCTGAGTTCACTGGATTTCTTGCAGGATCAACGGGTCATTTTTGTTTGAACTTAACATACAGATATAACAAAACACTTTCAATGGTGTCTTTAACAGACTAGAAGCAAATAAGAGAAGTTCAGTGTTGGGGGTTTTTAGTTAAGGGGCACCCAGGACCAGATCGCCCAGCCCCAGGGGCAACATGGTACCAAAGGTACATTCATGTGAAGTCATTTTCATCTGTTTTCTGTTTTTCCATCTTAATGCTCCATTGATCTTTCCATATTTTACTAACAAGGTAAACAAACGTTGGCAGCCTCAGATACGCCAGCCAGAAATTAATGAGGAAACGCTGCATATCCCGGCACAGCCTCCTAATTTAATTTAACTTGTTATAATTGGAGTCAGGGTGGTGTTGGGAGTCGGTGAATGGAGCGATGTGTTACCTCCCGGGATCTCTAGGCTAGAAACTGTTCATTACAAGGACGGATGCAGAAGCACGCAGAAAATAAGACGTGGATGGAATATGAACACCAACACAAAATTATAAACATTTGGGATGTTCGCCTGGGGTAGAGGGAATAAGGAATATAAAATTGTTTTTAAAGTTTTCGTATATTCAAAAGGTGACCAATTTTTGGTCAGACAAGCTATCTAGAGGGAAATTTAGCACTCAGGACCCTTTTTTTATTTTTATTTTTTTTTTTTAATTTTTTATTTCTTTATTTATTTTTTCCCGCTGACAGCAGCTAGCCACCGGTGTATACAAAGAAGCAATAATGGGAATAAAAGATCATTAGCATTGAACATTCCTACGTTTAGCCATAAATCTTACCCCCATTTTTGTACACGCTATAACGTTTGCGTAAACCAATCAATATACGCTTTTTGCGATTTTTTTTTTTTTTTATATTACCAAAAATATGTGGAATGCCGTGTACACACGATCGGAAATGCCACCAGAAAAACTCCGATGAGAGCTTTTTGGTCGGAAAATGCGACCGTGTATGTGCTCCATCGGACTTTTGCTGGCGGTGTTTCGGCCAGCAAAAGATTGAGAGCAGGTTCTCCTATTTTTCGGTCGGAAAAAGTTCCTATCCGAAAAAGCAATTGCCTGTATGCAATTCGGACGCGCAAAAAAAAATCACGCATGCTCGGAAACAATTCGACGCATGCTCGGAAGCGTGGAACTTCATTTTCTCGGCTCGTCGTAGTGTTGTACGTCGCCGCGTTCTTGGTGGTCGAAAGTTCAGAGAGCTTTTGTGTGACCCGTGTGTATGCAAGGCGAGCTTGAGCGGAATTCTGTCGGAAAAGCCGCCATATCTTTTTCTAACCAAAATCTCGATCGTGTGTATGCGGCAGAAGATTACATATTGGCCTAAACTGAGGAAAAGAAATAGCTTTTTTTTTAAAAAAAAAATGGGGCAATTTATTACAGCAAAAAGTACAAAATATTGTTGGTTTTTTTTCAAAATTGTCGCTTTTTTTTGTTTATAGAGCAAAAAATAAAAACCGCAGAGGTGATCAAATACCACCAAAAGAAGGCTCTATTTGTGGAAAAAAAAGGACGTCCATTTTGTTTGGGTACAACGTCAAACGACCGCGCAATTGTCAGTTAAAGCCACGCAGTGCCGTATCGCAAAAAATGGTCTGGTCATTATGGCTAATATTGAGTAGGTCCCCCTTTTTGCAGCCAAAAAAACCCCTAACCCGTCAAGCCATGGCCTCCACTAGAGCTCTGAAGGTTATGCTGTGGTATCTGGCACCAAGCCATCAGTCGCAGATCCTTTAAGTCCTGTAAGTTGTGAGGTGGGGGCCTCAAAAGATTGGACTTGTTTCTTCGGCACATCCTACAGATGCTCGATTTGGAATGACATCTGGGCAGTTTGGAAGCCAAGTCAACAACTGGAACTCGTTGTTGTGCTCCTCAGACCATTCTTGAATTCATCAGACCAGGCCACCTTCTCCCATTGCTCTGTGCTCCAGTTCTGATGCTCCCGTGCCCATTGTAGGCACTGTTGGCTGTGGATACAGGTCAGAATGGGGCACCCTGACTAGTCTGCAGCTACGCAGCCCCATACACAACAAACTGTGATGCTCTGTGTGTTCTGACACCTTTCTATCAGAACCAGCATTCACTTTTCTCAGATATTTAATCTAAAGTAGCTCTTCTATTGGATCAGACTACATGGGCCAGCCTTCCCATCAGTGAGTCTTGGCCGCCCATGACCCTGTCATCAGTACTACTGCAGACTGGGAACATCCCACAAGAGCTGCAGTGTTAGGAGTTGCTCTGACCTAGTTGTCTAGACCAGTGGTTTCCAAACTGCAGCCCGGGGGGGGGGGGGGGGGGGGGGGGCAGATGTGGCCCTTTGCTTGCCATTATCTGGCCCTTTCAAAAAGGAAGGGGTTGGGACTTTGAATGAGGCCCATGAATGGAGCCGGATATGAAGTAAAAACATCTGGGTCTGGAGTTCCCATAGTCTAACCTTCATATACTCCTATGTCTCCGTCACTTTTTTTGCTAGGTCTACAAATCCCGGTTATTCACCATTCTGCTCACTATAGCTACACATATTTATTACTTTATAGACACTTAGAGTCACTATTGTGCACCACAAGCGATGACGGCATGGACAATCTTATCTCTATGGGCTTGCTCCATCCTGGGGGGGTCCTTACCACTACAGCTCCCGGGGACAGACACCCAAGATGGCTCCCATCCACTTAGCACCACGTGTTGACTCCTTGCACCTCGATGTAAGTAGGGGGATGGATAATTTCCCTCCTCCTGGCTTCTTTTGCTCTTTTTTTCCCCAGTCATTGGGGTTAATATTTGGCCATGTAGGTTTTTGACACATATACTTTCTCCACAGATATGTCGTATGCACCAGCTCCTGATGAGGTGGAAATATAACCGAAACGCGTCGAGATTCCTAGGATGCATACATACATGTATTCAACATACGATTTACTATGTGCATTAATTGTGCCTGTTTAATGGTTTTCCATATGGAGGAATTTTGGTTCACGACACCATACACTGTTTAATGTCTTGTTTTTACCTTATTTCATAGATGTTTAGCATTGGTCTATGGCCATTATACCAGCGTATCTTCCACATGGTGGTATTTACTATTGTACATGCCATGTGGTGTATACTTGTTTTACAAGTTGTGTACATTTGTGTAAATCGGGGGTGTTAAACTGGTGGCCCTCCAGCTGTTGCAGAACTACAAGTCCCATCATGCCTCTGCCTGAGGAAGTCATGCTTGCAACTGTTAGCCTTGCAATGCCTCATGGGACTTGTGGTTTCGCAACAGCTGGAGGGCCGCCAGTTTGAGAGCCCTGGTCTAAATAAATGTTTTTACTTCATATCCGGCTCCTTTCATGTGCTTCATTCAAAATCCCAACCTCTCCTATTTTATCTGGCCATTGCACTATTCCACCAACTGACACCAATGATAGTGCACCATTCCTCCCATTGATGCCAGTGATGGGGCACCATTTCTCCCACTGACACCAATGATGGGGCATTATTCCTCCCACTGACACTAATGATCCGACACCATTCCTCCCACTTATACCAATGATGGGGCACTATTCCTCCTATTAATACCAATGATGGGGCACTATTCCTCCCACTTATACCAATGATGGGGCACCATTCCTCCCACTGATACCAATGATGGGGCACCATTCCTCCCACTCATACCAATGATGGGGCACCATTCCTCCCACTGATACCAATGATGATGGGGCACCATTCCTCCCACTGATACCATTGATGACACTATTCCTCCCATTAAAACCAATGATAGGGCATTGTTGATTAGGGATGAGCCGAACACCCCCCGGTTCGGTTCGCACCAGAACCCGCGAACGGACCGAAAGTTCGCACGAACGTTAGAACCCCATTGACGTCTATGGGACTCGAACGTTCGAAATCAAAAGTGCTCATTTTAAAGGCTAATTTGCATGGTATTGTCCGAAAAAGGGTTTGGGGACCCGGGTCCTACCCCAGGGGACATGTATCAATGCAAAAAAAACTTTTAAAAACGGCCGTTTTTTCGGGAGCAGTGATTTTAATGATGCTTAAAGTTAAAAAAAAAAAAAAGTGAAATATTCCTTTAAATATCGTACCTGGGGGGTGTCTATAGTATGCCTGTAAAGTGACGCGTGTTTCCCATGTTTAGAACAGTCCCTGCACCAAATGTCATTTTTAAAGGAAAAAATCTCATTTAAAACTGCTTGCGGGTTTAATGTCATGTCGGGTCATGGCAATATGGATGAAAATCAGTGAGACAAACGGCATGGGTACCCCCCCAGTCCATTACCAGGCCCTTTGGGTCCTGTATGGATATTAAGGGGAACCCCGCACCCAAATTAAAATAAGGAAAGGCCCTATATACTCTGAACAGCAGTATACAGGCGGTGCAAACAAGACAGGGACTGTAGGTTTGTTGTTAAGTAGAATCTCTTTGTAATTTTGAACGGGTACATTTTTAACGTGTTTAGCTCCAGCCAAAAAATCTTTTTTAAGCTTTTTGGAAAACATAGGGAAGGGTTATCACCCCTGTGACATTTGTTTTGCTGTCTTTCCTCCTCTTCAGAAGATTTCACCTCACTTTTTTGTCCCAATGAAAAATGTTTTTTGAAAATTTGGGTTTTTTTGTGGAACAAGGATTGGAAAGCATCAGTGGAAAGGAGAAATTGTTTTCCCATATTAACTCTTACAGGAGAGAATTTCCCTTCCTAGGGGTAGATTTCATCTCACTTCCTGTTGTCTCCTTCCGTTTGCAAGTAGGAGTCGTTTGTAAGTTAGATGTTTGAAAGTAGGGTCCTGCCCTATATACTCAGCAGAAATTTGGGCCTTAGGTGTTGCTGTGGCCACAACACTGTAAGCCCTCACAGGGCCCTGCTGTGAAATATTAGATCAAGAATTGTAATTACATGCCCCTGTTGAACAGGAGCTGAAAAATTAGGCCTTAGGCACTGGTGCTGGTGCCACAACACTGCAACCCCTCACAGACACTCTAGTTGGAACGCAGGAACGAGCCCTGCTGCAAAGTATTGCATCAAAAATTGTAATTACACGCCCCTGTTAGACAGGGGCAGAAAAATTGGTCCTTAGGCACTGGTGCTGGTGCCACAACACTGCAACCCCTCACAGACACTCTAGTTGGAACGCAGGAACGAGCCCTGCTGCAAAGTATTGCATCAAAAATTGTAATTACACGCCCCTGTTAGACAGGGGCAGAAAAATTGGGCCTTAGGCACTGGTGCTGGTGCCACAACACTGCAACCCCTCACAGACACTCTAGTTGGAATGCAGGAACGAGCCCTGCTGCAAAGTATTGCATCAAAAATTGTAATTACACGCCCCTGTTAGACAGGGGCAGAAAAATTGGGCCTTAGGCACTGGTGCTGGTGCCACAACACTGCAACCCCTCACAGACACTCTAGTTGGAATGTAGGAACGAGCCCTGCTGCAAAGTATTACATCAAAAATTGTAATTACACGCCCCTGTTAAACAGGGGCTGAAAAATTGTGCCTTAGGCACTGGTGGTGGCGCCCAGAACCAAAAATGTTCTTACAAGCTATCAGCGTGATGATTGAGGAGGAAGAGGATAATTACTCAGGGATAGTCACTCAGCATCAGCATAGGCAGTCTTTGAAGGGATCTGAAAAAAATTATTCAGTTACATCAGCATCAGGTGCTTGGTAGCTGGTGGTGATCCAAGACTGATTCATTTTTATGAAGGTCAGCCGATCGACCGAGTCAGTGGACAGACGCACCCTGTGATCGGTTACCACGCCTCCAGCAGCACTGAATGTGCGTTCCGAAAGAACGCTGGATGCAGGACAGGCCAGTAGCTCAATTGCATACTGTGCAAGCTCTGGCCAGTGATCCATCCTCAAGACCCAGTAACCCAGAGGATTTTCGGTGGGAAAGGTGTCCAAGTCTGATCTTGCCCCTAGGTATTCCTGCACCATGTAAAACAGACGCTGGCGATGGTTGCTGGAACCGATCATACCTTGGGGCTGCGGACCAAAAAATTGTCTGAACGCATCGGTCAGACGGCCACCTTCTCCACCGCTCCTTCTTTGACTGACCGAAGCCTCAGCAACACGTTGTCCAGAAACAGGAATTTGTAACCTCCCAGTCTCTGGGAACGCGTTGCACAGACCTTTCTGCAAGGCCTCCCGAAGATGTTTCATCCTCTGCTCCCTCTGCGATGGCAAGATAAGGTCCGCAACCTTACCCTTGTAACGTGGATCAAGGAGGGTTGCCAGCCAGTATTGGTCCTTCTCCTTGATACCACGAATACGAGGATCCTTACGCAGGCTTTGCAGGATCAGGGAGGCCATGCAGCGTAGGTTTGCTGAGGCATTCGGTCCGGAGTCCTCTGGGTCACTAAGGACAACAACGTCCGCAGCCACCTCCTCCCAGCCACGTACAAGTCCATGTGTTCCTTGGGACTGATCCCTTAAAGACTGCTGATGCTGAGTGCCAGGCTCCACCTCCATACTGACACAATCTTCCTCCTCCTCCTCCTCCTCCTCCTCCTCTTCCTGTGTGATCGGCGGGCACGCAGGAACACTGTCTGAATAAAGGGGGCCTTGAGAGCTAAGGAAGTCCTCCTCTTCCTGCCTCTGTTCTGCCTCAAGTGCCCTGTCCATTATTCCACGCAGCGTGTGCTCCAACAGGTGGACAAGGGGGACAGTGTCACTGATGCATGCACTGTCAGTGCTCACCATCCTCGTGGCCTCCTCGAATGGTGACAGGACAGTGCATGCATCCCTGATCATGGCCCACTGGCGTGGGGAAAAAAAACCAAGGTCCCCTGACCCTGTCCTGGTGCCATAGTCGCACAGGTACTCATTGATGGCCCTCTGCTGCGTGTGCAGCCGCTGCAGCATGGCCAACGTTGAGTTCCACCTGGTGGGCATGTCACAGATTAGGCGGTTCTTGGGCAGGTTAAACTCCTTTTGGAGGTCCGTCAGCCGAGCACTGGCATTATATGACCGGCGGAAATGCACACAGACTTTCCTGGCCTGCCTCAGGACATCCTGTAAGCCCGGGTACCTGCCCAAGAACCGCTGCACCACCAAGTTAAGGACGTGAGCCAAACAGGGCACATGGGTCAGTTGTCCCTGTCGGAGGGCAGAGAGGAGGTTGGTGCCATTGTCGCAAACCACCATTCCTGCCTTAAGTTGGCGTGGCGTCAACCACCTCTGAACCTGCCCCTGCAGAGCTGACAGAACCTCTGCCCCAGTGTGGCTCCTGTCCCCCAAGCACACCAGCTCAAGCACCGCATGGCATCTTTTGGCCTGCGTACTTGCGTAGCCCCTTGAACGCCTACGGAGCACCGCTGGTTCCGAGGAAGAGGCCATGGAGGAAGAAGAAGAGGAGGGGGTGGAGGAGAGAGGTGTGTCACAATCAGCATTTTGGAGGCGTGGTGGCGGAACAACCTCCAACACTACTGCACCTTGTCCTGCATCCTTCCCAGCTGCCAGCAGAGTCACCCAATGCGCCGTGAAACTTAAGTAACGTCCCTGTCCATGCCTGCTGGACCATGAGTCAGCGGTAATATGCACCTTACCGCTGACCGCCCTGTCCAGCGAGGCATGGACATTGCCTTCCACATGCCGGTAGAGAGCCGGAATCGCCTTCCGTGAGAAAAAGTGGCGTTTGGGTACCTGCCACTGAGGAACCGCACATTCCACAAACTCACGGAAGGGGGCAGAGTCTACCAACTGAAAAGGCAGCAGTTGAAGTGCTAGCAATTTTGCCAAGCTAGCATTCAACCGCTGGGCATGTGGATGGCTGGGAGCAAACTTCTTTCGGCGGTGCAGCAGCTGGGGCAGGGAAATTTGCCTGGTACAATCTGACGTCGGTGTACCAAAAGCAGATTGCCCACAAGTACTTGGCTGTGACACACCTAATTCTACACCTTCATTCCTCTCACTGCAGGTCTCAGAGAGGACTGAAGGTCTAGTGGGGTTGGAAATCTCAGCTGATGAGGAGCAAGGAGAGATCCTCTTTGTTCTTTGGTGTGGGTCTTTTAGATATGCTTGCCAACGAACTGCATGGCAGGTCAACATATGTCTGGTCAAGCATGTGGTACCCAAGCGGGAGATGTTTTGGCCACGCGAGATACGCTTGAGACATATGTTGCAAATAGCAGCGGTGCGATCTGATGCACTCGTCTCAAAAAAGGCCCACACCAAAGAACTTTTTGAATAACGCGCAGAGACTGCAGCGCCCTGCACATGTGGAGCTTTGGGGTGTGATGCAGTCAATGTGCTGCCCTTAGGCTGGCCCCTGGAGGGCATCCTGCCTCGTTGGTGATGTGCCGCCTCCTCCTCCTCCTCCTCCTCCTCTCTCCTATCAGGCACCCACGTTGAGTCAGTGACCTCATCATCCCCTCCCTCCTCATCACTGGAGCAAACCTGGCAGTATGCTGCAGCAGGGGGAGCATGACTGCCAGATTGCTGTCCTTCTTGGGCACCCCCTCTGTCCGTGCTCATGTTACTGCCTTCATCGAGCTCAGTATCATCATCAGAGCCTTCCAAACGCTGGGCATCCTCCTGGAGCATGTACCCAACACTGTGGTCAAACAGTTCGAGGGAATCCTCAGGAGGACATGGTGGAGCTAGGGAAGGAGTCACTGATGACATTGAGCTGAGGGAAGAGGCCGCTGCTTTGCCAGACAAAGCACCCTGGGCATGGGTGAGAGAGGATGAGGAGGATGAGGACGGCTTGGTCATCCACTCGACCAAGTCTTCCGCATGTTGCGGCTCAACACGGCCAGCTGCCGAAAAAAAGGCCAAGCGTGTCCCATGGCCACGTGCTGATGAGGATGCACCGTCTCCACGACCAGCACTAGACACAGAGCCTGCTTGCCCTCTCTTATTGGCTTGTGACTGTCTGCCTCTCCTTCTTGGCCTTCCAGACATACTAATGGCCTGTAGCTGCACTAAGCTGGGATAGAACACCTGTAATTTTCTTCAGGTAGCTTTATATACTGTAACCAGACAAGCCTGCCTGTCAGTAGGAAGATAACAGGAACGGATCTAGCTGAACACTGTGAGCAGGACGCACTGCACTAAATGTAAATAGCAGGAACGGATCTAGATAAACACTGTGAGCAGGACGCACTGACTGCACTAAATGTAAATAGCAGGAACAGATCTAGCTGAACACTGTGAGCAGGACGCACTGACTGCACTAAATGTAAATAGCAGGAACGGATCTAGCTGAACACTGTGAGCAGGACGCACTGACTGCACTAAATGTAAATAGCAGGAACGGATCTAGCTGAACACTGTGAGCAGGACGCACTGCACTAAATGTAAATAGCAGGAACAGATCTAGCTGAACACTGTGAGCAGGACGCACTGCACTAAATGTAAATAGCAGGAACGGATCTAGCTGAACACTGTGAGCAGGACGCACTGCACTAAATGTAAATAGCAGGAACAGATCTAGCTGAACACTGTGAGCAGGGCGCACTGCACTAAATGTAAATAGCAGGAACGGATCTAGCTGAACACTGTGAGCAGGACGCACTGACTGCACTAAATGTAAATAGCAGGAACGGATCTAGCTGAACACTGTGAGCAGGACGCACTGCACTAAATGTAAATAGCAGGAACAGATCTAGCTGAACACTGTGAGCAGGACGCACTGCACTAAATGTAAATAGCAGGAACGTATCTAGCTGAACACTGTGAGCAGGACGCACTGCACTAAATGTAAATAGCAGGAACTGATCTAGCTGAACACTGTGAGCAGGACGCACTGCACTAAATGTAAATAGCAGGAACAGATCTAGCTGAACACTGTGAGCAGGACGCACTGACTGCACTAAATGTAAATAGCAGGAATGGATCTAGCTGAACACTGTGAGCAGGACGCACTGCACTAAATGTAAATAGCAGGAACAGATCTAGCCTAATCTATCTAACTCAAATCAAATGACACTGTCTCTCTCTCTCTCTCTCTCTATCAGCACACCGGAACACACTACACAGGGCCGCCGTGCAGGCGGCCTTATATAGTGTGGGGCGTGTACTAAATCCCCTGAGCCATAATTGGCCAAAGCCACCCTGGCTTTGGCCAATTACAGCTCTCTCTACTGACGGCGCTGTGATTGGCCAAGCATGCGGGTCATAGTGCATGCTTGGCCAATCATCAGCCAGCAATGCACTGCGATGCCGCAGTGAATTATGGGCCGTGACGCGCCACACGAATTTGGCGCGAACGGCCCATAACGTTCGCAATTCGACGGACGGTCGAACAGCCGATGTTCGAGTCGAACATGTGTTCGACTCGAACACGAAGCTCATCCCTATTGTTGATGCTAACTGATGCCGGAACATTTTCTACTCCCTCTGGCCACTGTCTGCCCCCCCCCCCCCCCCCCAAAGCCTGACAGTAAACTGGCCCTTTGCTTAGCAAGTTTGGAGACCCCTGCTCTAGACATTACAATTTGGCCTTTGTCAAAGTCGCTTAAATCCTTAGGCTTGTCCGTTTTGTCTGCTTTCAATACATCAACTTCAGGGACAAGGTGTTCACTTGCTGCCTAATATACCCCACCCACTTTCAGATGCTATTGTAACCAGATAATCCATGTTGTTCATTTTTTCCCGTGGTGGGAATGTTATGGCTGGGTTGGGTGTATGTGTATATATACAGTATGATAGGTATATGCTGTATACATAAAATAATGTGTATCTAAATCCTCAGCAGCTTGTTACATTAATGGATGTGCACTGAATGGTTTCATCATTGGATCTTATGGAAGTCACTGAGGCTGATTATACATTATATAACATAATATATGCCATTAGTAATAGGTATGTGCAGTATAATATAGGAGCTGGTTATATTTCAACTTTTAGAAGAACGATCCCATCTGTCAGTCTCCCGCCTCTATCTTCGTAAGGCAGCAATTACATAGAGATAACCTGCAGAGTAAAGTTCTATTACTGTCATATCACCGTCACTAAGTGTCACCTTTTATATCACATTCAGTGATCCTGTACAGAGCGCCATCTGCTGACTAAAGCTGGCCATACACGTTACAATCTGATGGTATGAGCTCCTGAACTTCCTGGAACGCCGCCCCCCACTGTTGCTCCAGCTCACTACCCCACACTAACCCTTACCTCCCCTCCTGTTGCCCCCCCCCGAGCCGCCAGGCCCCCCGTCAGCCCAGCACTTACCCCATGCAGGTAACAGCTGCGGCTTCCCCTCTCCTCCATGTCCCGGCCATTGCTTCTCCTCTTGGCCAATGGGGTCTTCGGACTCCTGGCCAATGGGGTCTTACAACTCCCGGCCAATGGGGTCTTACATAGTTACATAGTAGGTGAGGTTGAAAAAAGACACAAGTCCATCAAGTCCAACCTATGTGTGATTATATGTCAGTATTACATTGTATATCCCTGTATGTTGTGATCGTTCAGGTGCTTATCTAATAGTTTCTTGAAGCTATCGATGCTCCCCGCTGAGACCACCGCCTGTGGAAGGGAATTCCACATCCTAGCCGCTCTTACAGTAAAGAACCCTCTACGTAGTTTAAGGTTAAACCGCAGTTGTTCTAATTTTAATGAGTGGCCACGTGTCTTGTTAAACTCTCTTCTGCAAAAAAGTTTTATCCCTATTGTGGGGTCACCAGTACGGTATTTGCATACTGAAATCATATCCCCTCTCAAGCGTCTCTTCTCCAGAGAGAATAAGTTCAATGGTCGCAACCTTTCCTCATAACTAATATCCTCTAGACCCTTTATTAGCTTTGTTGCCCTTCTTTGTACTCGCTCCATTTCCGGTACAGGACTGGTGCCCAGAACTGGACAGCATACTCTAGGTGCGGCCGGACCAGAGTCTTGTAGAGCCGGAGAATTATCGTTTTATCTCTGGACTTGATCCCCTTTTTAATGCCAATGTTCTGTTAGCTTTGTTAGCAGCAGCTTGGCATTGCATGCCATTGCTGAGCTTATCATCTACTAGGACCCCCGGGTCCTTTTCCATCCTAGATTCCCCCAGAGGTTCTCCCCGCAGTGTATAGATTGCATTCATATTTTTGCCACCCACATGCATTATTTTACATTTTTCTACATTGAACTTCATTTGCCATGTAGTTGCCCACCCCATTAATTTGTTCAGATCTCCTTGCAAGGTTTCCACATCCTGCGGAGAAGTTATTGACCTGCTTAGCTTTGTATCGTCCGCAAATACAGAGATTGAACTGTTTACCCCATCCTCCAGGTCATTTATGAACAAAATACATAGGATTGGTCCCAGCGCAGAACCCTGGGGGACCCCACTACCCACCCCTGACCATTCCGAGTATTCCCCATTTATCACCATCCTTTGAACTCGCCCTTGTAGCCAGTTTTCAATCCATGTACTCCCCCTATGGTCCATGCCAACGGACCTTATTTTGTACAGTAAACATTTATGGGGAACTGTGTCAAATGCTTTTGCAAAATCCAGATACACCACGTCTACGGGCCTTCCTTTATCTAGATGGCAACTCACCTCCTCATAGAAGGTTAATAGATTGGTTTGGCAAGAACGATTCTTCATGAATCCATGCTGATTACTGCTAATGATACCGTTCTCATCACTAAAATCTTGTATATAGTCCCTTATCATCCCCTCCAAGAGTTTACATACTATTGATGTTAGGCTAACTGATCTGTAATTCCCAGGGATGTATTTTGGGCCCTTTTTAAATATTGGTGCTACATTGGCTTTTCTCCAATCAGCTGGTACCATTCCAGTTAATAGACTGTCTGTAAAAATTAGGAACAACGGTCTGGCAATCACTTTACTGAGTTCCCTAAGTACCCTCGGATGCAAGCCATCTGGTCCCGGTGATTTATTAATGTTAATTTCCCAAGTCTAATTTTAATTCTGTCCTCTGTTAATCATGGAGGTGCTTCCTGTGTTGTGTCATGAGGATAAACACTGCAGTTTTGGTTACTGAAGCCCCCCGATTCACTCGTGAAGACTGAGGAGAAGAATAAATTCAATACCTTTGCCATCTCCCCATCCTTTGTAACCAGATGTCCTTCCTCATTCTTTATGGGGCCAATATGGTCTGTCCTCCCTTTTTTACTGTTTACATACTTAAAGAATTTCTTGGGATTTTTTTTTGCTCTCCTCCGCTATGTGTCTTTCATGTTCTATCTTACCTGTTCTAATTGCACCCTTACATTTCTTGTTGCATTCTTTATAAAGTCTTAATGCTGATGATGATCCCTCAACCTTGTATTTTTTGAAGGCCTTCTCCTTTGCTTTTATATGCATTTTTACATTGGAGTTGAGCCATCCAGGACTTTTGTTCGCTCTTTTAAATTTATTACCCAATGGGATACATTGGCTAATGCCCTTATTTAATATGCTCTTAAAGCAAACCCATCTCTCCTCCGTATTCTTTTTTCCTAATATTTTATCCCAATTTATGCTTTTTAGCAAGGTTTGTAGTTTAGGGAAGTTGGCTCTTTTGAAATTCAGTGTCTTTGTATTCCGTTTATGTTTCCTATTTATGTGATTTATACTGAAACTAATTGACCTGTGATCGCTGTTACCTAAATTGCCCCGTATTTCCACTTCCATAATCAGGTCTGTATTTTTGGTAATCAGTAGATCCAGTAATGCTTTATTTCTAGTTGGTGCGTCTACCATCTGACCCATAAAATTGTCCTGCAAGACATTAAGGAACTGGCGAGCCTTAAATGAATGCGCGGTTCCCTCCACCCAGTCTATGTCTGGATAATTAAAATCCCCCACTATGATAACACTTCCCATCGTTGCTGCTAATCCAAATTGTGATAGGAGATCTGTCTCCACTTCCTCCCTCAGGTTAGGGGGCCTATAGCATACTCCCAGTATTATTTTCCCCTTAGCTTCATCTCTTTGGAGCTCTACCCATAAGGATTCCACCTCCTCCCTAGCTCCCTCAGTGATGTCATCTCTCACATTCACTTGTACATTATTCTTGATATATAGGCATACCCCTCCCCCTTTTTTACCTTCTCTATCCTTGCAGTAAAGGGTATACCCTTGAATGTTTGCCAGCCAATCATAAGAGCTTTTGAACCAGGTCTCTGAAATTCCCACAAAATCCAAATCCTCCTCGTACAACAGTATCTCTAGTTCAACCATCTTGTCCGCCATGCTCCTGGCATTGGTGAACATGCCACATAGTTTAGACCGGTCGCATAGTGTTCTCGTATTGGGTGTTTCGAGATTGAAACTAGGACTTGCTACTATACTTACCTTGGGTTTTTGTGCTTTGGCCAACCTTACCACTAAGGCTCCCAATACTACCCTCTGGAATATGTTCCGCGCTGACTATCTCTACCTCTGGACCCTCCCCCCCATCACCTAGTTTAAAAACCCCTCTAACTTTTTGGCCATCTTTATTCCCAGCTGATCTGCACCCTCCTCATTTAGGTTCAGTCCGTCCCTTCTATAGTACCGGTTATCGACTGAGAAGTTGGCCCAGTCCTCCAGGAACCCAAACCACTCCTTACTACACCAGCTCTTCAGCCACTTGTTTACTTCCCTAATCTCCCTCTGCCTTTCTGGTGTGGCTCGATGTACCGGTAGTATTCCTGAGAATACTACCTTGGAGGTCCTTTTCCTCAATTTAGCACCTAAGTCCCTAAAATCGTTCTTTAGGACACTCCATCTGCCTCTGACTTTGTCATTGGTGCCAACGTGCACCATGACAGCCGGGTCTTCCCCAGCCCCTCCCAATAATCTGTCCACAAGATCCGTGATGTGCCGGACCAGAGCGCCCGGTAGACAACATACTGTTCGGCGATTCAGGTCTTGGTTACAGATTGCCCTCTCTGTCCTTCTAAGAATTGAGATCCCTTCCACCAGAATCTGCCTTTCCTTTCCCTTCGCTGCCCCCCCCCCCACTCTCACTGGAGGAATTTTTCCCCCGGCAGCTAGGAGAGTCCCTCAGCTCCAGCAGTGCTGGTCCCTGAATGGTTTCACCAGTGTCACTCAATGGAGCGTACTTATTGGGATGCTCCAGTCCTGGATCGGCCTCCCTGGCACTTCCCCCTCCACCCTTCCTGACTGTCACCCATCTACTCTTTCCTAGTGCCTGCACCTCTTTGTCTCCACCCGCCTCTGTACTGGCCTCTGCCGGCACCTGCCGTGTACGTTCCTGGCTGTCCTTTAGTATAGAGCAGGGGCAGATCCAGAGCCTAGTCTCGGGAGGGGCACTGGCAGAAAATACACTAACTGACCCCCATACTACACTAACTGACCCCCATGCTATACTAACTGACCACTATACTACACTAACTGACCACCATACTATACTAACTGACCACTATACTACACTGACCACCAAACTATAATAACTGACCACTATACTACACTAACTGACCATTATACTACACTAACTGACCACTATACTACACTAACTGACCACCATACTACACTAACTGACCACTATACTACACTAACTGACCCCCATACTACACTAACTGACCCCCATGCTACACTAACTGACGCCCATGCTACACTAACTGATGCCCATGCTACACTAACTGACCACCATGCTACACTAACTGACCACGATACTACACTAACTGACCACGATACTACACTAACTGACCACGATACTACACTAACTGACCACCATACTACACTAACTGACCACCATACTACACTAACTGACCACCATACTATACTAAGTGAACACCATACTGCACTAACTGACCACCATACTGCACTAACTGACCACCATACTACACTAACTGACCACCATACTACACTAACTGACCACCATGCTACACTAACTGACCACTATACTACACTAACTGACGTGTCTGGCTGGCCTGCATCAGTCCGGAGGAGGAGAAGACAGCGGCGGCTCACATTGCTTCTCTCCCCCGCGCTGTAGCTGCCATGTTCAGTGTCAGGCGCAGCGCTCTGTGATTGGGTGTATGGGGGTCATGTGCGGAGGCGGGACTTCAGGAGCAATCACGGACAGGCCAGCTCTACGCCTCACGTGACCCCCTTACGCCCAATCACAGGGCGTCGGACACTGAACATGGCGGCCGGAGCCCGGAGACACAGCAAGATAAAGTTAGGAGGAGACAGCCAGTTACACATACTGGCGCCCCCCTAAATGTCACGCCCGGGGCCACGGCACCCCCCACGATAGGAGCTCACTCACCTGCCAACTCCCGCTGACTGGCCCGCCCGCACACTTGTCCCTGGGCCCTAACTGGCCTGTTCATCACACTAATTTCTCAGAGGGGGCAATTGCCCCGTTTCCCCCCCCCCCCCTGGATCCGCCCCTGGTATGGAGGGACTTCTCAGTGTTGACAGTTGCTTCCCCAGATTCAGAACCTGGGCTTCCAGGGAAACGACGTGCTTACATTTTGCACAGCAGTATTCGCCCTCGATCGGATGATCAAGGAACGCATACATGCAGCAAGATGTACAAAGAGTCGCCTCTCCACACGCTCCGGGCATCGTACCTATTAAATTTAATGACGATTGGGGATTATACCCTGTCCAAATTACCTAACAACTAGCTTTCTGACACTAATACTCAAGACAATACACAGGTACTCACAAACCTACGTGCACTCGCAGAACAGTCGCAGACCTACATGCACTCGCAGACCTACGTGCACTCCCAGAACAGTCGCAGACCTATGTGCACTCCCAGAACAGTCGCAGACCTATGTGCACTCGCAGACCTAAGTGCACTCGCAGAACAGTCGCAGACCTAAGTGCATTCGCAGAACAGTCGCAGACCTACGTGCACTCGCAGGCCACTCGCAGACCTAAGTGCACTCGTAGGCCACTCGCAGACCTACGTGCACTCGCAGGCCACTCGCAGACCTACGTGCACTTGCAGGCCACTTATGACTTCCGGCCAATGGGGTCTTACGACTCCTGGCGAATGGGGTCTTAGATCTCCCGGCCAATGGGGTCTTAGGACTTCCAGCCAATGGGGTCTTAGGACTCCCAGCCAATGGAGCCTTAGGACACAAATTTGCAAATGAAGAACAAATAACATACTCAAATGAGTTACAAGTCCAGATCACCTATAAAAGGAAACTGCAGAACGAGATTCCAATATTTGGGTTGTCACCAGAACAGGATTAGAGGGGAAATCTTCCAATGGGGATTCCATCACTTTGGAAGGATTATCTCTCATTTTCTGTTTTGGCTATGGGACAGGGAGTGAAGGGAAATATCCCCAACGGGACACAGATGGCAAAAAAAAAAACAAACTTGATTGGTTATAACTCGGTTACTGTATCCAAAATGAAAAATAAAGTTTTTTTCCTTAGTTCTACTTTACCTTGGAGCAGATTATTGATCATTGAGACCCCTGGAGTTTATTTCCACCCATGTTAGATACTATTGGGGTTAGGGTTGTCCCGATACTAGTATCGGTATCGGCACCGATACTGAGCATTTGCCCAAGTACTTGTAAATGCTCCCGATGCTTCCCCCGATACCTGGAAGTCAGCTGTGATCGGCGCGTGGGGGAGTTACAAGACTCTCCCCCAGCGGCTTTCAGCGGCTTTAGTGACATACAGCGGTGATCAGTCACCGCTGACTGTCACTGCATCCTCCTCCATGTCCCCTCCATTCCTCTCTCCTTTTCTGTGCCTCTCCGCTGTCCCCTCCGTTCCTCTCTCCTTTTCTGTCCCCCTCCGCTGTCCCCTCCATTCCTCTCTCCTTTTCTGTGCCTCTCCGCTGTTCCCTCCGTTCTCCCCCTCCGTTCCTCTCTCCTTCTCTGTCCCCCTCCGTTCTCCCCCTCCGTTCCGCCGTCCCGCTCCTCCTTCCTTTGTGTATGGATAGAGTCAGCTGACTCTGTCCATTCACATAACTGAAACATTGTAATCTCCTGTGATTTCGATGTGTCAGTTTATGAATGGAGAGGAGCCGCTGTCTTCTTTCCATTCATTCTCAGTGCAGCTGAGGCTGCAGAGAAAGGGACTGGGGAATCTCTATCTCTATCCTCGGTCTCTTTCTCTGTCTCAAGGGGGAGATATCAGAGGTCTGTTAAGACCCCTGATATCTCTCCAAAGCCCCCCAACAGGGCTGATTAAAAAAAAAAAAAAACACCTATTGCAATAAAGAATAAAAAAAAATTATTGTAAAAAATAAAGATTGTAAATAAAAACAAACAAACACATACACCGTTCACCCCCCCCCCCCCCCCCCAAAAAAAAATAAAAGAAAGCACTGTTTAAAAAAAAAAGAAAAAACCACTGTCACGTGACATTAAAAAAAAAAGTATCGGTAATCGGTATCGGCGAGTACTTGAAAAAAAGTATCGGTACTTGTACTCGGTCCTAAAAAAGTGTTATCGGGACAACCCTAATTGGGGTATATACAGTACAGTAGTGATAGACAATATATTAGTTTAGGGTGGAGTGTGAACTTTATTTAGGGATTGTTAATCATTTGGTGGCTTTGTGTGATCCTTAGCTTTTCATCATTTTGTATCCATCTGTTGTATCTGTTTATTCTCCACAAAGTCTAGCCAAACATAATCTCACGGTTAGGGATTAAAATTTACCATTTAATTTACAGATTATATAAATATAATGTTTAGTTTCTACAATTGTCTGCCTAGGTACTCTTTTGCTTTTGTTTTTAACAGTTTTTCACCTGATGCTATATGGTGGTGTATGGTTGTAAATGATGGTGTATGATGTATGGTGGTATGTGATGTGGTATGTGATGGTGTATAATGATGTATGGTGGTATGTGATAGTGTATGGTGGTATATGGTGGTGTTGATATATGTAAAATGTGGGGTGTGTGCAGCGCTGAAAATATTGATCAGAAAAAATGAATATGAAAACTAAATTTAATTAACATTCAGTAGTGGTGAAAAATGTAAGTGGAAAACTAAAACAATGTCCTTACCTACTGTAAAAAAAAAACAATGTCCTTACCTACTGTAAAAAAAAACCCAATGTCCTTACCTACTGTAAAAAAAAAAACAATGTCCTTACCTACTGTAAAAAAAAAACAATGTCCTTACAAAACTCCAAAAGTGATGATAAACAAAAGTTATAGCAAATAAAGTCCAAAAGAGGTAACAGAAAATGTTGAAGAATGTTCATCAAAGTGAAAACAGCTGATCACCGTGAAAAGGATAGTAGAGAGCCTTCATCCAAATAGGTTGTCCCCCCAAAAAGAGCATGTAGTCTCTTTACCCGCAGGGATGACCGCAATGGCGGTCTCATCACCAAGCCCAGGGAATTGGGTCTCCCAGAAACCTGAACGGATATCCTAATCAGCTGGATCTTTATCACTCAAAGATATAAAAAAGAATGTCGCCCATAGTGTAGTATGTAATAAAATGGTTTAATAAAAGTAAGCAAGATTGCACTTACAAAAATCAAGCTGGTATTAACGCATTGTATGAACAAAGATATCGGCGTCTCCTCGAGCTTCCTCCGCCTGTTTACTGCTTTATCATGGAAAGGCTACGATCTCCAGAAAGACAAACGTGATGACGTCACGATTAAAGGCCCGTCCTACGCGTTTCGTCCCAATACGAATGTATTGATATATGATGATGTATGGTGGTGTGTGATGATGTATGGTGGTGTATGATAGTGTATGGTGGTATATGATGGTGTGTGATGATATATGATGATGGATGGTGGTGTGTGATGATGAATGGTAGTGTATGGAGGTGTGTGATGATGAATGGTAGTGTATGGTGGTGTGTGATGATGAATGGTAATGTATGGTGGTGTGTGATGATGTATGCTGGTGTGTGATGATGGATGGTGTTATATGATGGATGGTGGTGTGTGATGACATATGGTGGTGTGTGATGACGTATGGTGGTGTGTGATGAGGGATGGTGGTGTATGTTGGTGTGTGATAATGTATGGTGGTATATGATGATGGATGGTGGTATATGATGATGTATGGTGGTATATGATGATGTATGGTGGTGTGTGATGATGTATGGTGGTGTGTGATGATATATGGCAGTGTGTGATGATGTATGGCAGTGTATGGTGGTGTGTGATGGTGGTGTGTGATGGTGTATGGTGGTGTGTGATGATGGATGGTGGTGTGTGATGATGGATGGTGGTGTGTGATGACGGATGGTGGTGTGTGATGATGGATAGTGGTGTGTGATGACGGATGGTGGTGTGTAGTGATGAAGGATGGTGGTGTGTGATGACGAATGGTGGTGTGTAGTGATGATGGATGGTGGTGTGTGATGATGTATGGTGGTGTGTGATGACGTATGGTGGTGTGTGATGATGTATGGTGGTGTGTGATGATGGATGGTGGTGTATGATGATGTATGGTGGTATGTGATGATGGATGGTGGTGTGTGATGATGGATGGTGGTGTGTGATGATGGATGGTGGTGTGTGATGATGGATGGTGGTGTGTGATGATGGATGGTGGTGTGTGATGACGTATGGGGGTGTGTGATGACGTATGGGGGTGTGTGATGACGTATGGTGGTGTGTGATGAGGGATGGTGGTGTATGTTGGTGTGTGATAATGTATGGTGGTATATGATGATGTATGGTGGTATATGATGATGTATGGTGGTGTGTGATGATATATGGCAGTGTGTGATGATGTATGGCAGTGTATGGTGGTGTGTGATGGTGGTGTGTGATGGTGTATGGTGGTGTGTGATGATGGATGGGGGTGTGTGATGATATATGGCAGTGTGTGATGATGTATGGCAGTGTATGGTGGTGTGTGATGGTGGTGTGTGATGGTGTATGGTGGTGTGTGATGACGGATGGTGGTATATGATGATGGATAGTGGTGTGTGATGACGGATGGTGGTGTGTAGTGATGAAGGATGGTGGTGTGTGATGACGAATGGTGGTGTGTAGTGATGATGGATGGTGGTGTGTGATGACGTATGGTGGTGTGTGATGACGTATGGTGGTGTGTGATGATGTATGGTGGTGTGTGATGATGGATGGTGGTGTATGATGATGTATGGTGGTGTGTGATGATGGATGGTGGTGTGTGATGATGGATGGTGGTGTGTGATGATGGATGGTGGTGTGTGATGATGGATGGTGGTGTGTGATGATGGATGGTGGTGTGTGATGATGGATGGTGGTGTGTGATGACGGATGGTGGTGTGTGATGATGGATAGTGGTGTGTGATGACGGATGGTGGTGTGTAGTGATGAAGGATGGTGGTGTGTGATGACGAATGGTGGTGTGTAGTGATGATGGATGGTGGTGTGTGATGATGTATAGTGGTGTGTGATGACGTATGGTGGTGTGTGATGATGTATGGTGGTGTGTGATGATGGATGGTGGTGTATGATGATGTATGGTGGTATGTGATGATGGATGGTGGTGTGTGATGATGGATGGTGGTGTGTGATGATGGATGGTGGTGTGTGATGATGGATGGTGGTGTGTGATGATGTATGGTGGTGTGTGATGATGTATGGTGGTGTGTAATGATGTATGGTGGTATGTGATGATGTATGGTGGTGTGTGATGACGTATGGTGGTGTATGATGATGTATGGTGGTATGTGATGATGGATGGTGGTTTGTGATGATGGATGGTGGTGTGTGATGATGGATGGTGGTGTGTGATGATGGATGGTGGTGTGTGATGATGGATGGTGGTGTGTGATGATGGATGGTGGTGTGTGATGATGGATGGTGGTATATGATGATGTATGGTGGTGTGTGATGATGTATGGTGGTGTGTAATGATGTATGGTGGTATATGATGATGTATGGTGGTGTGTAATGATGTATGGTGGTATATGATGATGTATGGTGGTGTGTGATGATGTATATTGGTGTAGGATGATTTATGGTGGTGTATGATGATGTATGGTGATGTATGATGATGTATGGTGGTGTATGATGATGTATGGTGGTGTGTAATGATGTATTGGTGGTATATGATGATGTATGGTGGTGTGTGATGATGTATGGTGGTGTATGATGATGTATGGTGGTGTATGATGATGTATGGTGGTGTATGATGATGTATGGTGGTGTATGATGATATATGGTGGTGTATGATGATGTATGGTGGTGTGTGATGATGTATGGTGGTGTGTAATGATGTATGGTGGTATATGATGATGTATGGTGGTGTGTGATGATGTATATTGGTGTAGGATGATTTATGGTGGTGTATGATGATGTATGGTGATGTATGATGATGTATGGTGGTATATGATGATGTATGGTGGTGTGTAATGATGTATGGTGGTATATGATGATGTATGGTGGTGTGTGATGATGTATGGTGGTGTATGATGATGTATGGTGGTGTATGATGATGTATGGTGGTGTATGATGATGTATGGTGGTGTATGATGATATATGGTGGTGTATGATGATGTATGGTGGTGTGTGATGATGTATGGTGGTGTATGATGATGTATGGTGGTGTATGATGATATATGGTGGTGTGTGATGATGTATGGTGGTGTATGATGATGTATGGTGTGTGATGATGTATAGTGGTGTGTGATGATAATGTATGGTGGTGTATGATGATGTATGGTGGTGTATGATGATGTATGGTGTGTGATGATGTATGGTGGTGTATGATGATGTATGGTGTGTGATGATGTATGGTGGTGTATGATGATGTATGGTGTGTGATGATGTATGGTGGTGTGTGATGATGTATGGTGGTGTGTGATGATGTATGGTGTGTGATGATGTATGGTGGTGTGTGATGATGTATGGTGTGTGATGATGTATGGTGGTGTATGATGATGTATGGTGTGTGATGATGTATGGTGGTGTGTGATGATGTATGGTGGTGTGTGATGATGTATGGTGTGTGATGATGTATGGTGGTGTGTGATGATGTATGGTGTGTGATGATGTATGGTGGTGTATGATGATATATGGTGGTGTGTGATGATGTATGGTGTGTGATGATGTATGGTGTGTGATGATGTATGGTGGTGTATGATGATATATGGTGGTGTGTGATGATGTATGGTGTGTGATGATGTATGGTGTGTGATGATGTATAGTGGTGTGTGATGATAATGTATGGTGGTGTATGATGATGTATGGTGTGTGATGATGTATGGTGGTGTATGATGATGTATGGTGTGTGGAGATGCGACCCCATGTCACAGGTGCATATGAGCAGTGTATGCCTGATTTTCTTAGGCTTGCTAATTGTACACCTGTGTGCTGGCTTCTTAATCATTCCAGGGATAGAAGTCGGTGCTCAGACTTGGAGAAAGCTCCGTCCGGCAGACAGGAAGTCTGGTGGGTCCCAATAGGAGACGGCTCCAGGAGAAAGAGACAGGAGGTCTCGGAGTCTAAGCCTGCGGGGGGCAGCCTATGTGTGCACGTCTGTAGCAGGCAGATGTGGCCTGCGACCAAAACAGCCCGAAGCTGGCAGTGAGTAAGCCAGGAGGTTATAGTTTGTGTTTATACAGTAATGGTGGAACCCCCCTGTGAGGGAAGATTACTGTTTGTTTAAACTTTTTCATTATCTTTTTTTTTTTTTAATCTGTTTGTTGAGTTTTAAAACATTTAACAGAAAAACAACATACATTGGTCATGACGAGAGTTGACTTTGATACGTACAGAAATCTGACATAAGGCAAACAGTTACATGAAACAGGGCAGGGAGCTCAAGGCATCACAATGGTCTCAGCAGGCTGGCATTCATGGGTTGGAGGACACCGTGGAGCTAAAACGTGTATCTCTGAAACATATGTTACATTCACAGTTGCAGATTCCTATTCATTGGCAGAAAATAGAGGGTTAAGTAGGGTGTGAGTCTGAGGCTGTGGAGGAATCCGCCAGGCATTTGGCGGACCAAACCTTATCATATTTTTGAGGGCAACCCCTATTAGCATAACAATCTTTGTAAAGAGGCAGGCTATTGTTGACCATTTGTTTCCACAGGGAGAGAGCAGGAGGAGTAGGCTTACGCCAGCTAAGGGCTATGGCTTTGCGGGTGTAAAAGAGAAGTAGCCAGACCAGGGTGCGGCTTGCCACAGTGGGAATTATTTGTTCTATCAGGCCCAATATACATAGTGCTATGGAGGGTTGGAGCGATATGGTGGTGACCTGTGTGATGACCTTTAGTATCTCTTTCCAGTATTCGAGAATGGCTGGGCAGGTCCAAAAAATATGAGTAAAATCACCCGCTATTGTTCCACATCGCCAACATCCTGAGGTGGGAGACGGGGTTCATTTTGTGTAACCTGTGTGGGGTAAAATATGCGCGATAGATCATCTTGAACTGTATTAGACGGTCTCTCAGGGAGACCAGGGATCTGAAAGGGTAGTCCCATATGTCATCCCAATCGTCATTGTCAAAGTCGGGAACGTTGTGTAGCCATTTGTTTCTGAGTTTTTCCAAGGTAGGGAGGGAGGTCATTATCAAATGAGAGTAAAGTCGCGAGGTGGGCTTATTTGCACATCCGGACCTGAGGAGGTCCTCTAACGTGGATTGGACGATCTGGAGGGGAGAACTGGAGAATCGGCGACTGAAGGCATGGGAAAGTTGTAGATATCTAAAAAAAATAATAGCTCTGCGGGATCTTGAAATCAGAGATCAATTTGGGGAGTGGGGCCAGAGACTGATTGGAGATTACTTGGACCACTGTTTTAATGCTGAATTTAGTCCAAGCGTGGGGTTCGGACAATTTGTAAATATGCTCAAGGGTGGGGTTCAACCACAAGGGGGCAGCTGGAGAAAGTGAATTTTTAGTGTACCTTTCAAATTGAAGTCCCACCCCCCCATGCACGAAGCGTGGTGCGCATGGAGGGGGTCAACGGGTATGGGGCCTTTGGGCCACGCAAAATTAAAAACTTCAGCGCTTCCAACGATTTCACCACCGCCGCCTCAATCAAGATGGCGGGGTTTGACGTATCGGGAGTGATCCACCAGGCCGTTGTAACTAGCTGGGTGGCTAGGAAATATTTATATAGGTCAGGGCACGCCAGTCTTCCTTGGGAGGACGGGCGTACTAGTGTTGACCATCTGTATCTGGGGGACTGGGTCCCCCAGATAAAGGAGGCGAAGAGGATATGTAGCCGGGTGAAAAAGGATTTGGGAATCCATTGCGGAGATTGGCGAAGTAGGTAGGTAAATTTGGGCAGGATTTTCATTTTTATCAGATTTATCCGACCTAGCAATGATTAGGGTAGTGACTCCCATGCCTTCAGTCTCAGCCGTGTCTCCTGAACCACTGGGGATAGATTCAGTGGCAAGAAATCTGAAGCCTGCCTGGAGACTACCACCCCAAGCTCTCAACCCATTGTAAGGGTATATCGGAGGGGGCGGTGGTACGAGCTGCAGGGTCTATAGGGAACAAAAGCGACTTTGACCAATTAACCTTGAGGCCTGTGACAGTGAAGAATGAGTTCAGAATCTGCAGTGCTCCGGGGAGCGAGGAGTCTGCATCGTTGAGGAAAAGAAGGTCATCCGCATACAGGGCGACCCTCTCCTCCAACCAGCCAACGCGCAGGCCCTTGATGTGCAGGGAGGTGCGCAGGGCCTCCGCCAGCGGTTCCATTGTGATGGTGAAAAGGGGCAAAGAGAGAGGGCAGCCCCGTCGCGTGCCTCTGGACAGAGGGAAGGGCCGTGACAGACCCCCCCCCAACTTAATAGCTGACGTGGGGTGCTTGTAGAGTGTCTGTATCCACGTAATAAATATCAAGGGGAACCCCATTCTACAGAGGACCTCCCACAGAAAAGGCCATTCTACAGTGTCAAAGGCCTTCTCTATGTCTAAGGAGGCCACCACCCGGGAACCCTCATTGAGGTGTTGTGCATGTATGTTGGTAAATAAGCGTCGTAGGTTGACATCAGTGGCTCTGTTAGCCATAAAATCAGTTTGGTAAGTCTCTATTACAGACGGCAGTAGGGGTTGTAGTCTCATAGTGAGCAATTTGGTAAGAATTTTGAAGTCTCTGTTAAGTAGGGCGATAGGCCTATATAAGCGCAGGATGTGGGGTCCTTAGGAGCTTTGTGGATTAGTATTCTGTGTGCATGACTCATGAAGGTGGGAAGGGCGTCCTCCTTCAGACAGTGAGAATAGAGCTGGGCCAGTTTGGAGGCAAGTAGGCCCCCGTGGGTTTTGTAGAACTCTATGGGGAGACCATCTGGGCCTGGGGATTTTCCAGCAGGAAAGGATTCGATGGCCTTCAAAACCTCCTCTGGCGTAATGGGTCTCACCAAAGTTTCTCTCTCCGCATCCGAAAGCCAGCCAAGTGCCAGTGGGTCCAGCCAAGGCGCCAAGTCCTGTGGCCTGAAATCCGAGTGCAACACGGAGGTGTAGAGAGAGCTATAGTATTGTCGAAATACGTCCAATATGTCTGGGAGAGAAGAGACCGATTCACCCGAAGGAGACATTTTCATTATCTTTATATAAAAGTGGGCTGCCATGCCCTAAAAACGCAGTCTGGAGTGGCACGTTTCTGGAAAACTGCATGCACCACTTGAACTTAAACACCCCGAATCGTTACAGTTGGTATATGATGGTGTATGCTGGTGTGTGATGATGTATGATGGTGTATGGTGGTATATGATGTATGGTGGTGTGTGATGGTGTATGGTGGCGTGTGATGATGGATGGTGGCGTGTGATGATGGATGGTGGTGTGTGATGCTGTATGCTGGTATATGATGGAGTGTGATGGTGGACGGTGGATGGTGGTGTGTGGTGGTGTGTGGTGGTGTGTGGTGGTGTGTGATGATGGATGGTGGTGTGTGATGATGGATGGTGGTGTGTGACGGTGGATGGAGTTGTGTGACGGTGGATGGAGGTGTGTGACGGTGGATGGTGGTGTGTGACGGTGGATGGTGGTGTGTGACGGTGGATGGTGGTGTGTGACGGTGGATGGTGGTGTGTAACGGTGGATGGTGGTGTGTGACGGTGGATGGTGGTGTGTGACGGTGGATGATGGTGTGTGATGATGGATGGTGGTGTGTGATGGTGAATGGTAATGTGTGATGATGGATGGTGGTGTGTGACGATGGATGGTGGTGTGTGACGGTGGATGGTGATGTGTGACGGTGGATGGTGATGTGTGACGGTGGATGGTGATGTGTGATGATGGATGGTGGTGTGTGATGGTGGATGGAGGTGTGTGACGGTGGATGGAGGTGTGTGACGGTGGATGGAGGTGTGTGAAGGTGGATGGAGGTGTGTGACGGTGGATGGAGGTGTGTGACGGTGGATGGAGGTGTGTGACGGTGGATGGAGGTGTGTGACGGTGGATGGAGGTGTGTGACGGTGGATGGAGGTGTGTGACGGTGGATGGAGGTGTGTGACGGTGGATGGAGGTGTGTGACGGTGGATGGAGGTGTGTGACGGTGGATGGAGGTGTGTGACGGTGGATGGTGGTGTGTGACGGTGGATGGAGGTGTGTGACGGTGGATGGAGGTGTGTGACGGTGGATGGAGGTGTGTGACGGTGGATGGAGGTGTGTGACGGTGGATGGAGGTGTGTGACGGTGGATGGAGGTGTGTGACGGTGGATGGTGGTGTGTGACGGTGGATGGAGGTGTGTGACGGTGGATGGAGGTGTGTGACGGTGGATGGTGGTGTGTGACGGTTGATGGAGGTGTGTGATGGTGGATGGTGGTGTGTGACGGTGGATGGAGGTGTGTGACGGTGGATGGAGGTGTGTGACGGTGGATGGAGGTGTGTGACGGTAGATGGAGGTGTGTGACGGTGGATGGAGGTGTGTGACGGTAGATGGAGGTGTGTGACGGTGGATGGAGGTGTGTGACGGTGGATGGTGGTGTGTGACGGTGGATGGTGGTGTGTGACGGTGGATGGAGGTGTGTGACGGTGGATGGAGGTGTGTGACGGTGGATGGAGGTGTGTGACGGTGGATGGTGGTGTGTGACGGTGGATGGAGGTGTGTGACGGTAGATGGAGGTGTGTGACGGTGGATGGAGGTGTGTGACGGTGGATGGAGGTGTGTGACGGTGGATGGTGGTGTGTGACGGTGGATGGAGGTGTGTGACGGTGGATGGAGGTGTGTGACGGTGGATGGAGGTGTGTGACGGTGGATGGAGGTGTGTGACGGTGGATGGAGGTGTGTGACGGTGGATGGTGGTGTGTGACGGTGGATGGAGGTGTGTGACGGTGGATGGAGGTGTGTGACGGTGGATGGAGGTGTGTGACGGTGGATGGTGGTGTGTGACGGTGGATGGAGGTGTGTGACGGTGGATGGTGGTGTGTGACGGTGGATGGTGGTGTGTGACGGTTGATGGAGGTGTGTGACGGTGGATGGTGGTGTGTGACGGTGGATGGAGGTGTGTGACGGTGGATGGAGATGTGTGACGGTGGATGGAGGTGTGTGACGGTGGATGGAGGTGTGTGACGGTGGATGGAGGTGTGTGACGGTGGATGGAGGTGTGTGACGGTGGATGGAGGTGTGTGACGGTGGATGGAGGTGTGTGACGGTGGATGGAGGTGTGTGACGGTGGATGGTGGTGTGTGACGGTGGATGGAGGTGTGTGACGGTGGATGGAGGTGTGTGACGGTGGATGGAGGTGTGTGACGGTGGATGGTGGTGTGTGACGGTGGATGGAGGTGTGTGACGGTGGATGGAGGTGTGTGACGGTGGATGGTGGTGTGTGACGGTGGATGGAGGTGTGTGACGGTGGATGGAGGTGTGTGACGGTGGATGGAGGTGTGTGACGGTGGATGGTGGTGTGTGACGGTGGATGGAGGTGTGTGACGGTGGATGGAGGTGTGTGACGGTGGATGGTGGTGTGTGACGGTGGATGGAGGTGTGTGACGGTGGATGGAGGTGTGTGACGGTGGATGGAGGTGTGTGACGGTGGATGGAGGTGTGTGACGGTGGATGGAGGTGTGTGACGGTGGATGGTGGTGTGTGACGGTGGATGGAGGTGTGTGACGGTGGATGGAGGTGTGTGACGGTGGATGGAGGTGTGTGACGGTGGATGGTGGTGTGTGACGGTGGATGGAGGTGTGTGACGGTGGATGGTGGTGTGTGACGGTGGATGGTGGTGTGTGACGGTTGATGGAGGTGTGTGACGGTGGATGGTGGTGTGTGACGGTGGATGGAGGTGTGTGACGGTGGATGGAGATGTGTGACGGTGGATGGAGGTGTGTGACGGTGGATGGAGGTGTGTGACGGTGGATGGAGGTGTGTGACGGTGGATGGAGGTGTGTGACGGTGGATGGAGGTGTGTGACGGTGGATGGAGGTGTGTGACGGTGGATGGAGGTGTGTGACGGTGGATGGTGGTGTGTGACGGTGGATGGAGGTGTGTGACGGTGGATGGAGGTGTGTGACGGTGGATGGAGGTGTGTGACGGTGGATGGTGGTGTGTGACGGTGGATGGAGGTGTGTGACGGTGGATGGAGGTGTGTGACGGTGGATGGTGGTGTGTGACGGTGGATGGAGGTGTGTGACGGTGGATGGAGGTGTGTGACGGTGGATGGAGGTGTGTGACGGTAGATGGAGGTGTGTGACGGTGGATGGAGGTGTGTGACGGTGGATGGTGGTGTGTGACGGTGGATGGAGGTGTGTGACGGTGGATGGAGGTGTGTGACGGTGGATGGAGGTGTGTGACGGTGGATGGAGGTGTGTGACGGTGGATGGTGGTGTGTGACGGTGGATGGAGGTGTGTGACGGTGGATGGAGGTGTGTGACGGTGGATGGTGGTGTGTGACGGTGGATGGAGGTGTGTGACGGTGGATGGTGGTGTGTGACGGTGGATGGTGGTGTGTGACGGTGGATGGTGGTGTATGACGGTGGATGGTGGTTTGTGACGGTGGATGGTGGTGTGTGATGGTAGTGTGTGATGGTGGATGGTGGTGTGTGATGATGATGTATGTTGGTATATGATGGATTGGTGGTATATGATGCTGTATGGTAATAAATGATGGTATTTTGACCCTGGGATGTTTATAATCTGTATGGAAGGCATGCTTTAACAATGTTTGTTCCTCTGGTATTTCTAAAATAAATCATATTCATAATTCTGTATCCTCAGATATGAGCAGTCCCCTCAGTTACCAACTCAAAATGTAGTAACATCCCATCACTTTCAGACCCGGGGACTGTGGCCCCCAGAAGTCAGACAAATGGAGAGAGGGGGACTCCACACAGCAGTGGCTGAACCATTCCACATTCTGTCCAAAACTAAGCCTTTTGCATTCCTGCAATGACATTATTATGCTCTAGGCCAGTGGTTCTCAACTCCAGTCCTCAGGACCCACTAACAGGCCACATTTTAAGTATTACCTTGAGGAGATGCAGACTAGAATACTGCAAACACTGAACAGCAAATTAGATCACCTGTCATTATTTCAGTTATCTTGCAAACCTGGCCTGTTAGTGGGTCCTGAGGACAGGGGTTGAGAACCACTGCTCTAGGCTTTAATTAAGTAAACCTGTACTATAGGCTGACTCATCAAAGTAACAAAGCACCGCCACCACCCCAGTACTTCCACATATGGAGCATGTAGGAACCTGACCTCCCACTGGGCAGGGCTGATTGTCTGAGCCAATAGGAAGACCAAGAACTGTCACATGGGGGGGGGTCATGTCTAGTCCTACGCAAATATACCAAATTGAAAGCACAACCAAAAATTCAAATACAGTAATACCTTGGATTGCAAGCATAATTTGTTCCGGAAACATGCTTGTAATCCAAAGCACTCTTATATCAAAGCAAATTTCCCCATAAGAAATAATGGAAACTCAAATGATTTGTTCCACAACCATTTATTCATAAATCCTTCAGTTTATAGTCCATATAAAAAGATTATAGCAATGTGATGATAGGTAGTGTAACCATAAAATGTCCATCCACAATGGGATTAGAAGCAACATCCAGCAGGAGCCACAGAGTATAAAAGAGAAGAGAGGCGCCTCTAAGTGTAGCAATATGGTTACATTTAATGAAGGTACAACATTTTGCAACTCACATGGTTGATGATTAAAAGAGGCACATCTAAGTATGCAGGCATCCGGGGTAAAGCTGTCTACATAGACCGTCCTCCGCACCGCCGGCTCTCACTGCTGTCAGTCTTTAAATTGTGACCGGGAAGACTACCCTGCAGTAGAGTGAACTGAAAGCGAGGCTTGAACCGCTCGTGGAGCGCAGCGTGGAAGAGATGACGTCGCTGGCTGTGTGGAGGACGGTCTATGTTGACAGCTTTACCCCGGATGCCTGCATACTTAGATGTGCCTCTTTTAATCATCAGCCATGTGAGTTGCTAAATGTACCTTCATTAAATGTAACCATATTGCTACACTTAGAGGCGCCTCCCCTCTCTTTTATACTGACGCTACTTGTATATCAAGTCAAGATTCATTTTAAAAAAATCTGCTTGTCTTGCAAAACGCTCTCAAACCAAGTTACTCTCGATCCAAGGTTTTACTGTATGCAATTTTCTCTCAAAGCCAGACAGGAATACTTAGAAATGTTCAATTCATCTCACGTAGTCATGTTCACACCCGGTGTATTAAGCTGTGATGATCAGCATTAATGAGGCTCAGGCAAGGACATGGAGAATACAATGGTTTTCTATGTGCCCTGTTCTCACCATACCAGTGTGTGAGTGGGGTTGTCCTTGAAACGGTGACTCAAAGGGGACATGCGAGACAATGTCTTCTCTTGATTTCCTGGTTATTGTAATGAATAGTCAGTAGTTATTACAACGTGTTTGCTCTCCCGCACTATGGACAGTAAGGTGCTTATACACTTCTGCCACAATCCCGTACCATAATGTAAGACTTGCATATGTCAGGGTGCTCTTCAGGCTAATAAAGTGCGGCCTTCCAGAAGGGGTGCGCCAATTCAAATAGCCGACTGGGCACAAAGGTCCTTCCGCTAATGCGTCTCTCAATATACAAGATCATCCCTAAACTACCTGTAGCACCCTGGAGTTTAGGCAGGGTTGCTCCTAAATTTACTTGCCAGGTAGAGCTACCTTGGCTAATTATTGAGGATCAATTGATTTCACTCTAATGCCCCGTACACACGATCGGACTTTCCGACAACAAAACCGTGGATTTTTGTTCGAAGGATGTTGGCTCCAACTTGTCTTGTATACACACGGTCACACAAATGTTGGCCAACAATTACGAACGTGGTGACGTACAAGACGTACGTGATATTTTACGAACGCTAGTTTTACAAGACCAATCGCTCCTGGCTCGTACTTGATTCCGAGCATGCGTGGACTTTTGTCCGACGGATTTGTGTACACACGATCGGAAAGTCCGACAACAAACATTCGTTGGCCGGAAAATTTGAGAACCTGCTAGCCAACATTTGTTGGCGGAAAGCCCGACAACAAATGTTCGATGGAGCGTACACACGGTTGGACTTTCCACCAACAAGCTCACACCCAACATTTGTTGTCGGAAAATCCGATGGTGTGTATGGGGCATTAGTATGTATTTGCTGCACTTCACTCTTTTGCAGCTAGGTGGCCGGGTACCTGGTGGCATTAGATATGAGACTGCAAGGTCAGATTACGGGTATATGGGGCAACCCAGCCAATGGGCAGGGGTTTTCTTAAGTCCCTTGGCCTGGTGGGATAATCTATATATTTGGGTGGAGTCAGGTGATCGGGGTTCTGTGCCACCTGGATGGCTGTCTGGGTGGACGTGTGTTGTACTGCCCTGGCTGCTAGGCTGTCTGAGGGCCTATCCAGAAGCGGCTTGCAGTCCAGCCAGAAGTGACGGTTCTGCCGGCCGGAGAGCCTGTCGTAGTCGGAGGTAGAGGGGAAGCTGCCGCCACTAAGGGACCAACAGCCTTATTATTAGGGACCGCAGTGAGTATCTGAAGCAAGTACCAGAGCAGTATTCTCACCAACCAGGGACGGTGAAGAATCGGGAAACTTCAGTGGGTATCAAGCCAGGGATCCAGCCAGCGGAGGTGACGCTCGCAGAGCAGCCTTGTCTGTCAAGCTAGGGACCGAGAAGGCCAGTGGGGTGAAGCTTGAGGAGTATCTTGAGTGCCAAGCTAGGGACCAAGCAGAGAAGCGGGGGTGACGCTTGAGGAAGATACTACAGTGAAGATTGGAGGAGCTCAAGAAATTCAGTGGCAGAGAATTATCTAGTCTAGTGAGAGAGACTGGGAGCTCAGTGATCTGAAGAACTACAAGAAGTGATTGTAGAGGAAGTGAAGGAACTGTTACAACTTGTGTTAGAAACTGTTAAAACTGTTGCCATAGGAGACAGCATTCCTGCACATGCAGACGTGGTGTCTTGCTGGATGCCTTTCTTGTTGAAGTCTCATAGTCTGCCAATTCATCTTGCAACTACCCAAGGGTGTCCTGGCCCTAACCCTTTCTCCTAAAGTTCTATTAATAGCAATAAAAATCTCTTTTGCATTCAAGAAGGCACCCACTATGCCTCACAACCCACCATATAAAGAAGGATGTCAGCTATCCCTGGCCCTGGCCTGGAGGTTCTCATTAGACCGGAGGAGGCCTTGGACCTTGCTACATACCCCTTCTCTTCCAAGATGGCCACTGGGAGCCCAATGATGAGTGTTCAACGTGGACTTAATGGCCCAACTTTTTGGGGTACACAATGACCCCTTTATCAAGGAGGACCCATGTCATCATGCTGCCCATCACCTAAAGTTCAGCCGTGGACTCCCGAAGGTCAGCCAGGTTGGCATGTCGAGACACCAAACCACGTCACTTCTGCTGCAAGGCTATTTGTAGGCAGATGTAGTCTGCTGTCTCCACTGTAGGTGACGCTTAACCACGGCAGCAATGCAGAAGGAGAGGAAATCATGGGGAACATGGTTCCTCTGATTTCCTGAATCACTGGGGCAGCGATCTGTTTGGATGCTGGCTGCTCAGGTGACTCTAACAGCCATCTTGGGTGTGGCAGGGTCTGTTTAAGACTCTAATGCCTGAGTTTGGCATGCATTTTTGCAAAGTGGCTAGCATGGGGAAAGAGCACCCACCTGTCAGGGAAAGTGATAGCAGCAGGAAAAGGTTCCATGCAAGTAGGGCTAGGCTAGGGACTCTGAATACTGTACTGTTGCCTCCCCTTTGGGACCAGACTTGCCAGGCTGTATTCCAGACGCTGCCGGGGCATCTATACCTGTGGCCTTTCTGCCTTGAACTGAATTGTGATTATTACCCTAGCCGCGCTCTCCCACTCCGGTTGTTTGTATTTCCTGCAATACAAGTTCTGAGTTTATCTGCAACTGGACTCTGTGTCTTTACTGCTGCCGCCCCTGCTGCACCTACTCACAATCAGATGGTAAGGCAGCCAGCTGTATTATGTCTCGGGGTGATAGGATGGCACACTTTTGTTAAAACCACCTCTAACATTATGTACATGTAATCCTTTAAAGCACATATTTCAAACACAAGGCCCGCGGGGCCAAATCCGGCCCTCCATGCCTTTTTATATGTGGCCCTCGCACCCAGGTTTGGAACCTCCAGTAGCGCACTCCTGAACCCTGCACTCTGTACGTAGCGCACTCCTGAACCCTGCACTCTGTATGTAGCGCACTCCTGAACCCTGCACTCTGTACGTAGCACACTCCTGAACCCTGCACTCTGTACGTAGCACACTCCTGAACCCTGCACTCTGTACGTAACGCACTCCTGAACCCTGCACTCTGTACGTAGCACACTCCTGAACCCTGCACTCTGTACGTAGCGCACTCCTGAACCCTGCACTCTGTACGTAGCGCACTCCTGAACCCTGCACTCTGTACGTAGCGCACTCCTGAACCCTGCATTCTGTACGTAGCGCACTCCTGAACCCTGCACTCTGTACGTACCGTTATTCGTAATTCTGCACTTTGTACATAGCGCACACCAGATACAACTGGCCCTTTTAAGATAACCATACTGCTGATGTGGAAATTGAGTTTGACACCCCTGCTTTAAATGGTGTGCAAGGCATCAAACAAATTGTCTTTGTATTTGTAGCCCTATGCAAATACAAATTTTTACTAAGTCAGTCCTTTGTGACCTGAACTCTGTTGGAGCAGACCCTTGTTGTATACAGCTTTGGGCAGTCTGGGGTTAGTAATACAGGTTCTCGTGAAGAATATTGCACTATGTAAAGTTGAAAACTATGCTTTTATTTTTTTTTAGTTTTTTTACTGGTAATGCGCAGCAATGTCTCTACACAGAAGGCAAACTGCATCTAACAATTATTCAGACGTAGAGCCTTCCATTCTGCTCTTTTTTCCTTTGAAACAAACATTCTTCTCTGAGGATGCACAATAGCAGCAAGGTTACACTTTTTTGTTCAATGTTACAAACATTAATGTGTTGTGTGTAGTGATTGTAGAACATTCACTTTTAGAATAGTCACTCATGTCAAGGAGCTTGGGCGATTATAGTCACGTTGAACAGCTTCATGTAAACTATTATATATTTTTTTAAAAAAGAACCCCTCACCCTCTGGGTGATCGATGTACATTGCAGAGATTATAACAACCTTTGTTGCAGATTCCTACAGCGCCTTGAAAAAGTATTCATACCCCTTGAAATTTTCCACATTTTGTCATGTTACAACCAAAAAAGTAAATGTATTTTATTGGGATTTTATTTGATAGACCAACACAAAGTGGCACATAATTGTGAAGTGGAAGAGAAAATGATAAATCAATGGAGAATGGAGGCGGGACTTTGTGTGAGGCATGTCGGTGAATGTATCCACATCACAAAACTAGTATAGTAGGATGACTAAAGATAATCCTGTATCTAGTGATAATACCGACAAAATATATTGCAGGAAGATAATGCATGGTTTATTACAAGAAGATCATAAAACCAGATACATGATAAAAGAGATACATTTGGGCTACAATGGGGCATGTGGACATGCGTAGGTTTACAGACATGGTTCAAATGATAGTTATACATGTACAAAACGTAGTAAAATGATATATCACATAATACAGTGAATAGAAGTATGCATCAATAGATGTTAACTCAACGCGTTTCTTGGCTTGCAACCAATCGTCAGGAGTCTGATGCAGTGTAGCTGCGTTGAAAAAATAACTATGTATCAGTGAAAGTATGAGGAAAATTGGCGTATACACATACAAGTTTATATTAGTATACTCACAAGAGATGCATGGGTGAATGATAACCCATACATTGTGGTGCAATGTTGGTCCGGGCACACTGAATCTTACCCGGGGTTGAGGCAGAGAGCACGCTCCAAAAAGACCATCAGCCCCGACCGGCAAAGTGGCCGGAGCGCCTGCTGGGGCCACCAGGCGGGGGCAGGTGACGAGGCCCGGGGATAAACGCTAGGGATGGAAAAGGGAAATGAGATTGTGGGTGAGTGAAGTGAAGGTAGGGGGTGAATGTGGAAGAGGAGACAGGGAGTGAAGCCAAAAAGTAACATAAGTGGGGAAGGTGGAAATGACCCATCACAGAGGGAGAGGTGTGTAGACCGAAGAGTGGGTGTGCAGATCCAGGAGGCCACTGCAGGTGTCAGTGGAGAGGTGAAAAGTGTGCAGGAGATTACCTGTAGTGAGATAGCCGGGCCAGGTGACGTGCCCCAGATGGACATGGTGAACACTCGAGGCGCTCGGACAGTGACGGCCGTTATAAAGCCGAGGGCTAGGGGCACGCTCACGCCAACGTCATTGACGGACATGATGACGCGGCGGGGGGCGGGCGGCCAGAAGCATCGAGCTGACGGGGGCGGGCCCTGGCCTCGACGCATCGGCGTCATTACTCCTACGCCGCGCCTCTGATGCCTTTGGCTGCTGTAGGCGGAGCCTACAGGAGATTTACCATCCAGGACCTTGGCGCTGCGAGGTTGGGGAGCGGCCGCTCGATGCTTCTGGCCGCCCGCCCCCCGCCACGTCATCATGTCCGTCAATGACGTTGGCGTGAGCGTGCCCCTAGCCCTCGGCTTTATAACGGCCGTCACTGTCCGAGCGCCTCGAGTGTTCACCATGTCCATCTGGGGCACGTCACCTGGCCCGGCTATCTCACTACAGGTAATCTCCTGCACACTTTTCACCTCTCCACTGACACCTGCAGTGGCCTCCTGGATCTGCACACCCACTCTTCGGTCTACACACCTCTCCCTCTGTGATGGGTCATTTCCACCTTCCCCACTTATGTTACTTTTTGGCTTCACTCCCTGTCTCCTCTTCCACATTCACCCCCTACCTTCACTTCACTCACCCACAATCTCATTTCCCTTTTCCATCCCTAGCGTTTATCCCCGGGCCTCGTCACCTGCCCCCGCCTGGTGGCCCCAGCAGGCGCTCCGGCCACTTTGCCGGTCGGGGCCGATGGTCTTTTTGGAGCGTGCTCTCTGCCTCAACCCCGGGTAAGATTCAGTGTGCCCGGACCAACATTGCACCACAATGTATGGGTTATCATTCACCCATGCATCTCTTGTGAGTATACTAATATAAACTTGTATGTGTATACGCCAATTTTCCTCATACTTTCACTGATACATAGTTATTTTTTCAACGCAGCTACACTGCATCAGACTCCTGACGATTGGTTGCAAGCCAAGAAACGCGTTGAGTTAACATCTATTGATGCATACTTCTATTCACTGTATTATGTGATATATCATTTTACTACGTTTTGTACATGTATAACTACCATTTGAACCATGTCTGTAAACCTACGCATGTCCACATGCCCCATTGTAGCCCAAATGCATCTCTTTTATCATGTATCTGGTTTTATGATCTTCTTGTAATAAACCATGCATTATCTTCCTGCAATATATTTTGTCGGTATTATCACTAGATACAGGATTATCTTTAGTCATCCTACTATACTAGTTTTGTGATGTGGATACATTCACCGACATGCCTCACACAAAGTCCCGCCTCCATTCTCCATTGTTTTGTAATTCATGGGATGGAGGCATGTCGGTGCCTGCACACAACACAAGTGGACAGGTCACAACCCCATTTTCGATATAGAAAATGATAAATGGTGTTTGTTAGAAAGTTTATTTAATCTAATATTTATCAATTACCAAATATTAACAAACAAATGAATGGATTAGATCTTTACAGAATAATTGAGTTGTATGTGTATATAATTTAAATATATTAGGGCTGTTACTGATTAAAATTTTCGCGTTCGATTAATCTATTTTGTTTAATCGATTAATGGACTAATTTCGATTAATTATAACGCACATACAAATCCAACTACTTTTAGCTGATCTCCTTGCATTGCAACTCTGCATTAGTCAGTAGTAAATGTGGTATACACTATATACAGTCACTGGACGCTAGTTAGTTTCCACAATCCATGACTTAACTTCACAGTTCACACAAATACGTTTTAAATTCAAACTGTAGCACTGACGTAAGTAATTTTTTTTTTTTATTAAACTTTAAGATAAACGTAGAAAGTTTGTTTAACTTAAGTTTTATAATTAATCTAGTATATTGACTGTCAAATTTGGTTATCAAATTTTGCCTACAGTTAGCTCACTGAATGATCCCAGTTAACCACATCCATATTTACCATCACTGTCCAGGCTATCTGGTGACGTCACGGACATCGACGTCACCGGACTCCTCCCCCCTTCCTTTCATTATCAGACGGAGGCACTTGGGAAGGGGGGAGGAGTCCGGTGACGTCGATGTCTGTGACGTCACCGGATCTCTGATGGAACTCCTTTAGCACCCGGAAGCCAGCAGAGAGGTGAGTACCGATCAAAAAAATTAGGTGGCTCGATGTGTGAGCGCGCTGCTGGCCAATCGGGGAGCCGGTGGGCAGGGGAGCAGAGAGATGACATCATCTCTAACCGCCCCGCGCCCGCCCTGCATCCCTGCAGTTCCCCCCTCACTGTGCAGGCAGCGACGGCAGCAGAGAGATTACATTATCTCTCTGCTGCCTAACTGGTATTCTGCTGCCTGACTCTGGGACACAAGAGACCACCTTAGCAAGAAAGTGACAGAGCAAGTGACTGTCAATCCGCAATGTGTGGCAGGTGACGTGACAATCTGCATCTGGTGACAGGCGACGTGGCAAGCGACAGTCTGCATCTGGTGACAGGCGACGTGGCAAGTGACAATCCGCATTTGGTGGCAAGTGACAATCTGCATCTGGTGACAGGCGACGTGGCAAGTGACGTGGCAAGTGACAATCTGCATCTGGTGACAGGCGACGTGGCAAGTGACGTGGCAAGTGACAATCCGCATTTGGTGGCAGGCGATGTGACAATCTGCATCTGGTGACAGGCGACGTGGCAAGTGACAATCCGCAACGTGTGGCAGGCGACGTGGCAAGTGACAATCTGCTTCTGGTGACAGGTGACGTGGAAAGTGACACACTCGGGGCTCCCACTGATTCTGCATTATGGTGAGTTTAAACTATTTAATTTTTTATAACAATGTAATAATAGTAATAATGCGCTTCAATCATCCTGACACCATAACAACTATGGTACCGTGATGATTGAAGCGCCAACACCAGCCATTTCCCCGATAGAATCACCCCAAAAAAATATATTTTCTGGCAGTGCCCCTCCCGAGACTAGACTCTGGATCCGCCCCTGTGTAGTATTTGATCTTATGTTAAAGGAAACTTATATTGTGTACATTAAATGGTTTCACAGATTGTTCTTGCCCACTCTGCAGGAATGTCAATGCATAGAGACTGAGCAACTCCCATCATTACATGAGGTGGTTAAATCCCACGGTTTTCTGTAGGACAATAAAGCTCAGAGGGACTTTTATTGTCCTCCTTCCTAAAAATCAGCCTTTTTTAGGAAGGAGGGGTCAGATTTTAGGAGTAAAAGAAGGACAGTCGAGCTGATTTTTCTGGACACACCACGAGACAGTGAAGTAAGCTGCCACAGCTTCACACACACACAAAGATACACATCTGATTCAATCTTCATCTAATAATATAATATATTATTGATATTATTTTTACATTCTACATTTTGTTATTGTTCTTGTAATATTTTTTTATTAACCACTTCCCTATCCAGGGCAGTGTTGCCAACCGCCCGTAGATTTACGGGCAGCCCGTAAATTTGACCCCTTTTTCGGGGCGCCCGTGAAAGCCCGTTACGGGCACCGGGTGCCCGTAAAAATGATGGCCGCGAGCCGACCACGGAACGGCGCATGCGCCGTTCCGAAGCCGGCCGGGCTCGGGAAATCTCGTACGCGCTCAGCTGGGCGGCGCATGCGCAGTAACGTAATTGCGCCGCGCCGCCGCCCGGCGCCATTTTCGAATCCATTGAGACTGAGAAGAGAGAGACAACGGCGGCCAGCCAGGTGCGTGACTCTGTCCCCTCATGACTGCACTGCACCCTTCTTGACATTCGGATGAGCCATTTCCGAGCCATCCACCCCGTAATTCCTGCAAAGTGCTGCCTGTCAGATCGGGACCTCTCATCCGGGGGATCCCGGATGCCGGATGGAAGCAGCATGGAAGGGTTAATAGGTGCCCTACATCTGGGCCATGGTGTGCCTTGGAGGTACGCAGCTGAGAGACGGCTCCCCTCTGCTCCATTATATTTAATGACATTAGCCAGAGATGAATGCCCCTGTGCTGAAGAAAGCACTTTAACAGCAAAGTGTCCTCACTTGGCCGGCCGCCGCGCCTGCCATGTGTGTTCAATGTGGGGGAGGGCTGCGAGCAAGCTGCTGCACAACAACCACAAGTCCCAGCATCCCCGCAGCCTGGTCTGGTCACCTTATAACAATTGCCTTGTGTGGAGCTGCACAACGCTGGCAGTGCTGGACCAGAGGTCATGCAGAATGGGTGGTCCCGTAATTTACTGGGAGCCGGGAGAAGTAATATGATGGTGAATATAGCACATCAGTCTCTGTCCCTGGGCCCTGGCTGCATGGCATATGCAGAGGACAGAGACTGAGGTCTATTCACCATCATATTACTTCTCCAGTCCACATCAGATTCATCAGTGTGCTGTGTCCTCCTGTACCCCTTTCATCTCTCCACAGGTCAGGGCAGCACTGTACTACTACTACTGCCCTGACCTGTGGAGAAGTGAAAGGGGTACAGGAGGAGGACACAGCACACTGATGATGTGGAGAAGTAATATGATGGTGGACAGAGGAGGAGGCTACTGTGAGAATGTAGTATGTCTGCAGCAGCCTCTGTCCACCTCCTGTAGTATGTCCGCAGTCTCTTTCCACCTCCTGTAGTAGGTACGGTTCAGGAGGGGGGGGGGGCGCTCGCTCGTCCCCACCCCCTTTCCTGACCGGCCGGGCTGCGTGCTCGGATCGGGGTCTGGTATGGATTTTGGGGGGACCCCCACGCCGGTTTTTCGGCGTAGGGGGGTTCTCCTTAAAGTTCCATACCAGACCTAAGGGCCTGGGATGCCCCCCGCGCTCGCCGCAATGGGAAAATTTGTTTTTCCTATTGCAGCGAGCGTGAGATGCAGTAACCTGCTCCTCCGTCGTATCTGGTCCTTCGGACCAGCATACAGACGAACGGGCTTTCCGTCAGGAACTGAGTCCGGCGGAGGTACGACGTAAAGATTTGAAGCAGGCTTCAAATCTAAAGTACGTCGGATTTCCGCCCGAAACGGTCCGTCGGAAGTCCGATGGAGACCACACACGGTCGGATTTTCCGCCGGACTTAGTCCGGCGGCGTCCGTCGGACTTTTGCAGGTGAAAAGTCCGACCGTGTGTACGCGGCATTAAAGATCACTCCAAAAACATTCTGAAAATCTGCTATAATGTGACATCAATCTTCTATGTTGATGACAGTCTATTAGCATCTCCTTGCTCTTTGCAAGAGACAATTCCCAACAACTATGACAAAAACTCATGAGTTAGCGAATGAAAGTTTTCTTTTTTAACTTTGTGGCATTTAATTATCTAGTTGCCGTAGCAACTTGCATGGAAGATTAATGTGTTAAGCTAAAGGAGCCTGTACTTGATCTGCTATATAATTAACGGAACTGAAGAGTGGCGTGTTGTCTCAACTCGGCTTGGGATAGTTTTTTTTTTTTTTCCAGAGGTGGGCATTCTGTCTTTCACAAATGATTTCACCAGTATAGGTTCTCTATTCTGAAGCATCTTACGTAAGAATGCGACTGTCAAAGAAAACAATAACAAGGAAAAAAAAGAAACTAAGAAATAATTAAACGACTACTCGAAAAGTTTATGTATCAAGTGAGTGTTCACGTTTTAACTGCTCCACTCTGGAAAAATTGCTTCACTTTTGCATCCTTTAAAGTGAACGTGTATTTTGACCATTGAAGCCAAATGGACAGGAGGCTACAGCAGATATGGCATTATTGTCAAGGCTGGGCTCAGCCCTTCCTTCTCAGAGCTCGGCTAATTGCCAGCTCCTATCCCTCCGCAGTTACTCAGCTGTTGATGATATCCTGCTCGTCAGTCCTGCCTACTTAAGCCATTCAGCCCAGTAGATCTCTGCCTTCGCCTTGGTCAACATCGCAGAAACTATCTCCTGCAATCCTGTTCAAGATTTGTTTTGCTGACATCCCTTCTGGCTCCAGATCCTGCGTGCTGTACCACTACATTGATCCCTGACTTCTGGCTTGGCTGACTATCCGTTCCGGTTACTGAACTTTGGCTATATTTGACTATGTTTGTTCTTTTTACTTTTATTATTAAACAAGTGTGATTTAACTGTATTTCTGTCTCGACCTGATTTCATGGTTTCTGACAGTAGGCGAAGGCCATGAATTCAGAAGATGCAGTCAATCCACTTGTTGGTAATATTGGTTCCGCTTCGCTTCCCCAGTGATTTGGGGGCGATCCAGTCCAATGCAGAGGGTTTCTCAACCAGGTTGAGATATACTTTGAGATGCTGCCCCAGGCATTTCCCACGGACAGAAGCAAAGTAGGTTTCATGATATCTTTGCTTTCTGAGAGAGCCTTGGCCTGGGCAAATCCTCTATGGAAGACGCAAAAACCTGTTGTCTTGAGCTACCCTGAGTTTGTGGCTTTGTTTAAAAGGGTATTTGACGTTCCACACGCTCCGCTTCTGCTGCCAAGTGCCTCATGTCCATTGGACAGAGTACGAGAACTGTTGCCAACTACGCCATTGAATTCCATACTCGGGTAGCAGAGGTTGTTTGGAACAACGAGGCCCTCATGGCTGCTTTTTCTCATGGTCTCTTGGATACGATCAAGGATGAGATAGCAGCCCTAGATATTCCCACTGAGCTGGAGAAGTTGATCACATTTGCCATCCTCATTGACTCCAGACTCAGAGAAAGACTCTCTTAAGGAGCGCTTGTGGAAGCCTCTTGTACATTTGTCTCCGAGCTTTGCAGTCCCACCCTTGCCTCCCTCACATCCCATGCCTCCTGGTACCGAGTCGGTCAGTGAAGATGAATCCATGCACTTGGGCTTCAGGCGTCTCTCTGCAGATGAGAAAACCCTTAGGAGGATGGAGAGATTGTGCCTTTATTGTGGCCAGGCAGGTCACTTTCTGAAGTTTTGTCCTACCCCTCCAGGGAACGCCCGAACCTTAAGGTCCTGTCACTGACAGACCTTAGGTGGCGTTGTTTCGTCCCCAGTTATACTGAAGGATAAGCCAAGGTTTTGGTTACCCTTTCTTGGGCTGAGTCGTCCGTCGAGATACAGGCTCTAAGGCCCCTTTCACACTGGGCAGTGGGTGCGTCGGTGGTAAAGCGCCACTATTTTTAGTGGCGCTTAAGCCTCAATTTCGGGGCTTTCACATTGGAGAGACAGCAGCGGCTCTTTCAGGGTGCTTTGCAGGCGCTATTTTTAACATTCTAGCACCTGCAAAGCGCCCCAGTGTGAAAGGGGTGTAATCAACTCTGGGGCTGCAGGCCTGTTCATTGATTCTGCCTTTGTATTGATGCGCTTGATTCCGATGCAGCTGCGTGACACTGCACTTTGCCATTGAGGCTCTTGACGGGAGACCTCTACAGCCTGCCCATGTGACTCATGAGACTGTTCCGTTGTCCATGGCCATAGGGGCTCTTCACCATGAGATAATCCAATTCCAAGTTATTTCCTCACCCAAGTTTCTGCTGGTTATTGGTTATCCTTGTTTACAGAGGCAAAAAACCCTCTTTTGATTGACTCCGTGCTGAGGTTCTCTCCTGGTCACCACAATGCAGTAAGACATGCTTCCAGAAGGTAGCTAAGGTCCTGTGCACCTCTTCACTCTCCTCCCTGCTGGAGGAATACTGCGATTTTAGCGATGTCTTTGACAAAGTTCAAGCCGGTAGTTTGCCTCTACACCGGTCGTATGATTGCGCAATTGACCTTCAGCCTGGTGCCATACCCCCTCGTGGCCGGGTTTACCCTTTGTCGGTCTTGGAGGATAAAGCCATGGAGGAGTATGTTGCAGACACACTTTCTCGAGGTTTCATCTGCAAATCCTCGTCTCCTGCTGGTGCTGGTTTCTTCTTTGTGAAGTAGAAGAGTGGTGAACTGAGACCTTGTATTGATTATAGGGGTCTCAATCGTTTCACAATTAAGAATGCCTATCCGATTCCGTTGATTACAGAGTTATTTGACTGCCTCAAGGGAGCAACGGTTTTCACGATGCTTGATTTTAGAGTGGCATACAATCTCATGAGGATTAAGGAGGGCGACGAGTGGAAAACTGCATTTAATACCAGAACAGGCCATTATGAGTACTAGTAATTTTCGGCAGCCTACAGTGGCCCCGACCCGTGGGTTTATGTTCTCTGCAGCATTTCCTGGGCGTTACCAACTATTATCAGAAGTTTATTCGTAACTTCTCGTCTCTGGTCAAGCCCCTGACTGATATGACCAGAAAGGACGGTAACCCACAGAGTTGGTCTCCGGAGTCCATTAAGGCCTTTGAGAGTCCCAAGGCTGCCTTTGTTTCTGCTCCTGTGTTGGCACATCCTGATCCTACGTTGCCTTTTATCCTTGAGGGTGATGCTTCTGAGACTGGTGTTGGCGCCCTTCTGTCTCAACGTCCTAACTCTGAAAGCGCTATGCATCCGTGTGGCTACTTTTCTAAGCAATTGTCACCTGCAGAGTGCAATTACAAGATTGGTGACAGAGAGCTGTTGGCGATCATTTTAGCCCTGAAAGAATGGAGACATCTCCTTGAAGGTACCACTGTGCCGGTTATCATTTTTACTGACCATAAGTCATAAGTCCTAAGTCTCACATTCTTGCTCGAAGCTAAACGTCTCTCTCCCAGAAGGGCGCGATGGGCTCTTTTTTCTTGTCCAGTTTCAATTACATTGTCTCATTCTTACCCGGTACTAGGAATGAAAGGGCTGACGCCTTGTCACGACAATTTTCCTCCACTTCCTAGTTGGAGTCGGTTCCGGTTCCTGTGATTCCTCCTGATCGTATTCTGGCTATGGTTCGCACCAGTCTCACTTCTCCTTTGGTTGTCAAAATTCTTGCTGCTCAGGTCCATGCTCCTCCTGAGAAACCTTGTGACAGTTGCTTTGTCCCAGAGAGTCTTCGTACTGCCGTGCTCCAGACTTACCATTCTCCCAAGGCAGCTGGCCACCTGGGAAGAATCAACTCTTTTGGGCCATTTCCCAACAATTCTGGTGGCCTAGTCTATGTGCTGATGTAACCGCCTTCGTAGCTGCCTGTTCCGTGTGTGCTCTGAGTAAGACTCCACGACACCTTCCAGTGGGCCTCCTACAACCCATACCCAATGGAGAGAGGCCCTGGACCCACCTGTCTAATTATTTCATTGTGGAGTTACCCAACTTCCAGGGCAACACAGTTATCCTTATGGTGGTTGACTGGTTTTCAAAGATGTGTCATTGTATTCCACTTAAGGAGTTGCTCACTTCTAAGGAACTGGCTTCCATTTTTGCTCGGGAGATCTTTCGCTTACATGGGCTACCCAAGGTGATTGTCTCGGACAGGGGTAGTCAGTTTGTGTCCTGGTTCTGGCGGGCCTTTTGTGCACAGTTGGGAATTCAGCTTGCTTTCTCCTCTGCATATCACCTGCAGTCTAATGGGGCTGCAGAACGAACCAATAAGTCCTTGGAGCAATTCCTACGTTGCTATATTTCTGACTATCATAACAACTGGTCAGACCTATTACAGAGTTTGCTCACAACAGTGCCTTGAATTCTGCTTCCGGATTGTCCCCGTTTATAGCGAATTATGGTTTCCAACCTTCCATGTTGCCTGACTTGTTTTTTCCGCAGAGTATTCCTGTGTTAGAGGAGCATCTCCGTGGTCTTCGTTCCATTTGGGCACAAGTTCAGGAGGCTTTGCGACATGCTAATGATAGGTACAGACTCCATGCTGACCGCAGACGCCAGCCTGCGCCTTCCTACCAGGTTGGGAACAGGGTCTGGCTGTCATCTCGCAACCTCCGACTTGGTGTTCCCTCACTGAAGTTTGCACCTCAGTTTATTGGGCCTTTTCATATTCTTCGCAGGATTACCCAGTAGCTTACGCATATTTCAAATGTATTTCATGTCTCCTTATTAAAACCTTTGGTCTGCAACCGCTTTACCACCTCTGTGCCACGTCCTCACCCTGTACAGGTTGAGAACCATGAGGAGTATGAAGTACAGTCCATTGTTGACTCACGTAGGTTCTGTGGGCGCATACAGTACCTGGTGCATTGGAAAGGGTACGGTCCGGAGGAACGCTCTTGGGTCTCATCCTTAGACGTACATGCCCCTGTCCTCTTCTGTGATTTCCATAGATGTTTTCCCCTCAAGCCTGTGGTCCTCCGAGGGGGAAGGGTCATTGAGGAGGGGGTACTGTCAGGGCTCGTCAGTCCTGCCTACTGAAGCCGTTCGGCACAGTGGATCTCTGCCTTCGCCTTGGTCAACATCACAGAAACTATCTCCTGCGATCCTGTTCAAGACTTGCTTTGCTGACATCCCTTCTGGCTCCAAATCCTGCTTGCTGTTCCACTACATTGATCCCTGACTTCTGGCTTGGCTGACTATCCGTTCCGGTTACTGAACTTTGGCTATGTTTTGATTACGTTTGTTCTTTTTACTTTTATTATTAAACAAGTGTGATTTACCTGTACTTCTGTCTCGGCCTGATTTCATGGTTTCTGACAATAATGCTCAAATCTGCTTTCTTCTTTACAGCCAATAGGGGGTCTCTTTAGTCTCCTTTTCATGTTTAGCATTGCCTCCTTGCTGATACAATGCTGAAGGAAACTCATAATTGACAGAACTCAGGAAGTCATCTGCTCAGTAACACTTTGCTTATCAGATGGCTCAATTTGAGGTTTCAATCAGACAAAGGGAGCTACAAAGCTGTCACCTTCCTCAATTTTGCACTTCTAGGCTTCCTCTTTCCCATGGCCCCGGGTATTTCTCGAGTGCTGTTGTGGCTGATGACGTGGTGTGTGCCACATCTATTTAAAGGAACTCTGTCTCAGCTTCTGGTGCAACATTTCCCATTTTCCGCCAAGCCTCCTTTTTGTATCTCCTCTTCCTGTCTGTTGTCTCACACATCCCGATCTTATATTCTCTATCTCTGATTCATTTGTCTGCTGCCTGCCCGACCCTTGGACTGTTTATGCATCCCATTTATCATACCTGACGGTTCTTGACTCCGCCAGTACTCTGCCATCACACTCGTCTTTTTCTCTCAGTTCATTTGTCTGCCGCCCCCTGATCCTTGGGCTGTTTATACATCCTTTTCATCATCGCCTGCCTGTTTTTGACTTTGTCATTACTCTGGCATCACTCGGCTTTCTCTCTAATTCATTTGTCTGCTGCCTGCCCTGACCCTTGGCCTGTTTATGCATCCAATTTATCATACCTGACAGTTTTTGACTTCGGTAGTACTCCGCCATCACATTCGGCTTTCTCTCTCTCTCTAATTCATTTGCCTGCAGCCTGCCCTGACTCTTGGCCCATTTATCATCCCTGCCTATTTTTTAATCTGCCAGTACTCCGGCAGACCCTTGGCCTGTTTGCTCATCCTTTTTTTTTATCATACCTGCCTGTTTTTTACTTCACTAGTACTCCAGTATTTCTTTCATACCTGCTTGCATGAGTTAAGCTAGCCATACACTGATTGAAATTTCAACTGGTTTAGCAGGGACCACCCGAGTTTTTGATCCATGTGTTGCCATCCAGATGCTAGACAAGCTTTCTTCAATCAGCATCTACAGACAGGTGAAGCCGTCAGAATACAATGTCCCAATAGAGGGGGGGGGGGGGGGGGGTCCTTTATCCACCTTGCTTGTGTGGATGGAGGAATCCCTGCATGTTTTTTTTTTTTTTCTGACTCAACAAAAAAATGATCTGCTTATGGCCAACTTCAGGCTCTGCATGGTAAACCTTGGGATAGTGACCTGGCACCAGCACGCAGTGAAATCCAGCCCCACCATCAGGTGCTCTGCTGAAAACCAGCAGGTGCTTAGGCTCCACACCCGAAGGATCCCCTTGCCACCTGCTCACACATGACCTCACATCCTGCGACCATGTGACAGAAGCAGTCAGCATCTGCTGTGCTGTCCAGTTGGATAACCCACAGAGCTCTGGGAATCCTTTGTACCTTTTTTACAAAAATTGTATGCACGTAGTAATAAAAGCTATAAATCTATAAAATAATTTAAAACAACTGTTTAATTTAAAATGTATAAAATGAAATTGACTCTAGCCTTCCAATATTATAGGAAGTGAATTTAAACTGTTGAAAAAGAAGGCTTTTTGATGTGGCAGCAGATATCTGATACAAATTATGGTATTGATGATGTGACGCCATCTCAAACCCGATCTGGTTGGATTATCAGCAGCTGCTGCATAGCTTTCACCCAAACTGAGAATCCTTCTAGTCTTATATGATGACTTTAACTGACGCATTTCAGATGCAGAATTGTTCACACTATTGCATCTGTCATCGCTCTATCCTGTCTTAGAACTTTTCATCTTGTTGAAAACGGGGAGATGATTAGAAACATAGCTACTATCTATTGGAGAACTAATAATCCTCGGCAGAAAGTTGAAAACCTTTTTAAGAGAGGCTGACTGTCATAACATGTCCCGAATCGTGTCACCAGTCAAAGGAATGGAACAATTTAGCGCGGCATTAAAAGCGCCAAGTGGATCAGTCTCCTGTAAAGCGTAGTTGACTTACAATTGACAGAAAGTACAGTAAAGGATCTTTCTTCTCTAGGTGAGTGACACAGCCTATCTTTTGCACATCTCACAGCCATGAAGCAACTTGGAGGACGTTTATAATAAGTTCCAATTATTTGCTGGCTGATGTGAGGATTGCTTCAAATCTCAATACGTTCAACCGGGCCTCACTGAGAACACCTGACCCAGAAGGCACGGAGGACACACTTCACGGTTAATTTATTTAATGTAACCAAGTCAATCGGACACGCCTGCCTGAGAAGAAAATGCAATCCGTCAAAGTTTCTGTTGGGTGAAATCACTTAACTGTATTAAACCGCGGCTAAAGGAAGACGCCGTGCAGTTTTTTCCTGGGAATTTTCAGTTGGAAAAGGGTCATCATAACGAGTCTCCAGAAGCCCAACTCCAGCCTCAACCTATTTTGCTTTAGATATAGTGCATCTGAAAAATATTCACAGCGCTTCATTTTTTCCACATTTTGTTTTATGTTGCAGCCTTATTCCAAAATGGATAAAATTCATTATTTTCCTCAAAATTCTACAAACAATACCCCATAATGACAACGTGAAAGAACTTTGTTTGAAATCTTTGCAAATTTATTAAAAATAAAAAACGATAAAGTTACATGTACATAAATATTCACAGCCTTTGCCATGACACTCAGAATTGAGCTCAGGTGCCTCCTGTTTCCACTGATCATCCTTGGGATGTTTCTACAACTTGATTGGAGTCCACCTGTGGTAAAGTCAGTTGATTGGACATGATTTGGAAAGGCACACACCTGTCTATAGAAGGTCCCTTAGATAACAGTGCATGTCAGAGCACAAACCAAGCCATGAAGTCCAAGGAATTGTCTGTAGACCTCCGAGACAGGATTGTATGGAGGCACAGATCTGGGGAAGGGTACAGAAAAATTCCCGCAGAATTGAAGGTCCCAATGAGCAGAGTGGCCTCCATCATCCGTAAATAGAAGAAGTATGGAACCACCAGGACTCTTCCTAGAGCGGGCCGCCCGGCCAAACTGATTGATCAGGGGAGAAGGTCCTTAGTCAGGGAGGTGACCAAGAACCCGATGGTCACTCTGACAGAGCTCCAGCGTTTCTCTGTGGAGAGAGGAGAACCTTCCAGAAGAACAACCGTCTCTGCAGCACTCCACCAATCAGGCCTGTATGGTAGAGTGGCCAGACGGAAGCCACTTCTCAGTAAAAGGCACATGATAGCCCACCTGGAATTTGCCAAAAGGCACCTGAAGGACTCTCAGACCATGAGAAACAAAATTCTCTGATCTGATGAATCAAAGATTGAACTCTTTGGCCTGAATGGCAAGCATCATGTCTGGAGGAAACCAAGCACCGCTCATCACCTGGCCAATACCATCCCTACAGTGAAGCATGGTGGTGGCAGCATAATGCTGTGGGGATGTTTTTCAGCGTAAGGAACTGGGAGACTAGTCAGGATCGAGGGAAAGATGAATGCAGCAATGTATAGAGACATCCTTGATGAAAACTTGCTCCATAGCGGACCTTAGACTTGGGTGAAGGTTCATCTTCCAACAGCACAACAATGCTAAGCATATAGCTAGGATAACAAAGGAGAGGTTAAGGGACAACTCTATTAATGTCCTTGAGTGTCCCAGCCAGAGCCCAGACTTGAACCTGATTGAACATCTCTGGAGAGATCTGAAAATCGCTGTGCACTGACGCTCCCCATCCAACCTGATGGAGCTTGAGAGGTCCTGCAAAGAAGAATGTGAGAAACTGCCCAAAAATAGGTGTGCCAAGCTTGTAGCATCATACCCAAAAAGACTTGAGGCTGTAATTGGTGCCAAAGGAGCTTCACCAAAGTATTGAGCAAAGGCTGTGATACTTATGTACATGGGATTTTTTTTTGTTTTTTTATTTTTAATAATTTTGCAGAGATTTCAAATAAATTTTCACGTTGTCCTTTATGGGGTATTTTTTGTAGAATTTTGAGGAAAATTAATGAATTGAATCAATTTTGGAATAAGGCTGTAACATAACGAAATGTGGAAAAAGTGAAGCGCTGTGAATACTTTCCGGATGCACTGTACATGATGACCTTAACCACTTGACGACCGCCTCACGCCGATGTACGTCGGCAAAGTGGCACGGACAGGCAAAATCACGTACAGTGTACGTGATTTGCCTTCCGCGGGTGGGGGGTCCGATCGGACCCCCCCCCGGTGCCCGAGGCGGTCGTCCTTTGTGCCCCGGCGATCGGTGGTGAGGGGGAGACCATCCGTTCGTGGCCCCCCCCTCGCGATCGCCGCCGGCCAATCGAATCATTCCTTTGCTGCTGTATGCTAAACAGCAGCAAAGGAAATGATGTCATCTCTCCTCGGCTCGGTAATTTCCGTTCCGGCCCGAGGAGAGAAGACATCAATGTGAGTGCACAACACACACACACACACAGTAGAACATGCCAGGCACACAAAACACCCCGATCCCCCCCCCGATCGCCCCCCGATCCCCCCCAATCACCCCCCCCCCCCCCCCCTGTCACAAACTGACACCAGCAGTTTTTTTTTTTTTTTTGTTTGTTTTTTTTCTGATTACTGCATAGTGTCAGTTTGTGACAGTTAGTGTTGGGACAGTGAGTATTACCCCCCTTTAGGTCTAGGGTACCCCCCTAACCCCCCCTAATAAAGTTTTAACCCCTTGATCACCCCCTGTCACCAGTGTCACTAAGCGATCATTTTTCTGATCGCTGTATTAGTGTCGCTGGTGACGCTAGTTAGGGACATAAATATTTAGGTTCGCCGTCAGCGTTTTATAGCGTCAGGGACCCCCATATACTACCTAATAAATGTTTTAACCCCTTGATTGCCCCCTAGTTAACCCTTTCACCACTGATCACCGTATAACCGTTACGGTTGACGCTGGTTAGTTTGTTTATTTTTTATAGTGTCAGAGCACCCGCCGTTTATTACCGAATAAAGGTTTAGCCCCCTGATCGCCCGGCGGTGATATGCGTCGCCCCAGGCAGCGTCAGGTTAGCGCCAGTACCGCGAACACCCACGCGCGCAGCATACACCTCCCTTAGTGGTATAGTATCTGAACGCATCAATATCTGATCCGATCAGATCTATACTAGCGTCCCCAGCAGTTTAGGGTTCCCAAAAACGCAGTGTTAGCGGGATCAGCCCAGATACCTGCTAGCACCTGCGTTTTGCCCCTCCGCCCGGCCCAGCCCACCCAAGTGCAGTATCGATCGATCACTGACACTTACAAAACACTAAATGCATAACTGCAGCGTTCACAGAGTCAGGCCTGATCCCTGCGATCGCTAACAGTTTTTTTGGTAGTATTTTGGTGAACTGGCAAGCACCAGCCCCAGGCAGCGTCAGGTTAGCGCCAGTACCGCTAACACCCACGCACGCACCGTACACCACCCTTAGTGGTATAGTATCTGAACAGATCAATATCTGATCCGATCAGATCTATACTAGCATCCCCAGCAGTTTAGGGTTCTCACAAACGCAGTGTTAGTGGGATCAGCCCAGATACCTGCTAGCACCTGCGTTTTGCCCCTCCGCCCGGCCCAGCCCAGCCCACCCAAGTGCAGTATCGATCGATCACTGTCACTTACAAAAGACTGAAACGCATAACTGCAGCGTTCGCAGAGTCAGGCCTGATCCCTGCGATCGCTAACAGATTTTTTGGTAGCGTTTTGGTGAACTGGCAAGCGCCAGCGGCCTAGTACACCCCGGTCGTAGTCAAACCAGCACTGCAGTAACACTTGGTGACCTGGCGAGTCCCATAAGTGCAGTTCAAGCTGGTGAGGTGGCAAGCACAAGTAGTGTCCCGCTGCCACCAAAAAGACAAACACAGGCCCGTCGTGCCCATAGTGCCCTTCCTACTGCATTCGCCAATCCTAATTGGGAACCCACCGCTTCTGCAGCGCCCGTACTTCCCCCATTCACATCCCCAACCAAATGCAGTCGGCTGCATGAGAGGCATTTTCTTTATGTCCTCCCGAGTACCCCTACCCAGCGAACGCCCCCAAAAAAGATATTGTGTCTGCAGCTAGCGCGGATATAGGCGTGACACCCGCTATTATTGTCCCTCCTGTCCTGACAATCCTGGTCTTTGCATTGGTGAATGTTTTGAACGCTACCATACACTAGTTGAGTATTAGCGTAGGGTACAGCATTGCACAGACTAGGCACACTTTCACAGGGTCTCCCAAGATGCCATCGCATTTTGAGAGACCCGAACCTGGAACCGGTTACAGTTATAAAAGTTAGTTACAAAAAAAGTGTAAAAAAAAAAAAAATATATATATATAAAATAAAAAAAAATAGTTGTCGTTTTATTGTTCTCTCTCTCTCTATTCTCTCTATTGTTCTGCTCTTTTTTACTGTATTCTATTCTGCAATGTTTTATTGTTATTATGCTTTATCATGTTTGCTTTTCAGGTATGCAATTTTTTATACTTTACCGTTTACTGTGCTTTATTGTTAACCATTTTTTTGTCTTCAGGTACGCCATTCACGACTTTGAGTGGTTATACCAGAATGATGCCTGCAGGTTTAGGTATCATCTTGGTATCATTCTTTTCAGCCAGCGGTCGGCTTTCATGTAAAAGCAATCCTAGCGGCTAATTAGCCTCTAGACTGCTTTTACAAGCCGTGGGAGGGAATGCCCCCCCCCCCCCACCGTCTTCCGTGTTTTTCTCTGGCTCTCCTGTCTCAACAGGGAACCTGAGAATGCAGCCGGTGATTCAGCCAGCTGACCATAAAGCTGATCAGAGACCAGAGTGGCTCCAAACATCTCTATGGCCTAAGAAACCGGAAGCTACGAGCATTTTATGACTTAGATTTCGCTGGATGTAAATAGCGCCATTGGGAAATTGGGGAAGCATTTTATCACACCGATCTTGGTGTGGTCAGATGCTTTGAGGGCAGAGGAGAGATCTAGGGTCTAATAGACCCCAATTTTTTCAAAAAAGAGTACCTGTCACTACCTATTGCTATCATAGGGGATATTTACATTCCCCGAGATAACAATAAAAATGATTAAAAAAAAATAAAAATGAAAGGAACAGTTTAAAAATAAGATAAAAAAGCAAAAAAATAATAAAGAAAAAAAAAAAAAAGCACCCCTGTCGCCCCCTGCTCTCGCACTAAGGCGAACGCAAGCGGCGGTCTGGCGTCAAATGTAAACAGCAATTGCACCATGCATGTGAGGTATCACCGCGAAGGTTAGATCGAGGGCAGTAATTTTTGCAGTAGACCTCCTCTGTAAATCTAAAGTGGTAACCTGTAAAGGCTTTTAAAGGCTTTTAAAAATGTATTTATTTTGTTGCCACTGCACGTTTGTGCGCAATTGTAAAGCATGTCATGTTTGGTATCCATGTACTCGGCCTAAGATCATCTTTTTTATTTCATCAAACATTTGGGCAATATAGTGTGTTTTAGTGCATTAAAATTTAAAAAAGTGTGTTTTTTCCCCAAAAAATGCGTTTGAAAAATCGCTGCGCAAATACTGTGTGAAAAAAAAAAATGAAACACCCACCATTTTAATCTGTAGGGCATTTGCTTTAAAAAAATATATAATGTTTGGGGGTTCAAAGTAATTTTCTTGCAAAAAAAAAAAACTTTTTCATGTAAACAATAAGTGTCAGAAAGGGCTTTGTCTTCAAGTGGTTAGAAGAGTGGGTGATGTGTGACATAAGCTTCTAAATGTTGTGCATAAAATGCCAGGACAGTTCAAAACCCCCCCAAATGACCCCATTTTGGAAAGTAGACACCCCAAGCTATTTGCTGAGAGGCATGTCGAGTCCATGGAATATTTTATATTGCGACACAAGTTGCGGGAAAGAGACAATTTTTTTTTTGCACAAAATTGTCACTAAATGATATATTGCTCAAACATGCCATGGGAATATGTGAAATTACACCCCAAAATACATTCTGCTGCTTCTCCTGAGTACGGGGATACCACATGTGTGAGACTTTTTGGGAGCCTAGCCGCGTACGGAACCCCGAAAACCAAGCACCGCCTTCAGGCTTTCTAAGGGCGTGAATTTTTGATTTCTCTCTTGACTGCTTATCACAGTTTCGGAGACCATGGAATGCCCAGGTGGCACAAACCCCCCCCAAATGACCCCATTTTGGAAAGTAGACACCCCAAGCTATTTGATGAGAGGTATAGTGAGTATTTTGCAGACCTCACTTTTTGTCACAAAGTTTTGAAAATTGAAAAAAGAAAAAAAAAAAGTTTTTTCTTGTCTTTCTTCATTTTCAAAAACAAATGAGAGCTGCAAAATACTCACCATGCCTCTCAGCAAATAGTTTGGGGTGTCTACTTTCCAAAATGGGGTCATTTGGGGGGGTTTTGTGCCACCTGGGCATTCCATGGCCTCCGAAACTGTGATAGGCAGTGAAGAGTGAAATCAAAAATTTTCACCCTTAGAAATCCTGAAGGCGGTGATTGGTTTTCGGGGTCCCGTACACGGCTAGGCTCCCAAAAAGCCCCACACATGTGGTATCCCCGTACTCAGGAGAAGTAGCTAAATGTATTTTGGGGTGCAATTCCACATATGCCCATGGCCTGTGTGAGCAATATATCATTTAGTGACAACTTTGTGCAAAAAAAAAAAAAAAATGTGTCACTTTCCCGCAACTTGTGTCAAAATATAAAATATTCCATGGACTCAATATGCCTCTCTGGAAATAGCTTGGGGTGTCTACTTTCCAAAATGGGGTCATTTGGGGGGGTTTTGTGCCACCTGGGCATTCCATGGCCTCCGAAACTGTGATAGGCAGTAAAGAGTGAAATCATAAATTTACGCCCTTAGAAATCCTGATGGCAGTGATTGGTTTTCGGGGCCCCGTACGCGGCTAGGCTCCCAAAAAGTCCCACACATGTGGTATCCCCATATTCAGGAGAAGCAGCAGAATGTATTTTGGGGTGCAATTCCACATAGGCCCATGGCCTGTGTGAGCAATATAGCATTTACGTTCAATAAGTTTTTATTGTATATGAAACAATTTTCCAAATGGACAATGAGAACATGAATAAGGTCAGGTGCCCGACATCGGGCAAACTGATTCAGTAATAAAGAAACATACATGAGCAAATCAATACAATGTCATGTATTCTATTTCCAATATTAATATAGTGTGTTGTCTCAACAACTATCGGAACTCGTGTTGTTAGTCCTGTTAACTAAGGTTCCCGAGACCTGGACGCCCCCATGGGATCATGCTGCGCCCAGGTGTCTAGGGACTCGGAATGGGTAGACAAGTAATCTGAATACCAACAGCGTATAAACATTTGGCATTCAGCCAGTCTGTTGGAGGTTGCGAGAAGATTGATGTTAAAGAGCAGAATACTATAGGTAAAAAATAAAATCATGACTCAATATAGCCCAATAGAGGGGTTTAAGAACAAAGAAAAGAGTTGAAATAGCAGGTAGAGGGAGGAAAAGAGGTGGGGGGAGGAACAGGGGGGGAGGACTGGCAAGGTAGGTAGGATGGGGGAAGGGGGGGGAGGGGGGGGGGACAGCGAGCCTCCTCGGGGGTCGGGGTATTTAGTGTTGGGTTGGTTGTGTGGAGCTAGCAGGGTGTGTAGCTTGGCCGGGTGCCTTCATAGTTGTGAGTCTATTTTTTAGCTTATCTGAGGTGGAGTAATGCCTCCATATGCTCCATATAAATGAGAATTTTGCGTATTTGTCTATGGCTTCAGCTTGCATCTCCTCCATAAGCATGGTATTATTTAGTTCACTTACCCACTCTAGAAGAGATGGGGGAGTAGTGGATTTCCAGTGTCTGGCAATTAATTGTCTACCACTGCTGAGAAAAAATTTTAAGAGGTTGTGTTTTTGTGACTTGATTTTGCCAGGTAGTATTGATAGGAGAGCAATGAATGGAGAGGGAGTGAGTGGTTTATCGTAAATTTCTGTATAGATTTGGAAGATTTGGGTCCAAAACGGACCTATCACATCGCATTCCCACCATATGTGGCTATACGTACCCTTCGCAGAGTTACATCTCCAGCAGGTGTCAGTGGTTGATGGGAACATGATCCTGAGATTCGTAGGCACTCGATACCATCTTGATAGAACCTTGTAGTTTTTTTCCTTGGTGTAGCATGAGATGGCTGATTTATGGGTGAAAATAAAAGCTTTACCCCATTCAGCTTCGGTAATTTCCCTCCCAAGTTCCTCTGACCAAGCTTTAGTGTAGTTGGGTAAGGTATCATGGGTATGTTCTATAATCAGTTTGTATATCAATGAGAGGGTGTGACGGGGGGTTTCTGTGAATGTGCATAATTGTTCAAAGCCAGTCAAAGGTCTGTGAATCTGTTTGGAGTCATGTAGTTTTTTACAGTAGGCTGTCAAGTGTAGTTGTGTTAACCATGTTACGTTGGGCGATGTGATGTTTGATCTCGACGTAAAAGTACCTAGTGTGCTATTGACAAATTGTCGTGCCGTGGGCCAGGTGTCTCTATTATGGCCGTCTATGACCTGTATTGAGCCGCCTTCTGGGAGAGCTGGGTTGTCAAATAGAGGGGTAAGGGGACTTGGGTCAGTGGAAAGTGAGTATCTTTCTTTTCTGCGGTACCAGATTAACAGTGCATCTCTGGTCAATGGAGACAGGCTAGTAAGAGATCTATGAGTCCGTTCATAGCCCCAAGGCAGAGCCCGGAGGTCAATTGAAGATAAATCCTGTTCCACTAAAGTGGAAGCTTTAATTAGTGGGCGAGGAAACCATTCCAGTAAACGGGAAACCACTGCTGCTGTATGGTAGATTTCAAAATCTGGGAGGCTTGTACCACCTTTGGAAATGGGGGTACATAGAAGTTTGTGTTTCAGTCTGGGATGGTTTCCCCTCCACACAAATCGTATGGCCAAAGAACGAAGAGTGCGGAAGAAGGCAGCTGGCAGAGCTATTGGGAGGGCTTGAAATAAATATAATAATTTAGGGAGTATATCCATTTTCAATACGTTCATGCGGCCAAACCAAGATATTGGTAGGTCTCCTCGGCTATCAGTGAGGCGTCTGAGTTTCGTGAGAAGTGGACTGTAGTTTAGGGCGTATAGTTCGGAGGCGCGGCTTGGGATGGCCGTGCCTAGGTATGAGATAGACTTTGGTTGCCATTGGAATGTGAAATTAGCCTTAAGAGAGGAGAGGGTCGGCTGAGGAAGTGATATGTTCAGTGCTTCTGTTTTAGAAATATTCAATTTGTAGTTACTGAGACCACCGAATCGGTTGATCTCGGCCAGTATGGATGGTATACTAATATGGGGATTGGTTACATAGAGGAGCAAGTCGTCTGCGTAGAGGGAAAGTTTACATTGTGAGGACGGGGTCTGTATCCCTCGTATATCTGGATTGGCTCTAATGGCTTGGGCTAGATGTTCAATTACTAAGGCAAATAGGAGGGGGGAGAGGGGACAGCCTTGTCTCGTGCCGTTTGAAATAGTGAGTTTCTCTGATTGAGTTCCATTAACTAAAATTGTGGCTGAGGGTTTAGAATAAAGTGACATGATGTGGGCTAGCATCCTGGGTCTTAGTCCTATTTGAGAGAGGGTCCGGAGAAAGGGCCAACTGACCCTATCAAAGGCCTTCTCCGCGTCACAGGAGAGAAGGCAGGTCGGTATGTGGTTACGGTGGGCATATGCCACGAGGTGGATAGTTTTAGTGGTATTGTCCCTAGCTTCACGTCCAGGGACAAAGCCCACTTGATCTCTATGTATTAGATTTGGTAAAAGAGGAGAGATACGGTTCGCTAGAATCTTAGCATATAGTTTAAGATCTATGTTTAGTAGGGATATAGGCCTGTAATTAGAGCATAAAGAGGTGTCCTTGCCTGGTTTTGGGATGACTACTATTTGGGCTTGTAATAAGGTATGGGAGGGAGCTAAGTTTTCATCTATAGCGTTGAATGCTTTGGCCATCAGGGGGGATAACAAAGGTGCAAATGTCTTATAGAAACGTGAGGAGAATCCATCTGGACCTGGGCTTTTACCATTCTTTAGATTTTTAATGGCGAATTGGAATTCAGAGTCGGTCAGGGGGGATTCCAAGTCTTCTGCTTCAGAGGCCGGGATGGTGGGGAGAGCAGTTTCCTGGATGTATGAGGACAGTGATTGAGTTGGAGAGTCTGTTTGGTCTTTGGGTAATGGTGTCTGGGGCTTGAGATTATATAGGGTGTCATAGTATTGACGGAATTCTTCTACTATGGAGGAGTTATTTATTATTTTGCCTTTATTGGGTGAATTAATACAGGGGATAGGTCTCCGGGCCTGTCTGGGTTGCAGAGTCTACGCAAGATGTCTGCCGCACTGATTCGCTTGTGAGTAGTGGGCAAATCGCCCTTTATCTCTCGCTACTAGTGAGCGTTGTGTAAAGATTTGTAAGAGGTCTCTCCTAGCGTTTGTGAGTTCTAGTTGAATTTTTTCATCGGGGGATCGTTTATGGTCTTCCTCTAAGGTGGCTATTAGGAACAGAAGGCGTGTGGTGTCTGCTGTTCGCGCGCGTTTTAGTCTCGAGCCGTGTTGGATAAGTTTCCCCCTGATGACACATTTGAGGGCCTCCCATTTCATCAGTGGGTTAGTGTTGTCGCGGGCATGGTCCGCGACAAAGTGTTTGATGGCTTGTGTGATGTCCTGGGTGCAAACTGAGTCCGAGAGCAGATTGTCATTTAATCTCCACGTGTTTCTCCTTTTTTGTGTTGGTATGCTTCCTAGATTCATGTGTATGGGGGCGTGGTCAGACCACAAAGTGAGGCCTATCGAAGCGGTGGGTGAGAAATCCAGTAAGGATTGGGAGATGAAAATATAGTCTAATCTACTGTAGGTGGAGTGTGCTGGGGAGTAGTATGTGAAATCTTTAGTGGAGGGATGCAGTGTCCTCCAAACATCCACCAAAGATAAATCTGTGAGAATTGCACGCATTTTGGTCAGGGAAGCCGGGGAGATTGAGGACTTACCCATTGAGGTGTCAAGGCGTGGTATCAGAGCGGCATTGAGGTCTCCTCCCAGGATCATGTTGACCGTGCTAAATCTTTTCAGGCGAGTAGATACCTTGGTGAGGAATTGCAGTTGATCCTGGTTTGGAGAGTAAACATTAATTATAGTATAGATCATATTCATATATGAAAGTTTTAAGAAAACATATCTCCCTAGAGGGTCAATGAGGGTGTCTAGCACATCTGGTGTGAACGAGACATGAAAGGCGATCGAAACCCCTTTCGATTTCGCTGTGGGGTTGGTGCTATGGAACCAAGTGGGATATTGCTTATGGAGGAGCTGAGGGATGTTGTCTGACCTAAAATGAGTTTCCTGCAGGAGTAGAATTTGGGTACGGTTTTTGTGAAAATGATATAAGATTTGCCTCCTTTTCTCTGGGGTGTTAAAACCCCTGCAGTTTAAGGAGGAGACTTTCAAGGGGGTCTGCACTGCCATGGGGAAAAGGATTTGATAATCCGGTACACTAAAACAAGGGAGAGGCTCGCTGTCTCCAGGAGGGTGGGGGAGGGGTGAGAAGAAGTAGAAAAGAAACCTCCGTTAGAATTGAGTTGTAGGGTAAGTTTAAGAGAATGGGTAGGGAGAGAAACAGAAAAAGAACAGAGAAAGAAGAACCTTGGCCTCGTAGGCCGTGTAAAGAACATTGTGTTCTAAAGATCAGCTAAAGCCTCTAAGGGCGCTGAAAATCCTAAGTGGGGGTTAGTGGCTAGTCCACAGAGGGGTCCGCACACACCGGACCACTAAAAGTAAAAGGTAATAAATTTTAAATACTTCTGTAACTTTAGCAACTCAGGACCCGCAGAGTCACATATGCATCTCTAAACTATTATGAGCTGTCCAGCCGGACAAAGCCCATAGATGAGGTCCAATAATCCAACTATCTGCATGGTCAATAAAATGAGAGTAACAATACAACATAGGGCAATGAGGGATGGGGCGAGAAGGGCAGGTTCTAGGGGGGCCCCTTAGCAAAGTAAGGAATCACAGTATGGGCTTGGGATCTCTGGTAACTGAGAAAGGACCGTACTGCTATGAACACAAAACAAATTTTGCATGTAAGGGGAACAACATAATATAGCTAAATATAGTGTCCCAACAATACTGTAACCATAAAACCGGGGCCGCTTCATCGGCGCAATTCCTGTGAAAGAAACAAAGTGGTTATTCAAAAGTTCTGCGGCTGGGACTCATCCATCCGCTGCTTTGGGGAAATCCGATTTTGGGCGCTTGTTCTTCCTGGGTTGTTTTTGCCAGTTCGATGCGATCGGGAATCCAGGAGTCGCTGCATGGATTGGCCAATCAGGGATGTGGATCTGGGGCAGTTCGAAAGTCCCGAGGAACTTTGGGAGGTCACCCAGAGTGCGAAGTGTGGCCGAACGTCCTTCATGAGAAGCAAAGAGGTTAAATGGGAAACCCCAGCGATATTTAATGTGCTTTTCCTGGAGAGCTCCTGTGAGGGGTTTCAGTGCACGTCGCATATCAAGGGTCAGCTTGGAGATGTCTGGTAATAAAGTCACGGCTGCATCATTAAAGTATATGGCATCTTGGTTGCGAGCTGCACGCATGATAGCATCTTTAATCGCATAAAAGTGGATTCTGCAGATCACATCTCTGGGGTGTTCAAGATTTGGGTTTTTGGGGCCGAGGGCTCTGTGTACACGATCAAGTTCTATGGGAGATTCTTTATCTTTCTGGAGCAGGTCATTGAATATGGCTGTGACTGCAGGGGCTAGGTCTTTATTTTCCACTGATTCTGGGAGGCCGCGTATACGGATATTATTGCGTCTGGCGCGATTTTCTTGGTCGTCCTGGTGATACATCAGTTGCTGTATCTGTAGTGTGTGCTCCTGCAAGATGACTTCATGAGACTGTAGTGTAGAGACAGTCTCTTCTACCGATTGTTCCACATCTTCTAGCCTGGTTGTGACATCTTTGCGTAGTTCAGAGATCTCCTGCTTGTAAGAGTGTTCAAGTCTCTGTACACATGCCTCAAAATCATGTCTGGTAGGGAGAGCTTTGATGTAAGCTTCCATGTCCCATCCACTAAAAGACCGATGCGATGTTGGGGAATGATATGCAGAGCGCACAGATTCATTCTCTGAGTCTGGAGGGGATCTGGCGCGCTGCCTGGTTGTCATATGAGGTGTGGAGCGCTGTGAAGTGGCTCCTTGTGAGGCCGCATGTGAGCTTGAGGAGCGGGTCGGCGCCATCTTGGATTTGGGGGGGCCGTGCTGATTTTGTCCCAAGTGTATGAAAAAACGGTCGATTTCCCCCTCGATTTGTGTGTCAGGGGTATGGCGTCCTTCTCCCCCACCTCTCTTCCCCATTACAGACCTGCCTGTAGTATTCTGGAGTCGCTGAGAGCCTCTATGAGTCCGGTGTGTGCGGGAGCTCCTGAGAAACACGTCTCACTCCTCCATGAGCCAGGCCACGCCCCCCAATATATCATTTAGTGACAACTTTTTGTAAATAATTTTTTTTTTTTTTTGTCATTATTCAATCACTTGGGACAAAAAAATAAATATTCAATGGGTTCAACATGCCTCTCAGCAATTTCCTTGGGGTGTCTACTTTCCACAATGGGGTCATTTGGGGGGGTTTTGTACTGCCCTGCCATTTTAGCACCTCAAGAAATGACATAGGCAGTCATAAACTAAAAGCTGTGTAAATTACAGAAAATGTACCCTAGTTTGTAGACGCTATAACTTTTGCGCAAACCAATAAATATACGCTTATTGACATTTTTTTTACCAAAAACATGTGGCCGAATACATTTTGGCCTAAATGTATGACTAAAATTGAGTTTATTGGATTTTTTTTATAACAAAAAGTAGAAAATATCATTTTTTTTTCAAAATTCTCGGTCTTTTTCCATTTATAGCGCAAAAAATAAAAACCGCAGAGGTGATCAAATACCATCAAAAGAAAGCTCTATTTGTGGGAAGAAAAGGACGCAAATTTCGTTTGGGTACAGCATTGCATGACTGCGCAATTAGCAGTTAAAGCGACACAGTGCCAAATTGGAAAAAGACCTCTGGTCCTTAGGCAGCATAATGGTCCGGGGCTCAAGTGGTTAACTAACGCGTTTTATAGATGCAGAATTGTTCTCAATGTGCGCTCACACTATTGCATCTGTCATTGCTCCATCCTGTCTGTCTTTAGAATCTTTGCATCTCGTTGAAAAGGGGAGATCATTAAAAACAAAGCTTCTAACTGAGAACTAATAATCCTTGACTGAAAGTTGAAGACCTTTTTAAGAGAGGCTGACTGTCATAACATGTCACGAAACGCGTCACCAGGCAAGGGAACGGGAACAAGTTAGCGTGGCATTAAAAGCGTCAAATGGATTAGTCTCCTGTAAAGCGCAATTGACTTACAATGGACAGAAGGTACAGTAAAGGATTTTTCTTCTCTAGATGAGTGATGCAGCTTGCCTTTTGCACATCTCACAGCCGTGGCGTGGAGCAGCTAGGGGGACGTCTGTAATAAGTTCCAATTATTTGACGGCTGACAGGAGGATTGCTTCAAATCTCGATGCGTTCCACCGAGCCTCACTGAGAACACCTGACCCAGAAGGCATGGAGGACACGCTTGTGTCACGGTTAATTTATTTAATGTCGCCGAGTCAATCCGACACGTCCGCCTGGGAAGAAATTGCAATCCGTCAAAGTTTATGTTGGATTAAGTCATTTAGTTTTATTTAACTGCAGTTAAAGGAAGACTCAGTGCAGTTTTTTCCGGGGGAATTGTTAGTTGGAAAAAGGTCATCATAACAAAAGTCTCCAGAGGCCCGGCTCCAGCCACAACCTATTTTGCTTTAGATACTGGGGAAGGGTTGGAACCCATGTCAGATAGTTATTGTTTTTATGTGTGTGTGTGTGTGTGTGTGTTGTTTTTTTTGTTTTTTTTGTCAAATAACAATTTTTATTGGTTATCTCAGAAGAGAAAGGAGCAAAAACAGAACGTAAGAACTCCAATTAGGAACAATAAAAGAATGGCAAGGGAAGGAAAAGAAAAGGAACAATTACAATGTTCACAGTACATGTTCCATAGTCCGTTATGACATCGTCAGGGAAACATGGATATAACAAGTACAAACAGTGTAGTTTCAAATGGCGCAATATCACTGCAAGGCCATATTATTAACTGTCAAACGATAAGTGGAGTCTTCTATAGTTAGGTTAAGACTTATGGAATGGGATGTGATGTAAGAAGAAAAAGTAGTAGGGAAAGGGAAAATTAGAAGAGAAGTAGAAAAGTATCATAGTAGCTCATCTACCGGCTCAGGGCAGGTCCTCCCGAAGATGCCACAGCTCCCAGACTCTATCATGCATTTCCAGCCTATCCTGTAGTCTAGCAGCCATTTTCTCCATTAGCTCCACGTCTTTTATTCTGGTGTACAGGGCGTCTGCGGAAGGTGGGCAACACCGCTCCCAGTTGAGGGCATCTAAGCAGCGTGCAGCTGTAAGGATGTGTCTAATGCCGTGTACACACGGGCGGTTTTTTCGGCATCAAAGGTCCGACAGCCTTTCCGAAGGACTTTCGAATGAACGGACTTGCCTACACACGATCACACCAAAGTCCGACGGATTCGTACGTGATGACGTACGACCGGAATAAAATAAGGAAGTTCATAGCCAGTAGCCAGTAGCCAATAGCTGCCCTAGCTTTGGCTTTCGTCCGTCGGACTAGCATACCTACGAGTGGATTTTTTGACCGGACTCAAGTCCGTCGGAAAGATTTGAAACATGTTCCAAATCTAAAGTCCGTCTGATTTTTGACAGAAAAGGTCCGCTGAAGGTCCGATGAAGCCCACACACGGTCGGATTGTCCGACGGATTTGTTCCGTCTGACCAGTCCGGTCGAAAAGTCCGGTCGTGTGTACACGGCATTAGTAGCTTCTTGCATGGTTTAGCAAATTTTTTTAATGGTGACACACCTAGTAGTATTTCGGCGTCATAGGGTCAGGTACCTCAAAGAGGCGGGTCAGCAAGTGCTGTGTTGAATGCCAGAATGGTACTATCAGGGGACAACTCCAGTAGATGTGATAAAGGGTGCCCTTGTCCCCAAGGCATCACCAGCATCGATCTGGGCTAGAAGGGTAGATGATGTGGAGCACATCCGGAGTTCAGGTACCAGAAGTAAAGGATTTTAGAGGCCTCGGCAGATCTGATACTGATTTAATCAGAGTCGAGCTTCCATGTGTATTGAGTATCCACTAATTCACCAGCTCTTCAATTATTCAATTAAGCCCACCTCATTTACTCTGTAAAAATTGTACTGGCATGTGCATATAAATTCCCGTCTATTGCCTAAAGAGTCAGCTATGAGTAAGCACCAGTAGTTATGGTGTGAAACGTGTCAGCTGTTGATTTCATCTTCTGCTGTATGGTTTTTTTAACCAATAAAGAAATCGTTGGATTGCGAAAATCCAGATTGAATTCCTTTCTATATGCTTCTTTGCATACTGAGCCAGCACTATTATTTGAGGAAGAGAAGATTTTTTTTTTTGTGAACCAGACACCCGGAGCTGGTTCTTTTCCCTAAAGGATTTTACAGGCGTTTTCCATATGCCGTGTACACCTGGCCGGACTTTCCGACCAAACTTGTCCGACGGAACGAATCCCTCTGACAATTCGACGGTGTGTGAGCTTCATTGGACCTTTTCTGTCGAAAATGTGATGGACTTTAGATTTAGAACATGTTTCAAATCTTTCCGACGGATTCAAGTCCGGTCGAAAAATCAGTTTGTCTGTATGCTAGTCCGACGGGCGAAAACCGACGCTAGGGCAGCTATTGGCTGCTGGCTATGAACTTCCTTATTCTAGTCCGGTCGTACGTCATCACGGTCGAATACGTCGGACTTTGGTGTGATTGTGTGTAGACAAGTATGATTCGACGGAAGTCCGTCGAAAGTCCGACGTGATTCAGTCCGTCGAACGTCCAGTCGTGTGTACGCGGCATTATAGAGCTTATAGAAAGAAGCCGCCTGAGACCAGATCGTCCGCCACGTTGTCTCTGGGATTTCTTCACCCAATATCTTTTCCCAGCGAAGCATATAAGCATGTTTACCCCGGTTTGGTATAGAATGGGCATTAACCCCTTCCCGCCGACCGTACGCACATCTGCGTACTCGGCTTTCCGGGGTTATACCGGGATGACGGCTGCAGCCATCATCCCGGTACCGTTGCTTAGAGCGGGCGATCGGCTATCCGATTATAGCAACCGATGCGGCTAAAAGCCGCTTGGCTGTTATACCGGAGGAGCGGGAGGGGACATCCCCCCTCCCGCCGCCTCCCGCCGCCTCCCGCCACTCTTACCGGGCCTCCCGTGCGATCGGTAAGCCCGGTGTCCAATCGGCCGACTTCGGCGGCTGGGGGCGGGCTGGAACGAAGCTGTGGGCGGCTTCCTTCCAGCCTTCTCAGTGTAAACGCGGAAGCGACGTCATGACGTCACTTCCCGTTTACTTGGCTGCCAATGGCGCCGGTTTTAAAAAAATACACAGTGTTCAGAATCGCATTTTTCGGCGATCTGAATACTGTGAAGTGCAAAGGAGTAGACCCCCGATCCCTCTATAAAGAGTAACAGTCACCACCTATTACTGTCACAAGGGATGTTTACATTCCTTGTGACAGCAATAAAATTAAAAAAAAAAAGTTTTTTTTTAAACACAATTTACAAGTATAAAAAAAAAATAAAATAAAAAAAAAAAAAATTTTTAAAGCGCCTCCGTCCCCGCGAGCTCGCGCGGCAAAGAAAACGAATAAGGAAGTTGTGCCCGCATATGTAAACGGTGTTCAAATCACACATGTGAGGTATCGCCACAATCGTCAGAGCGAGAGCAATAATTCTAGCCCTAGACCTCCTCTGTAACTCTAACCTGGTAACCGTAAAAAAAATTTAAAGCGTCGCCTATGGAAATTCATAGGTACCGTAGTTTGTCACCATTCCACGAGTGCGTGCAATTATAAAGGGTGACATGTTTGGTATCTATTTACTCGGCGTAACATCATCTTTCACATTATACAAAAAAATTGGGGTAACTTTACTGTTTGGATTTTTTAAAATTCATGAAATTGTCCCTTTTCCAAAAATTTGCGTTTAAAACACCGCTGCACAAATACCGTGTGATATAAAATATTGCAACAATCGCCATTTTATTCTCTAGATTCTCTGCTAAAAAAATATATATAATGTTTGGGAACTCTAAGTAATTTTCTAGCAAAAAATACAGATTTTAATTTGTAAACAGCACATTTCAAAAATAGGCTTAGTCATGAAAGGGTTAAGTATCTGATATTTGTCGGAGATCAAGCCCCTATGTGCGGATCCCTCCAATATTATGCATTAGAAAGGGGATTGTGCTGAGAATTGCAATTTTGAAGTAAAAGTTTTTGGGCATAGTGGCGTATCTGAAGATATCCATAGAACACCTGGCGGAGTAAAATCCTATTTTTCCTAAAGTTCAGGAAATGGTATCAATTTACAGGATCTAGGGTCCAAAATGGATCAAATTTCGTGACGCCCAGGGCGAGGACATCTGATGAGTGAGACTAGCAGGCATCTTGGGGTTGCAGAGGAAGGAGGTCATCAGCGTTTTTCAGATTTAAGCTCATGTTCGCAGGACAGTTTGCGCCAGAGCAGCCTGAGTTGAGACATAGACCCCAATAGTCTACTAGGGTCCACCTCCAGATGCAGATTCCAGAGTAAGCTATTCGGGTGTACAGACACCAGCCAGATGTTTTTCAATTTATGTCCATTTATTGTAAGAGTGTTGAGGAAACCAGGAGGCTAAGGCGCATAATTGAATCGCTTGGTAGTATTTTATAGGGTTAGGGAATGCTAATCCCCCATCGGAACGTGACGCCATTAAGACTGATTGGGGTATCCTATGCCTCTTGTAGTTCCAAACATAACGTATAAGATTGGCTTGCAGTTTTCTCAGGTGTGCATAGGGGACAGGAATAGGCAGTGTTTGAAATAGATACAAAAGTTTAGGTAGGATGGCCATCTTAACAGAGGCCACGCCACGCGCCCCAAGAGGGAGATGTGGTCGGTCTTTCATTGTTGTATTAATTTTCTTATGGAACGAAATAGAGGGGGGAAATTTGCCTGGTGTAAGGTGGCGACGTTCGGGGTCATATGAATCCCCAAGTACTTCAGGGCAGAGGTCTTCCAATTATAGGGGAAACCGTTTTGCAGATGGAAAACTTCATCTGCAGGGATGTTAGAGCCTCCGATTTGGTCGCATTTATGTTATAGCCCGAGAGGGACCTATAGGTATCAAGCTCAGCATGTAAGTTCAGTAAGGAAATCCTAGGCTGAGTCAAGGTGAATATAACGTTGTCTGCAAACAATATATAGTTACATAGTAGGTGAGGTTGAAAAAAGATGCAAGTCCATCAAGTCCAACCTATGTGTGTGATTATGTGTCAGTATTACATTGTATATCCCTGTATGTTGTGGTCGTTCAGGTGCTTGTCTAATAGTTTTTTGAAAGTATGGATGTACGTCACTACGTTCGTGTTTTTTGGCCGACAATTGTTTGCCGTTTGTATGCAAGACAAGTTCCTGGCACACGCTCTTTGGACAAAAGTCTGACGCTTTGTCTGCTGAAAATTCAGATCGTATGTACGAGGCTTTACATGGGTTGAACTGGGTGGACTATAGTCTTTATTCAACCTTACCTACTATGTAACTATGAAACCATAGCAGGCCACACACCCTCAACATGGTTGGGATTCAGACCAAGAATACCAATATGCTAGACATGTGCAATTCGTTTCGTTACAAATGCATTTTTTGAAATTCGAAAATACAAAATAATAACTAATAATAATAATAATAATAATAACTATTACTAACTATTAAATTATAGGTATTGGAATTTCCTTTCAAATTTTGTCTGTTAGTGAACGTATATACGTGAATACGAATTTATCCGAAGTTGGGAATTATCCGAAATAACGAATGCCGCATTTAAATGAAGGGAACGTAAATAATTAATAATAATAATATTAATACTTTTTTTAATTATTATTTATTATTTTATTATCATTAACTCATTACGTTCCATTCACTTAGATGCGGCATTCGTTATTTCGAATAGTTTGTAGCTTCGGATAAATTTGTATTCATTGCGTTCATAAACAGCCAAATTTGAAAGGAAATTCCAATACCTATAATTTAATAGTTAGCTATTATTAGTTATTAAGTTGGATTTTCAAATTTTTGGCTTTTCGCATTTAGGAATTTTCTAATTTTACAAATTTAGGAATTTTCTCATTTACAGGTTTTACGAATTAATACATTTAGGAATTTTCGAGTTTCACATTTTCAAGTTTACAAATACTGCATCTAAATGAATGGAAAATTTTAGTTTTTCCGAAGTTCCGAATTTATTCAAAATAACGAATTTCAATCATAACGAAGGACCCAAAAAATGGAAAAAAAACAAAAACGAATTAAAGGAAAATGAACTAATTTTTCGGCAGTCTATTGTCTAGCCAATATTGCAGGACATACAGTGCACCCGGAAAGTATTCACATCGCTTCACTTTTTCCACATTTTGTTCTGTTACAACCTTATTCCTAAATAGATTGATGTCATTATTTTCCTCAAAATTCTACAAACAATCCCCCATAATGACAACGTGAAAGAAGTTTGAAATCTTTGCAAATTTATATAAAAAAAAACTCCCATATACATAAGTATTTACAACCTTTGCCATGACACTCAAAATTGAGCTCAGGTACATCCTGTTTCCACTGATCATCCTTGAGATGCTTCTCCTTTTTTTAATATGATCTTTATTTTATAAATTTTTTCCATGATACACAAAACATAAAAAAAAAGAACAATTTTGGATATCTTATGAAGGCGACCATAAACCATTACCAAAATATATATTGATTCATTATTATTATTATACAGTATTTATATAGCGCCAACAGTTTGCGCAGCGCTTTACAACATGAGGGCAGACAGTACACTATCAATACAGGAGGGATCAGAGGGCCCTGCTCGTTAGAGCTTACAATCTAGAAGGGAGGGTCAAGTGGAAACAAAAAGTAATAACTGTGGGGGAACTGATGGAGAAAAAGAAAAAACAGTTGTTAGGTGTGTGTAGGCATCTCTGAAGAGAAGGGTTTTCAGGGATTGTCTAAAAGCTAATAGAGTAGGAGATAAGCGGACAGATTGGGGTAGGGCATTCCATAGGATTGGGGAGGCTTTGGAAAAGTCCTGGAGGCGAGCATGGGAGGAGGTGATGAGGGAGCTACAGAGCAGAAGGTCTTGAAAAGAATGAAGAGAACGAGTAGGTTGTTATTTAGAGACTAGGCTAGTGATGTAGCTGGGGGCTAAATTGTGGATGGCTTTGTATGTAGTTGTTAGTATTTTGAATTTAATTCTTTGGCCGAGCAGAAGCCAGTGGAGGGATTGACAGAGAGGATTGACAGAGAGGGGTAGCAGAGACAGAGAGATTGGTAAGGTGGATGAGTCTGGCAGGAGCATTCATGATGGATTGAAGGGGGGATAGACTATGTAGAGCTAAGCCAATGAGAAGGGAGTTGCAGTAGTCAAGGCGAGAGATGACCAGCGAGTGAATTAGGAGCTTTGTTGTGTCATTGGTTAGAAAGTGGCGTATTTTGGAGATGTTGGGGAGGTTGAGGCGGCAGGATTTGGACAGTGATTGGATGTGGTGCTTAAAGAAGAGTTCAGAGTCCAGGACTACACCTAGAACCTTGGCATGTGGGGATGGGCTTATACTGTAGATGTGCCATAGATTTTGACAGAGAGATCAGGGGAAGGGGAATATGGGGGAGGAAAAATTATAAGTTCGGTTTTGGATAGATTGAGTTTGAGGAAGTGGTGTGACATCCAGACTAATATATCTGATAGTAAATTAGTGATACGTGAGAAGACAGAGGGAGTGAGCTGAGGGGTAGAGAAATAGATTTGGGTGTAGTCAGCGTAGAGGTGGTATTGGAAGCCATGGGAGGCTATCAGCTGACCCAGGGAGGAGGTGTAGATTAAAAATAGGAGAGGTCCATGAACAGAACCTTGGGGGACCCCAACCGAGAAAGGAAGAGGAGAGGAGGAAGTAGAGTTGTAAGAAACGCTAAAGGTGCGGTTGGATAAGTAGGAAGAGAACCATGAAGAGTACAGTCACGGAGACCAGAGGCGTGGGGTTTTTTGAGGAGGAGGGGGTGGTCAACCGTATCAAAGGCAGCAGAGAGGTCCAGGAGTAGGAGTACAGAATAGTGTCGATTGGTTTTGGCCGTTAGTAGATGTTTGTTAGTTTTAGGAGAGCAGTTTCTGTGAAGTGTTGAGGACGAAATCCAGACTGAAGGGGATAAAGAAGGCTATTATGAGCAAGGCGCGGATGCTCAGTCGGTTGTAGACCAGACGTTCGAGGAGTTTGGATAAGAAGGGGAGCAAGGAGATGGGGCGTAGGTTGTTAAGATTGGATGGGTCCAGTGAGGGCTTTTTAAGTATGGGTCTGACAAGTGCATGTTTTAGAGAGTTGGAGAAGATGCCAGAAGAGAGGGAGAGATTGAAGGTGTGGGTTAGAGAGTGTAGCATAGAGCCAGAAGGTGAACGTAGCATTTGTGAGGGAACAGGATCCAGGGGCAGGTGGTTAGGTGGACATTAGCAAGTAGTTTAGCAACCTCGTCTATAGTGGTGGGGTTGAAAGAGAGAAGTAATGATTGTACCTGTACCTGAAGTGTAAAGCATGGAGGGTATTGGAACAGTAGAGATCTCCTTGCAAATTGTATTAATATTCTGTTAGAAGTGATTGGCGATCTCCTGGGCAGTGAGTGAGTTGGCGGGTGGAGGCGGTGGAGGACGAAGTAGAGAGTTATGTAAGTCTATATTTATGTCTTTTATTTTCTCAACCAATATATATCCATCCAAGGTCCCAAAATTGTTTATCCAGACTCATACAACACTAATAAACATTAACCCACATAACCCTACCCATACCCAACCAAAAAAAAAAAAAAAGTGGAGAAAGGGAAGGGAAGGAAGGGGAAAAGGAAAACCCGACAGTAGTGCTCTACATATAATTTGATAATATTTCGGAGGTTCTGAACTCCTCCCAATTGTTGCCATGTCTTTAAGGTTTGTTATCTAATGTTTCTACAACTTGAATGGAGTCCACCTGTGGTAAATTCAGTTGATTGGACATGATTTGGAAAGGCACACACCTGTCTATATAAGGTCCCACAGTTAACAGTGCATGTCAGAGCACAAACCAAGCCATGAAGTCCAAGGAATTGTCTGTAGACCTCCGAGACAGGATTGTATGGAGGCACAGATCTGGGGAAGGGTACAGACACATTTCTGCAGCATTAAAGGTCCCAATGAGCACAGTGGCCTCCATCATCCATAAATGGAAGACGTTTGGAACCACCCGAACTCTTCCTAGAGCTGGCCGCATGGCCAAACTGAGCGATCAGGGTAGAAGGGCCTTAGTCAGGGAGGTGACAAAGAACATGATGGTCACTCTGACAGAGCTCCAGCGTTTCTCTGTGAAGAGAGGAGAACCTTCCAGAAGAACAACCATCTCTGCAGAACTCCACCAATCAGGCCTGTATGGTAGAGTGGCCAGACGGAAGCCACTTCTCAGTAAAAGGCACATGGCAGCCCACCTGGAGTTTGCCAAAAGGCAAATGAAAGACTCTCGGACTATGAGAAACAAAATTCTCTGTTCTGATGAATCAAAGATTGAACTCTTTGGCCTGTATGGCAAGCGTCATGTCTGGAGGAAACCAGGCACCGCTCATCACCTGGCCAATACCATCCCTACAGTGAAGCATGGTGGCGGCAGTATCATGCTATGGGGATGTTTTTCAGCGGCAGGAACTGGGAGACTAGTTGGGATCGAGGGAAAGATGAATGCAACAATGTACAGAGACATCCTTGATGAAAACCTGCTCCAGAGTGCTCTGGACCTCAGACTTGGGCGAAGGTTCATCTTCCAACAAGACAACGACCCTAAGCACACAGCCAAGATAATAAAGGTGTGGCTATGAAACAACTCTGTGAATGTCCTTGAGTGGCCCAGCCAGAGCCCAGACTTGAACCCGACTGAACATCTCTGGAGAGATTTGAAAATGGCTGTGCACCGATCCAACCTGATGGAACTTGAGAGGTCCTGCAAAGAAGGATGGGAGAAACTGCCCAAAAATAGGTGTGCCAAGCTTGTAGCATCATACTCAACAAGACTTGAGGCTGTAATTGATGCCAAAGGTGCTTCACCAAAGTATTGAGCAAAGGCTGTGATACTTATGTACATGGGATTGTTTTTGTTTTTTATTTTTAATAAATATGCAAAGATTTCAAACAAACTTCTTTCACGTTGTCATTATGGAGTATTGTTTGTAGAACTTTGAGAAAAATAATGAACTGAATCCATTTTGGAATAAGGCTGCAACATAACAAACTGTGGAAAAAGTGAAGCGCTGTGAATACTTTCCGGATGCGCTGTAAGTGACTTTGAACGTGGCATGGTTGTTTTGGTGCAAGACGGGGTGGCCTGAGTATTTCAAAAACTGCTGATATACAAACAATCAATCCCCCATAATGACAACATGAAAGAAGTTTGCTTAAAATCTTTGCAGATTTATTAAAAATAAAAAAACGAACAAACAAAAAATCCCATGTACATGCACTGTAAATGCTACATAAATGTTACTCCATGTGTTATTATGGCCACTAGATGGCGTTGAGTTCGGTATTTATTCTCTATGATCCTCAGCACCACCTAGTGGCCATAGTGCAGTATTTGCCATACTACTCTTCTTTTTTTTTTTGTTGAATAAATAACATTTGAACTGTAGAAGAAATAGAGAATATTTGATTGTTTGCCCTATTTGCACAGAATGTATGAGCAGTTTCACTAGACAAATATGTGATTTTTTTTTTCACAAATGCACCCCTTTATGATGTTCATTTGAGAATAATGTCCAGTTTTTCAAACAGGTGTTATGTAATACTGACGTATTTTATACATGTGATCATCCCTCCTCCATCTGTTTGCTATGATGTCATCATTTTTATTCCATTGCAATCCATTAGGGAGACTTTATTATGTCTTCCTCTGAGGTTTTGCCATTGACCTTTTGTTTTTCTTGTACGATCTCACCTTTTTATTTTTCTGCGCCTGTAATAATGTGACTCGAGAAAGTGAAGTGACATTTTGTACTTCTGGAGGTGGCGAAGTGACATTTTGTACCCATGATGTTCGCTCCGTCTGTCGAAGTGATGGATTCCCCCCGGGGATTATTAACTTTCATTATTGGGAATAAAAGGTCTGTGCTCCACAGCCTTACACTGTCTGCGACGCCGGGACAGATCCTTATTCAAAATCGCTTCACCTACGGGATTGCAATATAATATTTGGTACTGGCTGCAAACACAAAGAGCGAATCTTCCCTGACGGGACGTAGCAGAAAAGAAGAAAATGACAGGGGTTCTAACCCATCCTCAATCCAATACGTGAATTTAAAAAAAAAAAGGGCTTTAGATATGCTAATGTAACTGGAGAGAGGGGCATGCTGGGATATGGTGTTCTGTACTCCCAACACACTTCCTGTTCTAGGGTGACAACTTTTACTCCTTCATAAATACAGCTTGGTGAGTGTTGTCATCCAAAGACAGGAAGTGTGTAAGAGTACAGAACCCATCCTGGCACAGGGTGACTGAGAGAATATATCTTGGATTGCTTAAAATGGGACAGTAATATTTATCCACAATATCTCCCAGGATCTATGTAAAGACTATACTTGGTTTGTTTGATTCTGAACTCAACATGTTAGTTGGGAGAGCTGATCACATTGGCCTCTGTACAATGTAGGAGACGGGCCGACTCCTGCTGGAGCTCCTGCTATTGTGAGAAGGAGTCCTGTGTTTATACTTATGATTAGGGTTGTCCCGATACCGATACTAGTATCGGTATCGGCACCGATACCGAGCATTTGCCCAAGTACTTGTACTCGGGCAAATGCTCCCGATGCCTCCCCCGATACCTTGACTGTCAGCTGTGATCGGCGCGTGGGGGAGTTACAAGATTCTCCCCCGCCGGCTTTCAGCTGCTTTAGTGACATACAGCGGTGATCGCTCACAGCTGACTGTCACTGCATCCTCCTCCGTGCCCCCTCCTTTCCTCTGTCCCTCTCAGCTGTCCCCTCCGTTCTGCTCTTATCTGTCCCTCTCAGCTGTCCCCTCGTTCTGCTCTTATCTGTCCCCTCCGTTCTGCTCTTATCTGTCCCCTCCGTTCTCCCCCTCAGTTCCTCCGTCCTCCCCCTCCTCCTTCCTTTGTGTATGGAGAGAGTCAGCTGACTCTGTCCATTCACATAACTGAAACATTGTAATCTTCTGTGATTACGATGTGTCAGTTTATGAATGGAGAGAAGCTGCGGTCTTCTCTCCATTCATTGTCAGTGCAGCTGACGCTGCAGAGAAAGGGACTGGGGATTCTCTATCCTCTGTCTCTTTCTCTGTCTCAAGGGGGAGATATCAGAGGTCTGTTAAGACCCCTGATATCTCACCAAAGATATTAAAAAAAAAAAAAAAAAAAAAAAACAATAAAGAATAAAAGAAATATTATTGTAAAAAATAAAAATTGTAAAAAAAAAAAAAATAACACACACATACAACGTTCACCCCCCCCCCCCCCCCAAAAAAAAGCAAGCACTGTTAAAAAAAAAAAAAAAAAATGAAAAAAAAAACACTGTCACGTGACATTAAAAAAAAAGTATCGGTAATCGGTATCGGCGAGTACTTGAAAAAAAGTATCGGTACTTGTACTCGGTCCTAAAAAAGTGGTATCGGGACAACCCTACTTATGATAATGTATAATCTACTGTGTGAAGCTCGGTGACAACAGGGTCTGACCTGTAGTGAAATCCTGATTAATCATAGCGATGCCCAGGAGGGCACGGAGTCACATCGGCTGCTTTACGGGATTAGTTAATTAGCTCATGTTAATTAGGTTTCTGGTTACAGGTGTATTGTTAGAGTAATATGAGCAGGAGGTGGGAACCTCCTCTTCTACTGTATATAAGACTTGTATTTTGGTTCCAATAAACAGTCCATGTTCAGCAACTAAACAAGTATCATCTTGTTTTGTGCTTGTGAGCGGTTGGAATATCTGATATCTATATTCAGACTGGGAGGAAGTGGTATATGACGAAAGCACTCAAGCGGAGTGTGGGACGTCTCGTTACAACCTCATAATGACAACGTGAAAGAAGTTTGTTTTGAAATTACAGCTTTTGCCATGGAACTGAAAATTGAGCTCAGGTACCTCCTGTTTCCACTGATCATCCTTGAGATGTTTCTACAACTTGATTGGAGTCCACCTGTGGTAAATTCAGTTGATTGGACATGATTTGGAAAGGCACACACCTGTCTATAGAAGGTCCCACAGTTATCAGTGCATGTCAGAGCACAAACCAAGCCATGAAGTCCAAAGGAATTGTCTGTAGGCCTCCGAGACAGGATTGTATGGAGGCACAGATCTGGGGAAGGGTACAGGGCTCTTCCTAAAGCAGACTGCCCAGCCAAATAGGCGATCGGGGGAGAAGGGCCTTAGTCAGGGAGGTGACCAAGAACCTGAGGGTTTTCAAATCAATTTTGAAAAGTTTTGGAATTCAAATAGTTTTCAAATTTTCAAAGAGAATAAAATAGAATAGAAAATAAAGGAATAGAATAAAAAATATTGAATAGAAAAGAATATAACAGAAAATAAAAGAATAGAATACAATAGAGTAAAACAGAACAAACTAGGGTAGAAAATAAAAGAATGGAATAGATAGAATAAAAAATAGAATAGAACTAAATAGATTATAACCATCTTCTGAAATCCAAAAAGAATAGAAAAAAATATACATATATACACACACGTATGTGTGTATATATATATATATATATATATATATATATATATACACCCTGTTTCCCCGAAAATTAGACCTAGCGTGATGGTCGGTGATGGCTGCAATATAAGCCCTACCCCCCCCCCCCCCCCAAATAAGCCCTAGTTAAAGTCCTTGTAGGGCTTATTTTCAGGGTAGGGCTTTTTTTTGTGGAAACAGGGTAGGGCTTATTTGGGGGGGGTAGGGCTTATATTGCAGCCATCACTGACAATCACGCTAGGTCTTATTTTCGGGGAAACAGGATATATATAGATATACATATCCATATATATCTATATCTAGATATATATATAGATATATATATAGATCTATTTATATCTAAATATATATTTTTTTCTAGTCTATTCTTATGTACTCAAAAATATTCTATTTGAAATTCGAATTTCACAAGATGGTTAAATTCTTTCTATGTTATTCTATTGTATTTGTTTCTATTATAATCTAGTCTAGTCTGTTCTTTTATTTTCTATTCTATTTTGTTTTGTTTTACTCTATTATATTCTATTCTTTTATATTCTTTACTATCCTATTTTTTTCTATTCTGTTCCTTTATTTTCTATTCTATTTTATACTCTTTGGAATTTGGAAAACCATTTGAATTCGAAAAGTATTCAACAACGATTCAAATTTGAATTTCGTCTGATTTTTTTTTTCTATTCTATTCTTTTCTATTCTATTCTTATGTATTCTAATTTATTCTATTTGAAATTCAATTTCACAAGATGGTTAAATTCTTTCTATGTTATTCTATTCTATTTGTTTCTTTTATATTCTAGTCTATTCTGTTCTTTTATTTTTGTTCTGTTTTACTCTATTATATTATATTCTTTATTATTCTATTTTTTTTCTATTCTGTTCCTTTATTTTCTATTCTATTCTCTTTGGAAATTGGAAAACCATTCAAATTCGAAAAGTATTCTAAAACTATTCGAATTTGAATTTTGTATGATTTTTTTTTTTTCAATTATTTACTATTCTATTCTTGTGTATTCAAATTTATTTTATTTGAAATTTGAATTTCACAAGATGGTTAAATTCTTTCTATGTTATTCTATTTTATTTTCTATTAAATTCTAATCTAAAGTATTTGAAAACGATTCGAATTTCGTCTGATTTTTTTTTTTTTCTTTTCATTAGTTCTGATTCGTTTAAATTCAGAACTATTGTAATTCGGAAATTTCGAATACATCCGAATTTCCGAAAAACAAAAATTAATCCGAATTTTAATTCGAAACGTAACGAAACGCACATGTATGACCTTGCATAGATCCAGTAAAACAAGTGATCGTTGTCACCCTAGGCAAGGTCTCCAGGTGAAAATATTTTTTAAAAAGTCTGAAAATAAGAAAACTATCGCAGTCACCACATTTAAGGGCTGGTAAACTATAACATATTACATTTTTGGGTTTTTTTTTACAAAAAAATGGCTTTGGATACACCAGTGGATTTGAAGAAGGGCATGCTGGGAAATGTTGGGGGTACATGGATTAGCTCTTTAGGGATCCGGAGCTCTGCAAGAAATAAGTCTTTTCTGGTCAGAGGACCATAATGATGTTAAACCCTCGGAAGGACCTCATTAGTGGCTGTAAACCGAACTGTGAATTCTGACCATTACCGGCTTTCATTATCAGCTTCACGTTCCAAAAGGCTCCAGATTCAGGCATGAAGATGGACTTGTGTGGAAAGCCGATGGCAATAGCCGGTCATGTAATAATTAATGCGACATGTTGCTTGTACCGGGGGCTGACCTGGAGGGTGTGATGTACTAATGGAGAACTGTGAAACCAATCATACAATTCTGACAAATTTAAGAGTTCGGAGGGCCAGAGGGCTCCTTATAATGGATCTAATTATTACATTTCATGTTGAGTGATGTGTCATTGTAACACTTTTAGGTATTTACAGCGCCTTGAAAAAAGTATTCATACCCCTTGACATTTTGTCACGTTACAACCAAAAACGTAAATATATTTTATTGGGATTTTATGTGATAGACCAACACAAAGTGGCGCATAATTGTGAAGTGGAAGGAAAATGATAAATGATTTTCAATTTTTTTTTTACAAATAAATATGTGAAAAGTGTGGGGGGGCATTTTTATTCAGCCCCCCTTTACTCTGATACCCCTAACTAAAATCTAGTGGAGCCAATTGCCTTCAGCTAATTAGTAAATAGAGTCCACCTGTGTGTCATTTAATCTCAGTATAAATACAGCTGTTCTGTGAAGCCCTCGGAGGTTTGTTAGAGAACCTTAGTGAACAAACAGCATAATGAAGGCCAAGGAACACCCCAGACAGGTCAGGGATAAAGTTGTGGAGAAGTATAAAGCAGGGTTAGGTTATAAAAAAATATCCCAAGCTTTGAACATCTCACGGAGCTCTGTTCAATCCATCATCCGAAAATGGAAAGAGTATGGCACAACTGCAAACCTACCAAGACATGGCCGTCCACCTAAACTGACCCAGCCGGGCAAGGAGAGCATTCATCAGAGAAGAGCCAAGAGGTCCATGGTAACTCTGGAGGAGCTGCAGAGATCCACAGCTCAGGTGGGAGAATCTGTCCACAGGCCAACTATTAGTCGTGTTCTCCACAAATCTGCCCTTTATGGAAGAGTGACAAGAAGAAAGACATTGGTGAAAGAAAGTCATAAGAAGTCCTGTTTGCAGTTTGTGAGAAGCCATGTGGGGGACACAGCAAACATGGGGAAGAAGGTGCTCTGGTCAGATGAGACCAAAATTGAACCTTTTGGCCTAAAAACAAAACGCTATGTGTGGGGGGAAAACTAACACTGCACATCACCCTGAACACACCATCCCCACCGTGAAACATGGTGGTGGCAGCATTATGTGGTGGGGATGCTTTTCTTCAGCAAGGACAGGGAAGCTGGTCAGAGTTGATGGGAAGATGGATGGAGACAAATACAGGACAATCTTAGAAGAAAACCTATTAGAGTCTGCAAAAGACTTGAGACTGGGGGTGGAGGTTCACCTTCCAGCAGGACAACGACCCGAAACATCCAGCCAGAGCTACAATGGAATGGTTTAGATCAAAGCATATTCATGTGTTAGAATGGTCCAGTCACAGTCCAGACCTAAATCACATTGAGAATCTGTGGCAAGACTTGAAAATTGCTGTTCACAGACGCTCTCCATCCAATCTGACAGAGCTTGAGCTATTTTGCAAAGAAGAATGGGCAAAAATGTCCCTCTCTAGATGTGCAAAGCTGGTAGAGACATCCCCAAAAAGACTTGCAGCTGTAATTGCAGTGAAAGGCGGTTCTACAAAGTATTGACTCCAGGGGGTGCCATACAAATGTACGCCACACTTAAAACATATTTATTTGTAAACATTTGGAAAACCATTCATCATTTTCCTGCCACTTTGTGTTGGTCTATCACATAAAATCCCAATAAAATACATTTACGTTTTTGGTTGTAACATGACAAAATGTGGAAAACTTTAAGGGGTATGAATACTTTTTCAAGGCACTGTATTACTTCTCACAGAGATCACAGTACTGCCAATGACAATGCCTTCACCTGCTTTTCTTTTCAGATAGTATTTGTTTTGTTCATCCAGGGCCATCTAAACTATATTGTCAAAAGTATTGGGACGCTTGCCTTTACACGCACATGAACTTTAATGTCTTAGCCCGTAGGGTTCAATATTGATTTGGCTCCGCCCTTTGCAGCTATAACAGCTTCAACTCTTCTGGGAAGGCCGTCAACAAGGTTTAGGAGTGTGTCTATGGGAATGTTTGACCATTCTTCCAGAAGAGCATTTGTGAGGTCAGGCACTGATGTTGGACGAAAAGGCCTGGCTCGCAGTCTCCGCTCTAAATCATCCGAAAGGTGTTCTATTGGGTTGAGGTCAGGACTCTGTACAGGCCAGTCAAGGTCCTCAACCCCAAACTCGCTCATCCATGTCTTTATGGGACCTTGTGTGTGAACTGGTGGGCAGTCATGCTGGAACAGGAAGGGGCCATCCCCAAACTGTTCCCACAAAGTTGGGAGCATGAAATTGTCCAAAATGTCTTGGTATGCTGACGCCTTAAGAGTTCCCTTCACTGGAACTAAAGGGCCAAGCCCAACTCCTGAAAAACAACTCCGCACCAAAATCCTCCCTCCACCAAATGATTGGGACCAGTGCACAAAGCAAGGTCCATAAAGACATGGATGAGCGAGTTTGGGGTGGAGGAACTTGACTGGCCTGCACAGAGTCCTGACCTCAACTCGATAGAACACCTTTTGGGATGAAATAGAACAGAGACTGTGAGCCAGGCCTTCTCATCCAACATCAGTGCCTGACCTCACAAATGCACTTCTGGAAGAAAGGCAGTTTTTTTTTATGCAGTTCTCACGTATACCAGAATCTTGGGCTGATCAGAGGAGACTTTCATTGGGAAACAACTGCAACGGGTTTGCGAATGACCAGAAATATGATTTTTTAATAATAATAATAATAATAGGTTCTCCATGTGCTGAGCTGCAGAAGTCTTCCTCCCTGTGCCACGGGGCTTTCGTCTTTATTATTAAAGAATACATTATAAAGTTTCTCGGCATTCAACTTCATATCAGTTATTGTTACATTGGGATTCTGATGAGACCTGATCTAAATATTCATCACTTTCCCGACCTTCACTATATTAAAGCTGCTTAGACATTCAAGGGGGATAATAAGTGTGTATGGTGGAAGGCATAATGGTCATTAACAACTCCTTGTTCCTGGTCTGGAGATATTTCTGGGACCCGAGATGATTATATCTCAGAGGAATTCATTTCCAAAGTGTGAGACATGAATTGTACTTCTCCTTCTGTAAACCCGAGAGCTTCATAGAGTGGACCTCACCACTTTATATAGGATAGAGAGGAGACGAGGGGGTGATGGAGAGAAAGGAGGGAAAAGAGGCAAGGGAGGGGAGAAGAACGAGAGAAGAATTGGGGAGGAGAGAGAGCAGAGAGAGAGAGAGAGAGAGAGAGAAAAGAAACGACGGAGAGTGGGAGAGAAGGAGAGGAGAGAAGGGTGAGAGAGGGGAGAAGAATCAGAGAAGGAAGAGGAGAGAGGGCAGAGAGGGGAAAGGAGAGAATGGAGAAAGAGGAGAGAAGAACCAGACATGGAAGAGGAGAGAGGGCAGGGAGAAAGAGGAGAGAAGAACCGGAGATGGGAGAGGAATGGAGAGAAGGGAGAAAGAGGAGAGCAGGGAGAAAGAGGAGAGAAGAACCAAAGATGGAAGAGGAGAGAGGGCAGGGAGACAGGAGAGAAGAACCAGAGATGGAAGAGGAGAGAGGGCAGAGAGAGGAGAGAAGAACCAGAGATGGAAGAGGAGAGAGGGCAGGGAGACAGGAGAGAAGAACCAGAGATGGAAGAGGAGAGAGGGCAGGGAGACAGGAGAGAAGAACCAGAGATGGAAGAGGAGAGAGGGCAGGGAGACAGGAGAGAAGAACCAGAGATGGAAGAGGAGAGAGGGCAGGGAGACAGGAGAGAAGAACCAGAGATGGAAGAGGAGAGAGGGCAGGGAGACAGGAGAGAAGAACCAGAGATGGAAGAGGAGAGAGGGCAGGGAGACAGGAGAGAAGAACCAGAGATGGAAGAGGAGAGAGGGCAGGGAGACAGGAGAGAAGAACCAGAGATGGAAGAGGAGAGAGGGCAGAGAGAGGAGAGAAGGGAGAAAGAGGAGAGAACAACCAGAGATGGAAGAGGAGAGAGGGCAGAGAGAGGAGAGAAGAAGAAGAGAAGGGAGAAAGAGGAGAGAAGAACCAGAGGTGGAAGAGGAGAGAGGGCACAGAGAAGAGAGAAGGGAGAAAGAGGAGAGAAGAATCAGTAATGGAAGAGGAGAGAGGTCAGGTAGAGAGGAGAGAAGGGAGAAAGAGGAGAGAACAATCAGAGATGGAAGAGGGGAGAAGGATGAGAAAAAAAATCAGAGAGGAGAGGGGAAAGGAGGAGGAGAGAGTGGAAGGCAAGGAGAGAAAGTTGGGAGAAGAATCACAGAGGGGAGATGAGAGATGGGAGAGAAAATGGAGAGTAGGAGGAGAGGGGGGATGGAGAGAGGGGAGAGGAGAGATGAATCAGAGAGAGGAGATAAGAAGGAGAAAGGTGAGAGAGAGAGGGGAGAGAAGAATTGCAGAGCAAAGAGGAATGAAAGAAGGGAAGGAGAAGAGAGAGGGGAGAGAGAGAGAGGGAGGAAAGAAGAATCAGAGATAGAAGAGAAAGAAGAGAAGAGTCAGAGAAGTGGGAGGAGAGAAAGGAGAGAGGAAAGGAGAAAGGAGAGAACGAGGGAAAAAAGAATCAGAAGGGAGAGGGGGAAAAAAGAGAGAGTGGATAGAGGGGAGAGGTGAGCAACAGCAGAAAGGGAAGAGAAAGGGGAGAGGAAAAGAGGAGGAGAGAGGGGAAGGAGAGGAGAGAAAGAGGAGAGAAGAATCACAGAGGGGTGAGGATTGAAGCAGAGATGGGAAAGAAAAAGGGCAGTTGGAGGGGAGGAAGAGAGGGGAGAGGAGAGAGGAATCAGAGAGGGGAGATAAGAAGGAGAAAGGTGGGATGAGAGAAGAATCGCAGGGAGAGTAAGAGGAGAGAGGGGAATGAGGAAAGGAAAGAGGAGACAAGGAGAGAGAAGGGAGAGAAAAATGAGTAGGAGAAGAGAGGGGAGAAAGAGGAAGGAGAGAGGGTTGAAAGAGGAGCATAGGTGTGCGCACAGGGTGTGCCAGGTGTGCCTGGGCACACCTCCTTCACCCTGTGCTGTGCAGGGACTGGGGAATCTCTGTCCTCATTCCCTTTCTCTGTCTCAAAAGTGAGAATTCAGGGGTCTGTTTAGACCCCTGATATTTCACCAAAGTCCCCCCAATGGGGCTAAAAACAATAATAATTATTGTAAAAAAAATCATTAAAAAAATACAATTGTAAAAAAGTAATAATAAAAAAATAATAAAAATAATAATAGTAATAAAAATACTGACACCAATCTCTGCCCTACTGACATCGTTCATTGCTCTACCGACACTGTCCATTGCCCTACTGCTATATATATGTGTTTGAGCTTTGGGGTGCACACGCTAATACAGTAGGCTGCGCACACCTAATGAAGAGGAGAGAAGAATTAGAAAGAGGAGAGGAGGAGAAAAGTGAGAAAAATCGGGAGGAGGGCAAAGTAAGTAGGAGAAGAGAGGAGATGGAGGAGAGAAGTATCAGAGAGGAGAGAAGGAAGAAAAAAAAGGGAGAGTAGAGGGAGTGAAAGGGGAGAGAAAGGAGAGAAGAATCGGGAGGGGGGGAAGGTAAGTAGGAGAAGAGGGGAGATGGAGGAGAGAAGTATCAGAGAGGAGAGAAGGAGAGAGAGAAGAGGGAGTGAAAGGGGAGATGACAGAAGAAGGATAAAGGGGAGAGAGAGGAGAGAAGAATCAGAGAGGAGAGAAGATTTGGAGAGAGAAAAGAAATAGAGAAAGGGGGAAGAGGGATAGAGAAGGGCTATAGGGAGAGAGAAAAGAGAAAATGATCAGAAAGGTGCACAGCGGGTGGAATTCTTGTTCCATTATCCATGAAATGAAGTCTTCTAGACTGAACACTCTTCCTTCAGCGAGGCTGCATACACCGTAATGAATACGTCACTCTATTATTATTGTTTTTTTTTTATAATACTGCTAAGTGCTGCAGTAAGAGACCGCGGCGGATCTCTCACACAAAGCAGTGACTCGACTTTCCAGAGGTGCTCGAACATTGCTTCAATGACCAGCGCTCCTTAGAGAGAGAGCACCATTGGTCGGAGCAGTGTTCGGGGGCGGGACATGTCGGGCCGCTGGAGAGTCGGGGCTCCTGCTTTGGTGAGAGGGCCGTGGTCTGACTCTCCCATGTGCTGCAACCACGGGGGAATTTATTCCTTACTGCAGTAATTGGTGCAAAAGAGAGAATCCTGTATTCATTACTACAGGATCCTGACTGGGTTACAGAAATAAATAACAAGGGTTCAATTGGTTTATAAGCTTTTATTTGATGGAACAATTAAACATGAATTCTAATTGGTTGCTGCATCTAATGACTCCACACCTGTTGTGTTTTCTCGCCCCCATTGTAGAAGGTGGACATTGTTGGACGTAGTGCTCCCCTAGGATTACCCTGTTTTGTATTCTGGGTCTTGTTTGCTTTTCTCTCTCTTTACACTTGCTGGTGGCCGGCATCTGCTGTGTTCCTGTAAATCGCTCGGCATTTGATGTTCGGAATGACTTTAGCATTGATCCACCGCCTCCGGAGAGACGGCCGCACACCGCAGCACCGTACACATCTGGATGGCTCTGTCCATTCACGACGATGGCTTCAGTTCTGCATTCTGCCTCTCCTCCCATCATTCCTCTGCTTTGCTACCTCATGCATCAGATATGCTAAGAGCAGACTGAAAGGGGTTGTGACTTTCTGAATATTCTATTTTCACTCTTATCAGTAAAATGATAGTGAGCAGGGAGCGTATAGCAGCCCTGACAGATATGCACGCAATTATTTTTGTAAACCAGAATGCCATTTTGCTGATGTGCTTAAAAAGAGAGATAAACTCAGAACAAACAAGCTGCATGCAATGTGATCCGCTGCAGGCTAAAATGCCTTGCAGGGTAACATGGGGTAAGCCCAACAAACAGACTATGGGGTTCATTTACTAAAGGCAAATAGACTGTTTGAATTTGCAGTGGAATTATCCCTTCGTTTAGTGAAAGAGGAGAAACTCTGCTGACTTCCATCATCCAATCATGTGCAAGAAAAAAATGATATATATTTTTTTTTTATTTACCTTGAGTTTGATCAGGTATTTTTTCCAAAGTGAAATTTCACCGCATTAAGTAAGCTTTGCGGTCCTGTGTAAAACACAACTTCCCTTGCAAAGTCATCTGGATACAGCTTTCCTTAGTAGGGCCTCAGCTAAGCCTAGCTGGGACCTCGATGTCTTAAAAATGCTCTTCTGGCCTCCTCTTTATCTCTTTCTGCCCCAGGGGAAGAGCTCCCTGCTCAGGGGTCTCCTCCTGAAAGACTGGACCCAGGAACTCTACTGCTTGGTTGCCAAGCCTTCAAATATTTATAGGCCCTCCCTCCACCTTCTGGGCACACCAGCCTGGCAGAATGCGGCCTGGCAGTCTAATACCCAGTCGGGAAGGTGCTCAGATAACTTGCAGCCCTACACTTTTCCTCCTCGTCAGGAGCCATTCCCTAGCGCTAGTACTCTCCCTAACAGGCAGGGTATCTGTCCCTACTCTGCCAACTGGCAAAAATTGTTATTATACAGGATTTATACAATACAGTGGAACCTTGGATTATGAGCATGATCCGTTCCAGGAAAATGCTTGTAATCCTAAGTACTCGCATATCAAAGCGAGTTTCCCCATAGAAGTCAATGGAACCGAAGAAAATTTGTTCCGCATTGACTTCTATTGCATGCAATACCGCATGTGGCCAGAGGTGGGGGGGCGCCGGAGAGCCTCTGAAATACTCTGGAACAGCTCGGCTGAACTCGAAAATGGAGTATTTCCAAGTGTTTCCGAGTATTTCTGAATGGCTCCGAACCATTCCGAGTGTCACCAGCGCCCCCGCACCTATGGCCAGATGCGGTACTACACACCCCATTGGCTTGAATCCTGCTTGTTTTGCGAGACAACACTCGCAAACCGAGTCAGGTTTTATTTTTAAAAAGTTGCTCGTCTTTCAAAACGCTCGTTAACCGCTTTACTCGTAAACCAATGTTCCACTGTGTATATAAAGCACCAACAGTTTGCGCAGTGCTTTACAACATGAGAGTAGACAGTACAGTTACAATACTGTCCAATACAGGAGGGATCAGAGGGCCCCGCTCGTTAGAGCTTACAATGTAGAAGGGAGGGTCAAGTGATACAGAAGGTAATAGCTGTGGGGGAGGAGCTGATGGAGAAAATAGAAATACAGTTGTTAGGTGTGGGTAGGATAGGCTTCTCGTAAGAGGAGGGTTTTCAGGGATCGTGTAAAAGCAAACAGAGTATGGGATCATCGGACATATTGGGGTAGGGAGTTCCATAGGTTGGGAGAGGCTCAGGAAAAGTCCTGGAGGTGAGCATGGGAGGAGGTGACAAGACAGCTAGAGAGCCGGTGGTCTTGGGAGGAACGCGGAGAACAATTTGGTATTTTGAGGCTAGGTTAGTGATGTAGCTGGGGGCCGAGTTGTGGATGGCTTTGTAAATTGTTGTTAGTATTTTGAATTTAATTTGTTGGGTGATTGGCAGCCAATGGAGGGATTGGCAGAGAGGGGTGTAGCAGACACTGAGCAGTTTGTAAGGTGGATGAGCCTGGCAGCAGCATTCATGATGGACTTAAGGGGGAATAGCCTATGTAAAAGTAAGCCAATGAGAAGGAAGTTGAGGCGAAAGATGACCAGGAAGTGAATTAGGAGCTTTGTGGTATCATTGGTTAGAAAGCGACGTATTTTGGAGATGTTGTGGCGGTTGAGGCGGCAAGATTTCGACAGTAATTGGATGTGGGGCCGAAAGGATCGTTCAGAGTCCAGGGTTACACCTAGAACTTTGGCATGTGGGGATGGGCTAATAGTTGTGCACCAAACCTGGGAGCAAGGGCCTTAAAGAGGCTCTGCCTGACCCAAGATGGCTAGAGTCACATAGGGCAGCCACATCCAATAGGTTAGCTTCTCCAGTAACCCAGGACACCATAGAACAGGGGTAGGCAACCTCAGCCCCTCCAGCTGTGGTGAAACTACAAGTCCCATGAAACATTGCAAGACCTTGACAACCACAGGTATGACTCCTAGAGGCAGAGGCATGATGGGATTTGTAGCTTCCAAACAGGTGGAGTGCTGAGGTTGCCTACCCCTGCCATAGAGGAACCCAGTTCCTCTTGACTTTCTCTCCCACAACAGTGTCGCTGCGGAAGAGCTCCACCTGCCGTAGAGAAAGTAGACTGCACCTGTCTGCAAACTTCTAGAAGTCTCTAGAAGACAGGGGGAGGGGGGAGTATCAGAACAGCAGCCTGTGAAACACTGAGCAGCCCAAAGTAATCAACCCCTGCTCCTCGGATTATGGAGAATAGCCATACTAAATTTACCTAGCAGCCTACACCGAACTAGAAGGGCGCTACAAGTAGATAGCAGTGGAGTCGGGGCCTTTCTGTCCTACCAGGTTGCTTTTGGGCTTCTATATGCAACTCATTCCTTTATTATTATGAATGCCGATGATGTAAACCCTTCGCAGTCAGAGAGGAGTTTCTTATTTATTACAGGTATTATATTCTGCCAGCAGGAGCTTACAGTCTAAAGTTCATATCTCCAATACGAGGGCCGATCTAGACAGGAGCCAATTATCCTACCAGCATGTCCATGGAGTGTGGGCGGAAACCCCACGCAAGAACAGGGAGAACATGCACACTCCATGCAGATACCGTGATTGTATTTCCGCATGGTCATCATGCAGGTTGTGACATCTGTAGAGCATAGCCTGGCGAGATCTGCTCTGTCAGATGCGCATTCTTTGTTGGGTACGCTAACGAAACTGTCGTGCCGCGGTAATCCAAGCAGACAAGGCGAGTTTGCCGCGGTTATGGAGAGATAATAAGCCGGAGTGACATAAGAAGAGGGATGGCTGACCACAGGGAGCTCCTCATCCTCCAGACATTAATCAGACATTTTGCAGACCCCCCCTCAGTCTGTAGGGAGGATCAACGTAAGGACTTGGCAGGATACTTGGCGAAATATCACGTCCGCGCGTTTCTCAATAACACTCCAAATCACCGTCCTGATAATTACTCTGCCGCCGAAATGTGATTTCGATTTTACTCTGCGTGAAAGGGACCCCAGAGACGTCACCGTTCTTTATTCCACAGATCGCAGGTAGTTGTGTGACCCAAGGGGCATCACCGATCATCAAATTGATGTGTCCCAGGAGGGGACAGCCCCATGTTATACATAACTACATTACCAAAAGTATTGTGACGCCTGCCTTTACACGCACATGAACTTTAATGGCCTCCCAGGCTTAGTCCGTAGGGTTCAATATTGAGTTGGCCCACCCTTTGCAGCTATAACAGCTTCAACTCTTCTGGGAAGGCCGTCCACAAGGTTTAGGAGTGTGTCTATGGGAATGTTTGACCATTCTTCCAGAAGCGCATTTGTGAGCTCAAGCGCTGATATTGGACAAGAAGGCCTGACTCACAGTCTCCGCTCAAATTCACCCCAAAGGTATTCTATGGGGTTGAGGTGCAGGCCAGTCAAGTTCCTCCACCCCAAACTCGCTCATCCGTGTCTTTATGGACCTTGCTTTGTGCACTGGTCCAAATCATTTGGTGGAGGGGTGACTATGGTGCGGGGTTGTTTTTCAGGGGTTGGTCTTGGCCCCTTAGTTCCAGTGAAGGGAACTCTTAAGGCGTCAGCATACCAAGACATTTTGGACAATTTCATGCTCCCAACTTTGTGGGAACAGTTTGGGGATGGCCCCTTCCTGTTCCAACATGACTGAGCACCAGTGCACAAAGCAAGGTCTCCCGTCAAATCTTAAATTTGTGTGCACCCATGAAATGGCGACATACTTCAGTACCCTAAATTTTTTTTATATTTTTATTCAAAAAAATAAATAAAAAAAAACCTCATACTGACGGGCGCCCCTTTAGGAAGGGCGCCCCTTTAGGAAGGGCGCCCAGTGGAAAATCCGGCCCTGGGATTATGATGTTTTGTTGTATAATTTAATTATTTGGCTACAAGAACACTTGCCATTCCATTTCTGTTGATGAAATTCAGCCATGTGCTGGAAAATCTCTCCTCTCCCGTCATAATACCGCCTTTCATGGTACCTACAGTGCCTTGAAAAAGTATTCATACCCCTTGAAACTTTCCACATCCTGTCATGTTACAACCAAAAAGGTAAATGTATTTTATTGGGATTTTATGTGATAGATCAACGACAAAGTGGCTCATAATTGTGAAATGGAAAGAAAATGATAAATGGTTTTCCAAATTTTTTACAAATAAACGTGAAAAGTGTGGCGTGCATTTGTATACAGAATACAGAATTCTTTATTAGTCCCAAAGGGAAATTGGGAAATTATTACGACACAGACAACACTTAGCAAAGTAAACACAAGATCACAACAATAAACAGAAAAAAAAATGCAAAAACACAACAGAATTTAACAATAACAGCCAAATAAACAAATATAAAAACTACACTAAAAATAAAACATCCATACGATTAAAATACAACCTAGAAAAAATAACGCAGATTAAAATAACAGACAATCAAACTACCAAATACAAATAATACACCACTTCCTCTAACACCACCCCAAATAACAACCAACACAATACCAACATACTATAAAAACGACACAAAATCCTGATCATAAACCAAAATTAAGCCTTCACCTCCAGCCCTCACAGAAAAGAATTGTATATCTTAATCGCCACAGGTAAAAGTGATTTCCTGTGTCGCTCTGTGGTGCATTGTGGGTGGAACAATCTGTCACTGATGGTACTCTTGCGGAGGAGTTGTCCAAGATTGAACGTAACTTGAACAACATTCTCCTCTCCAACACTGTTGTTAAAAGTCTCCAATGTCAATCTAACAACATCACTGGCCTTTGCGAATCAGTTTGTTGGGTCTGTTGGTGTCGGACACCCTAAGCCAGTGATGATGGTGAACCTTGGCACCCCAGATGTTTTGGAACTACATTTCCCATGATGCTCAACTACACTGCAGGGCGCATGAGCATCATGGGAAATGTAGTTCCAAAACATCTGGGGTGCCAAGGTTCGCCCTAAGCCTTCTTCCACAGCATGCCACTGCGTACAGGAGAGCGCTGGCCACCACAGACTCATAAAACATCTTCAGCATCAATAAAGGACCTCAGTCTCCTCAAAAAGTAGAGGCGGCTCTGGCCTTTCCTGTAGAGCACCTCAGTGTTCTTGCTCCTGTCCAGCTTATTATCTATGTGCACCCCCAGATACTTGTAACTCTCTACTACCTCCACATCCACTCCTCAGATGGAGATTGGGGTCACTGGTGGCTTCCTCTTTCTGAAATCCACAACCAGCTCATTTGTCCTTGTCACATTTAGATGCAGATGATTAATCTCGTACCATGTGACAAAGTTCTCCACCACAGTCCTATACTCAGTCTCTTCCCCATCCCTGATACATCCCACTACCGAAGAGTCATCAGAAAACTTCTGAAGATGACAAGACTCTGTCTGGTAGTAGAAATCAGTGGTGTAGAGAACTGTCCCCTGTGGAACCCCAATAATGCTGATCACCCTATCTGACACACAGTCTTGCAAATGCACATACTGCGGTCTTCCTGTCAGGTAGTCTACAATCCAGTCTACAATCCATGACACAAGGGAAAAATCAACCTGTATTGCTGCTAGCTTCTCGCCCAAAAGATCTGGCCTGATAGTATCAAAAGCACTGGAGAAGTCAAAAAACATGACCCTCGCACTGCTTGCTGACTTATCCAGGTGTGCATACATGCGATTTAACATGAAAATGATAGCATCCTCAACACCCAGTCTTGGCTGGTATGCAAACTGCAAAGGGTCTAAACATTTACTAACCATGGGTGGTAACTGATATAAAACAAGTCTCTCCAAGGTCTTCATGATGTGGGAGGTCAAAGCCACTGGTCTATAATCCTTGAAGCCACAAGGACGTGGTATCTTTGGCACAGGGACAAGACATGACGTCTTCCACAACACAGGAACCTTTCGTAGACTCAGGCTCAAGTTAAAGACCCATTGAATAACACTCCCCAACTGGAAGCAGCATAATTTGTATTCAGCCCCCTTTACTCTGATAGCCCTAACTAAAATCTAGTGGAACCAATTGCCTTCAGAAGTCACCTAATTAGTAAATAGTGTCCACCTGTGTGTAATTTGATCTCCATATAAATACAGCTGTTTTGTGAAGCCCTCAGAGGTTTGTTAGAGATCCTTAGTGAACAAACAGCATCATGAAGGCCGAGGAACACACCAGACAGGTCAGGGATAACATTGTGAAGAAGTTTAAAGCAGGGTTAGGTTATAAAAAAAATATCCCAAGCTTTGAACATCTCACGGAGCTCTGTTCAATCCATCATCTGAAAATGGAAAGAGTATGGCACAACTGCAAACCTACCAAGACATGGCCGTCCACCTAAACTGACCGGCCGGGTAAGGAGAGCATTCATCAGAGAAGAGCCAAGAGGCCCATGGTAACTCTGGAGGAGCTGCAGAGATCCACAGCTCAGGTGGGAGAATCTGTCCACAGGACAACTATTAGTCGTGCTCTCCACAAATCTGACCTTTATGGAAAAGTCATTGTTGAAAGAAAGTCATAAAAAGTCCCGTTTGCAGTTTGTGAGAAGCCATGTGGAGGACACAGCAAACATGTGGAAGAAGGTGATCTGGTCAGATGAGACCAAAATTGAACTTTTTAGCCTAAAAGCAAAACGCTATGTGTGGCAGAAAACTAACACTGCACATCACCCTGAACACACCATCCCCACCGTAAAACATGGTGGTGGCAGCATCATGTTGTGGGGATGCTTTTCTTCAGCAGGGACAGGGAAGCCGGTCAGAGTTGATGGGAAGATGGATGGAGCCAAATACAGGACAATCTTATGCCATGTACGCACAAGCGAAATGTCCGACAGAAAAAGTCAGACGGAAGCTTTTCATCATCTATTCCGATTGTGTGTAGGCCTCATCGGACTTCTTTTTTCAAAAATTCTGACGTACCTAGAAATAGAACATGCACTACATATTTCCGACGGAACCAATTCCTATCGGGAAAACCGCTCGTCTGTATGCTGTTCCGACGGACCAAAAACGACGCATGCTCTGAAGCAAGTACGAGACGGAAGCTATTGGCTACTGGCTATTGAACTTCCTTTTCCTAGTCCTGTTGAACGTGCTGTACGTCACCGCGTTCTGGACGGTCGGACTTTGGTCTGACTTTGGATTGACCGTGTGTAAGCAAGACTGCTTGAATGGAATTCCGTCAGAGAAACCTTCGGAAGACAACGACCCAAAACATACAGCCAGAGCTACAATGGAATGGTTTAGATCAAGGCATATTCATGTGTTAAGGCCCATACACACAATAGGACTTTGTACAAACTTTCCCGTGGATTTTTGTACAAAGGTCATTGGCCGTAAACTAATTAAGCATACACACGGCAGGGCTTTTTCAGCCAACTTTCACCAAATCACAAGGTTTTTCAGCTCTTTACCGCCACCCTTTGGTCAACTTCTGTATTGTTGTCTGATCTTTTGCATTGGTTCTGAGCATGCGTGTTTGTACTTTGGACTAAAGTCCTATAGACTTGTGTACACACGATAGGATTTTGCACCATAGGACTTTTGTTGCCGGAAAGTTTGTCTGTTTGCACAGCCAACATTTGTCCGATGAAAACCGAAAAAGTTTGTCCGATGGAGCGTACACACGGTAGGATGTTGCCTTAAAACCGCTAATTTGCATGTTTGTTGTCAAAAAGTCCTATCGTGTGTATGGGCCTTTAGGATGGTCCAGTCAAAGTCCAGACCTAAATCCAATAGAGAATCTTGAGAAAGACTTGAAAATTTCTGTTCACAGAGGCTCTCCATCCAATCTGACAGAGATCCAATCTGACAGAGCTTGAGATATTTTGCAAAGAAGAATGGGCAAAAATGTCCCTCTCTAGATGTGCAAAGCTGGTAGAGACATCCCCAAAAAGACTTGCAGCTGTAATTGCAGAGAAAGGGGGTTCTACAAATTATTGACTCCGGGGGGCGCCATACAAATGTCTCCCCCCCCACACACTTTTCACATATTTATTTGTAAAATTTGTTGAAAACCCTTTATCATTTTCCTTCCACTTCACACTTATGTTCCACTTTGTGTTGGTCTATCACATAAAAGCCTGATAAAATATATTTACATTTTTGGTTGGAACATGACAAAATGTGGAGAATTTCAAGGGGTATGAATACTTTTTCAAGGCACTGTATAGGAATCAGTGTAGGGAACTGTTGGGTAGACATTGTCCATGCTGTTTTGTCCCATTCTGGTCCCCTAATTGTAATATTTATTATAGTGTGTTTTCCTTCATGACATGGACATTCACTGTCATGGGAGACGGAGGCTAAAATAGCAAATCAAACTGGCTTGACGGAGATGTTTAATAAAAGTTCTGCCCAAATTTGACTATGTTTGGCCAGAAGACTCTGTAGAGGAGGACCCCCCACCTTATGTGGCTGCCAGTCTGGCTTTAAGGAGTCCACCCACAAAAGCACAAGAATTAGATTACATGGAACACACAAAACATGAGCGCTAGAGAATATATGAACCAAAGGTACGGTTTCGTCTATATTGAGCCCCTAGATAAATAAATGGGTAGAATGAACAATACAACGATTGTCCATGTCAACATCTTCGTGTTTACAGTGCAGCATAAGGAAAAGGGTCCAGGACTCTGGTTTCCTTGGTTACGACCTCACTACGGTATGTAGTTCTCGTTCTCTGTGTGAACTATTGTCCAGAGAATCCACTATATCTTGTTTGCCTGAGAAATGTTATGTATGGCTGAATGACACATGCATGTAATTATCTGTATGCAAAAACATATATCCATTGAAAAAACCGCCGGAAGAATTGTCAAAAGACGCATTACACTGAAGATAGTTCTTGATGACATTGGCTGCATGTTTGGGGGTCGTTGTCCTGCTGCAGAATAAATTTGGGGCCAATCACACGCCTCGCTGAGGGTATGGCGTGATAGAGAAGTATTTACTTATATTTCTCAGCATTGAGGACACCTGACCAAATTAAGATCCTGAACAAATCTCCAACCCCTTTTGCAGAAACCAGCCCCAAACTTGCAAGGAACCTCCACCATGCTTCACATTTGGCTGCAGACACTCAATATTGTACCGCTTTCCAGCCCCTTCGCCAACAAACTACCTCCTGCTACAGCCAAATATTTCACATATTGACTCATCAGTCCAGTGCACCTGCTGACATTTCTCTGCACCCCAGTTCCTATGTCTTCCTGTATAGTTGAATGGCTTAGCCTTGTTTCCACGTCAGAGTTTTGGTGTATTTTTGCCAGCAATTCTTCCATGAAGACCACTTCAGATCAGACTTCTCCAGACAGTAGATAGGTGTACCTGGGTACCACTGGTTTCCACCAGTTCTGTGCTGATGGCACGGCTGGACATCTTCCGATGTGGAAGGGAAGTATGCATGATGTGTCTTTCATCTACTGCATTAAGTTTCCTTGGCTGACCACTGTGTCGAAGGTCGTCAACGTTGCCCGTTTCTTTGTGCTTCTTCCAAAGAGCTTGAACAGCACATCTTGAAACCCAAGTCTGCTTTGAAATCTTACCCTGGGAGAAACCTTGCTGATGCATAGCTCCCAACTGTCCCTGATTTGGAGCAATGTCCCTCTGTCCCTCTTTCCTCCTCATTTGTCCCTCATTTTGGTCTGATCTAGATAGTTGTATATAAAATGCATCTTTTACCTTTCAAAACGTGTTTCCTAGTGCTAAATCTTTCATCCAAATTCTAAACTGCTGCATTTTTCCATTTTAAAAGCCAATATAAAGGAATAGTAGTGTTAAAAAAAAAAAAAAGCACTTGTGGATTTAATTAACCTTTTTTTTGTTATTTCCCCTTTAAGGGGGTGTGTTCTATGCCTACATACGTTTTGATAGTAGATGTCCCTCATTCCCATCTCAAAATGTTGGGAGGTATGCTGATGCAGTATAACTACCCCATGTCGTGCTGGTTGGCTCAATCTTGCCATGGTGTATGAACTGTGACATAAAACTGTCTTCCACAACCTCACCTTAGTAGCAGAGTTTGGCTGTTCCTCGCCCAGTTTTAAGCCTCCTACGCAGCTGTTTCTGTTTCATTTAATGACTGTGTTTTAACCTACATATGAAATTGATGATCATTAGCACCTGCTTGGTATATTTTGTAAATCATACACCTGACTCTGTGCAGATGTGCAAGTGTAAGAATTGATGCTGGTTTGAAGCCAAAGGGTAGTCACGCCAAATATTGATTTGATTTAGAATTGTCTTCCGTTTGCTCAATTTGCATTTGGTAATATGATAAAAATCAACTATTGAAATATATATATTTTTAAAGCATTCTTACTTTACAGCATTTCTTCACACCTGCCTAAAACTTTTGCACCGTATATATGTGTGTGTGTATATATATATATATATATATATATATATATATATATATATATATATATATATATATATATATATATATATATATATATAAAATATATTTATTGACTCATTATTGCTGCTAATCTATTAGCTGGACTAAAATATTCCAGCTCAGACATTTCAGTTCCTTCTGGTTCAGATTATTTTTAGACTAATTCTGTTTTTTCAATGTTTCATTTTAATTAAAATTGTTGTTGGTGCTTGTTTTTAATATAAAATAAGTATAATAGACAAAGGGAGTCCAGAGGAACTTCAGGTAGGTGATTTTCCTCCACAAACACATTAAGAAACAGAATAATAAGTATCTGAGACTGAAAAGCACAACTGGTGCCATTGGTGTTTGCTCAGCTGGCCGTGTCTGCCAGGGAATGTCTCCAGTGAATGAAAGCTGCCAAAACAAACTGGATGGCACAACACATACACAACAGCTAATGAAGGGGGGAAACCTGTGTGCAGGTGTCATTTACATAAATAATAGATCCACAGCAGAGTATTCACTCCATTACAAATTCTGTTATAGAGCCCAAGGAGAGATTACTCTGCCAGTGACAAATACATTGTTGACAACCTTCTTTACCTGTTAGCAAAATTGTTTATTAAGACTTTCAAAAGTTAAAAACTGTAGACCAGAGAGGACTCCCAATTAAAGTTATACCCCTGTGTCTATTATAACGTTTGTAGATCAATTCAGAAATCAAACACAGCTCAGTAAACCTTGGATCACCATGCAGTCTATGGTGGACCCATAAAACCTTTTATATACTTGGCCACCATGCACTCTATGGTGGACATATAAAACCTTATATATACTTGGGCCAGCATTCACTCTATGGTGGACCCATAAAACCTTACTGTATATATACTTGGGACATCATGTACTCTATGGTGGACCCATAAAACCTTATATATACTTGGGCCACCATGCACTCTATGGGGGACCCATAAAACCTTATACATATTTGGGTCACCATGGACTATATGGTGGACCCATAAAACCATTATGCTTTATATACCTGGGTCACCATACATTCTAAAGTGGAGCCATAAAACCTTTTATATACCATGGTCATCGTACAGTCTAAAGTGGACCATTAAAACCTTATGTATACGTGGGCTACCATGCATTCTATTGTGGACCCATAAAGCCTAATAAATACTTGGGCACCATGCACTATATAGTGGACCCATAAAACCTTATATATATCTGGGTCGCCATACATTCTAAAGCAGACCCATAAAACCTTATGCATACATGGGCTATCATGAATTTTATTGTGGTCCCATAAAGCCTTATAAATACTTGGGCACCATATTCTAAATGGTGGACCCATAAAACCTTATATATACTTGGGCACCGTGCACTATATGGTAGACCCATAAAACCTTATAAGTGCTTGGGCACCATGCATTCTATGGTGGACCCATAAAGCCTTATGTAAACTTGGGCGCCATGCACTATATGGTGGACCTATAAAACCTTATATATACTTGGGTCACCATACATTCTAAAGTGGACCTATGAAACCTCTTGTATACGTGGTCTACCATGCATTCTATTGTGGACCCGTAAAGCATTAATATACTGTATACCCGGGCCATATTGCATTCTATTGTGGATCCATAAAACTGAAACCACTGCACTTAATTCAATTGTATTGTTGAATATTCAGGATTCAAGAATTTAGTTGGATGTTAACAGTGCAAGTAAAGCAAACTTCTTCACATTATTGTCTTTGTAAGCCTGAGGAACGTTAGATGCATTAGTAAGTACATCCCTCTTTGTTCATACAGACTCTCTATAATCCGCGCACTGATTCCTTGCATTAATCGAATAATACTAGAGCAGAAAAAATTTTAAATCAGGATTTATACTTTAATGAGTACATTCAGCCTCATTAATTCCCAGTACTGTGGTGTACATCAAACAACAAACATTTCAAATGCAAACGGTAAGTATAGATTGTTATACACCGTAATCCACTTCCACTCATCGAGGATGAATTGGTATTAGAGGCACATCGGGGTCTATTCATAAAAAAATTAGTCATTCACCCTGTGAATCTGCATGTACGTTCGTTCTAGGCAAATTAAGAAACAAACAAATGTTCTTTAGGGTATATTCTTTCTGAATGAATGTTCTTTTATTATGAGGAAGAGTAAAATACCGCATTATGGCCACTAGATGGAGCTGAGGTGCATCAAAAACAGAAGTCTTTATAACAAGAGGTACAATTCTAGAGAACGCTAGAGGTAATTAGCAAATTAACGTAGCCATAGGAAATACACGCTCCAAAACTGCAGCCAGCTCTTGTGGGATGTTCCTGCTCTGTAGCGGTCAGGACCAACCAAAACTGGTCCAAGGTAAGAAAACTGGCAAACCAGTGACAGGGTCATGGGCAGCCAAGACTCATTGATGCATGTGGAGAACGAAGCCTGGCCCAATAGAAGAGCTACTTTAACCCGAATTGCTGAAAAGGTGAATGCTGGTTCTGATAGAAAGGTGTCAGAACACACAGAGCATCGCAGTTTGTTGTGTATGGGGCTGCGTAGCTTCAGATTGGTCAGGGTGCCCATACTGACCCATGTCCACAGCCAAAAGCACCTACAATGGGCATGTGAGCATCAGAACTGGACCAAAGAGCAATGGAAAAAGGTGGCCTGGTCTGATGAATTCAAGAATGGTTTGAGGAACACAACAATGAGTTTGAGGTGTTGTCTTGGCTTCCAAATTCTCCAGATTTCAGTCCAACTGAGCATCTGTGGGACGTCTTGTATCACAGCCTTTGCCATGACACTCAAAATTTAGCTCAGGTGCATCCTGTTTCCACTGATCATCCTTGAGATGTTTCTAAAACTTGATTTAAGTCCACCTGTGGTAAATTCAGTTGATTGGACATGATTTGGAAAGGCACACACATGTCTATATAAGGTCCCACAGTTAACAGTGCATGTTAGAGCACAAACCAAGCCATGAAGTCCAAGGAAATATCTGTAGACCTCCGAGACAGGATTATATTGAGGCACAGATCTGGGGAAGGGTACAGAAAAATTTCTGCAGCATTGAAGGTCCCGATGTGCACAGTGGCCTACATCATCGGTAAATGGAAGAAGTTTGGAAACAACAGGACTCTTCCTAGAGTGGGCCACTCGGCCAAACTAAGCGGGAGAGAAGGGCCTTTGTCAGGGAGGTGACCAAGAACCCAAATGTCACTCTGACAGAGCTCAAGCATTTCTCTGTGGGGAGAGGAGAACCTTCCAGAAGAACAACCATCTCTGCAGAAAACCATCTCTGCAAACTCCACCAATCAAGCTTGTATGGTAAAGTGGCCAGACGGAAGCCACTCCTCAGTAATAGGCACATGACAGCCCACCTGGAGTTTGCCAAAAGGCATCTGAAGTACTCTCAGACCATGAGAAACAAAATTCTCGGGTCTGATAAAACAAAGCTTGAACTCTTTGGCCTGAATGGCAAACGTCATGCCTGGAGGAAACCAGGTACAGCTCATCACCTGGCCAATACCATACCTACTGTGAAGCATGGTGGTGGCAGCATCATGCTGTGGGGATGTTTTTCAGGGGCAGGAACTGGGAGACTAGTCGGGATCGAGGGAAAGATACATGCAGCAATGTACAGAGACACCAGGGCCGGTCCCAGGCGGGTGCACGGGGTGCAGTGCACCCAGGCGCCAGAGAGGTGGGGGCGCTGAAGCGCCAGAGTGCTCCCCTCCCTCCTCCTCCTCCCCTCCGTGTCCAGAAATATCCGGCCGTGCCGGCGCCGCTGTGCTTTACATTGCTAGAGCGAGCCTGTCCCCCCTCCCTCCTCCTCCTGTCAGAGGAGAGCAGCCGCCGGAGATCGGAGCGGCTGGTCTCTGTGTTGAGAGAGACCAGCCGCGCAGTGACTTCGCTGGGGGGAGGGGGGGCGGCCCGTGCCTGCAGCCTGACACAGGTTCTCTCTCTCCTCCGCTGTCTCTCACTCCCACTTGATCTGTTCTTCACCCGGGCGGCGCGGCTGCACACTGTCCTCTCTAGCTGCTGCCCGGGTGTTAATGTGTCTGTCTGTACTAATGGGGGGGTTGTCCTGGGGGGTCTGTACTAATGGGGGGGTTGTCCTGGGGGGGCGGTCTGTACTAATGGGGGGTTGTCCTGGGGGGTCTGTACTAATGGGGGGGTCTGTACTAATGGGGGGGGGTTGTCCTGGGGGGTCTGTACTAATGGGGGGGTTGTCCTGGGGGGGCGGTCTGTACTAATGGGGGGTTGTCCTGGGGGGGTCTGTACTAATGGGGGGGTTGTCCTGGGGGGTCTGTACTAATGGGGGGGTTGTCCTGGGGGGTCTGTACTAATGGGGGGTTGTCCTGGGGGGGCGGTCTGTACTAATGGGGGGTCTGTACTAATGGGGGGGTCGTCCTGGGGGGTCTGTACTAATGGGGGGGGTTGTCCTGGGGGGGCGGTCTGTACTAATGGGGGGTTGTCCTGGGGGGTCTGTACTAATGGGGGGGTTGTCCTGGGGGGTCTGTACTAATGGGGGGGTTGTCCTGGGGGGTCTGTACTAATGGGGGGTTGTCCTGGGGGGTCTGTACTAATGGGGGGGGGTTGTCCTGGGGGGTCTGTACTAATGGGGGGGTTGTCCTGGGGGGGCGGTCTGTACTAATGGGGGGTTGTCCTGGGGGGGTCTGTACTAATGGGGGGTTGTCCTGGGGGGGTCTGTACTAATGGGGGGGTTGTCCTGGGGGGTCTGTACTAATGGGGGGTTGTCCTGGGGGGTCTGTACTAATGGGGGGGGTTGTCCTGGGGGGTCTGTACTAATGGGGGGGTTGTCCTGGGGGTCTGTACTAATGGGGGGGAGTTGTCTTGGGGGGGTCTGTACTAATGGAGGGGGGATTTGTCCTGGGGGGTCTGTACTAATGGAGGGGTTTGTCCTGGGGGTCTGTACTAATGGAGGGGGGTTGTTCTGGGGGGTCTGTACTAATGGAGGGGGGGTGTTTGTCCGGGGGGTCTGTACTAATGGAGGGGGGGTCCTGGGGGGGTTCTGTACTAATGGAGGGGGGTTTGTCCTGGTGGGGGGTCTGTACTAATGGAGGGGGGTTTGTCCTGGTGGGGGGTCTGTACTAATGGAGGGGGGTTTGTCCTGGTGGGGGGGTCTGTACTAATGAAGGGGGGATTTGTCCTGTTGGGGTCTGTACTAGTGGAGGAGGGGTTCTCCTGGGGGGTCTGTAGTAATGGAGGGGGTTTGTCCTGGGGGGTCTGTACTAATGGAGGGGGGGTTTGTCCTGGGGGGGTCTGTACTAATGGAGGGGGGTTTGTCCTGGGGGGTCTGTACTAATGAAGGGGGGATTTGTCCTGTGGGGGTCTGTACTAGTGGAGGGGGGTTCTCCTAGGGGGTCTGTACTAATGGAGGGGGTTTGTCCTGGGGGTCTGTACTAATAGAGGGGGGGTTTGTCCTGGGGGTCTGTACTAATAGAGGGGGGTTGTCCTGGGGGGGATCTGTACTAATGGAGGGGGGGTTGTCCTGGTGGGGGTCTACTAATGGAGGGGGGGTGGTTTGTCCTGGGGGGGTCTATACTGATGAAGGGGGGTCTGTACTGAGAGAGGGGTTTATACTTAGTGGGGGTCTATACTTAGTGGAGGGAGGTCTGTACTGAGGGGCGACTGAAGTTGGTGGAAGGAGGGTGACACCATGTTATTCTGCACCTGGTGACACCAACCCTAGTGACGTCACTGCAGCTCCAGGCTCTTCTTTCGCCCCTTCCCCTCCCTCTCCCCCGCACGTGCACTGCTATACTAGTGAGCGGCGCTGGCCAGCACAGCCTCCCACTATGTTTCTTCCCCCGCCTTCATATCAGCCAGGGAAAAATAGAATAGAAAAAGGAGAAGAGGATTGTGGGACATGTAGTCCCGAGGACTGGCAGCCCCACTGTAACACGGAAACTGCAGTCCACACAGCATGCTCAGCTAAATGGGAGAGAGAGAGATACAGGAGCCTGGGAAAGCTTTCAGGGAAGTGCACCCAGGACTCCAGAGGGCAGTGCTCAGGGAACACCATCAGAGAGGAAACCCCGCTGCTCTGCGCCACCAGAGGGAAAGTCACACAGCCTGGTGCCATCCCTGGCGGAGAAAGCAATGGAGTCATTGCCAGAATACAGATCTGGGTGCTACCCAGCGGAGTCACCACGGGCAATTCAGAGTGAGCTTACTCCTGATCAGAGGAACCATCGCTGGGTCAGGTGAGAGGGCCAATCGGCCATTATCTACTAATGTCCATAGGAACTGCAGTCTCTGACCATCTCCTGTATTATATCTGCAGTCTCTGACCTTCTCTTGTATCATGTCTGCAGTCTCTGACCATCTCCTGTATCATGTCTGCAGTCTCTGATCATCTCCTGTACTATGTCTGCAGTCTCTGATCATCTCCTGTACTATGTCTGCAGTCTCTGATCATCTCCTGTACTATGTCTGCAGTCTCTGATCATCTCCTGTACCATGTCTGCAGTCTCTGACTGTCTCTTGTATCATGTCTACAGTCTCTGACTATGTCCTCTACTATGTCTGCAGTCTCTGATCATCTCCTGTACCATGTCTGCAGTCTCTGATCATCTCCTGTACTATGTCTGCAGTCTCTGATCATCTCCTGTACTATGTCTGCAGTCTCTGATCATCTCCTGTACCATGTCTACAGTCTCTGATCATCTCCTGTACCATGTCTGCAGTCTCTGATCATCTCCTGTACCATGTCTACAGTCTCTGATCATCTCCTGTACCATGTCTGCAGTCTCTGATCATCTCCTGTACCATGTCTGCAGTCTCTGATCATCTCCTGTACTATGTCTGCAGTCTCTGACTGTCTCTTGTATCATGTCTACAGTCTCTGATCATCTCCTGTACTATGTCTGCAGTCTCTGACCATCTCCTGTACTATGTCTGCAGTCTCTGATCATCTCCTGTACTATGTCTGCAGTCTCTGATCATCTCCTGTACCATGTCTGCAGTCTCTGATCATCTCCTGTACTATGTCTGCAGTCTCTGATCATCTCCTGTACCATGTCTACAGTCTCTGATCATCTCCTGTACTATGTCTGCAGTCTCTGATCATCTCCTGTACTATGTCTACAGTCTCTGATCATCTCCTGTACCATGTCTGCAGTCTCTGATCATCTCCTGTACCATGTCTGCAGTCTCTGATCATCTCCTGTACCATGTCTGCAGTCTCTGACCATCTCCTGTACCATGTCTGCAGTCTCTGATCATCTCCTGTACTATGTCTGCAGTCTCTGACTGTCTCTTGTATCATGTCTACAGTCTCTGATCATCTCCTGTACTATGTCTGCAGTTTCTGACCATCTCCTGTACTATGTCTGCAGTCTCTGATCATCTCCTGTACTATGTCTGCAGTTTCTGACCATCTCCTGTACTATGTCTGCAGTCTCTGATCATCTCCTGTACCATGTCTGCAGTCTCTGATCGTCTCCTGTACTATGTCTGCAGTCTCTGATCATCTCCTGTACCATGTCTGCAGTCTCTGATCGTCTCCTGTACTATGTCTACAGTCTCTGATCATCTCCCGTACCACGTCTGCAGTCTCTGATCATCTCCTTTATTATATCTGCAGTCTCTGATCATCTCCTGTATTATGTCTGCAGTCTCTGATCATCTCCTGTACTATGTCTGCAGTCTCTGATCATCTCCTGTACTATGTCTACAGTCTCTGATCATCTCCTGTACCATGTCTGCAGTCTCTGATCATCTCCTGTACCATGTCTGCAGTCTCTGATCATCTCCTGTACCATGTCTGCAGTCTCTGACCATCTCCTGTACTATGTCTGCAGTCTCTGATCATCTCCTGTACCATGTCTGCAGTCTCTGATCATCTCCTGTACTATGTCTGCAGTCTCTGACTGTCTCTTGTATCATGTCTACAGTCTCTGATCATCTCCTGTACTATGTCTGCAGTTTCTGACCATCTCCTGTACTATGTCTGCAGTCTCTGATCATCTCCTGTACCATGTCTGCAGTCTCTGATCGTCTCCTGTACTATGTCTGCAGTCTCTGATCATCTCCTGTACCATGTCTGCAGTCTCTGATCATCTCCTGTACTATGTCTACAGTCTCTGATCATCTCCCGTACCACGTCTGCAGTCTCTGATCATCTCCTTTATTATATCTGCAGTCTCTGATCATCTCCTGTATTATGTCTGCAGTCTCTGATCATCTCCTGTACCATGTCTGCAGTCTCTGATCATCTCCTGTACCATGTCTGCAGTCTCTGATCATCTCCTGTACCATGTCTGCAGTCTCTGATCATCTCCTGTACCATGTCTGCAGTCTCTGATCATCTCCTGTACCATGTCTACAGTCTCTGATCATCTCCTGTACTATGTCTGCAGTCTCTGATCATCTCCTGTACTATGTCTACAGTCTCTGATCATCTCCTGTACCATGTCTGCAGTCTCTGATCATCTCCTGTACCATGTCTGCAGTCTCTGATCATCTCCTGTACTATGTCTGCAGTCTCTGATCATCTCCTGTACCATGTCTGCAGTCTCTGACCATCTCCTGTACTATGTCTGCAGTCTCTGATCATCTCCTGTACCATGTCTGCAGTCTCTGATCATCTCCTGTACTATGTCTGCAGTCTCTGACTGTCTCTTGTATCATGTCTACAGTCTCTGATCATCTCCTGTACTATGTCTGCAGTTTCTGACCATCTCCTGTACTATGTCTGCAGTCTCTGATCATCTCCTGTACTATGTCTGCAGTTTCTGACCATCTCCTGTACTATGTCTGCAGTCTCTGATCATCTCCTGTACCATGTCTGCAGTCTCTGATCGTCTCCTGTACTATGTCTGCAGTCTCTGATCATCTCCTGTACCATGTCTGCAGTCTCTGATCATCTCCTGTACTATGTCTACAGTCTCTGATCATCTCCCGTACCACGTCTGCAGTCTCTGATCATCTCCTTTATTATATCTGCAGTCTCTGATCATCTCCTGTATTATGTCTGCAGTCTCTGATCATCTCCTGTACCATGTCTGCAGTCTCTGATCATCTCCTGTACCATGTCTGCAGTCTCTGATCATCTCCTGTACCATGTCTGCAGTCTCTGATCATCTCCTGTACCATGTCTGCAGTCTCTGATCATCTCCTGTACCATGTCTGCAGTCTCTGATCATCTCTTGTATCATGTCTGCAGTCTCTGATCATCTCCTGTACTATGTCTGCAGTCTCTGATCATCTCCTGTACTATGTCTGCAGTCTCTGATCATCTCCTATACTATGTCTGCAGTCTCTGACCATCTCCTGTACTATGTCTGCAGTCTCTGACCATCTCCTGTACTATGTCTGCAGTCTCTGATCATCTCCTGTATTATGTCTGCAGTCTCTGATCATCTCCTGTACCATGTCTGCAGTCTCTGATCATCTCTTGTATCATGTCTGCAGTCTCTGATCATCTCCTGTACTATGTCTGCAGTCTCTGATCATCTCCTGTACTATGTCTGCAGTCTCTGACCATCTCCTGTACTATGTCTGCAGTCTCTGACCATCTCCTGTACTATGTCTGCAGTCTCTGATCATCTCCTGTATTATGTCTGCAGTCTCTGATCATCTCCTGTACTATGTCTGCAGTCTCTGATCATCTCCTGTACTATGTCTGCAGTCTCTGTCCAGCTCTTGTACCATGTCTGCAGTCTCTGATCATCTCCTGTATTATGTCTGCAGTCTCTGTCCAGCTCTTGTACCATGTCTGCAGTCTCTGTCCAGCTCTTGTACCATGTCTGCAGTCTTTGACCGTATCCTGTATTATGTCTGGGGACTCTTTCTAACAGAAGCCCTCTCTGTGTGCATCAGAGAGGTTCCCCTCCAGGTCTCATTAGTGTTCTCTCTTCCTGTATTTTCTTTATTGTTAAGAGATCATGGGAGGATTTCAGGGTAACAAAGACTTCTTAGGGGAGCAGCTCTGTATTTGAGTCGTTGCCATAGAATCATTTGTAAAGGGGTGGAGTTGGTAAGATGACCACGCCCATGTGGGGGCGCCAGAAATATTTCTGCACCCAGGCGCCGGTGACCCTAGGATCGGCCCTGAGAGACACCCTTGATAAAAACCTGCTCCAGAGTACTCTGGACCTCACAAGGTTCATCTTCCAACAGGACAACGACCCTAAGCACACAGCCAAGATAACAAAGGAGTAGCTATGGAACAACTCTGTGAATGTCCTTGAGTGGCCCAGGCAGAGCCCAGACTTAAACCAAATTGATTATGTCTGGATAGATCTGAAAATGGCTGTGCACAGATGCTCCCCATCCAACCTCGTGGAGCTTAAGAGGTCCTGCAAAGAAGAACGGGAGAACCTGCCCAAAAAAGGTGTGCCAAGCTTGTAGCATCATACTCAACAAGACTTGAGGCTGTAATTGATGCCAAAGGTGTTTCACCAAAGTATTGAGCAAAGGCTGTGATACTTATGTAGATGGGTTTTTTTTGTTTGTTTTTCAATTTTAATAAATTTGCAAAGATTTCAAACAAACTTCTTTCACGTTGTCATTATGGGGTATTGTTTGTAGGATGTTGAGGAAAATGAATTTAATCAGTTTTGGAATAAGGCTGTAACATAACAAAATATAGAAAAAGTGAAGCACTGTGAATACTTTCCGGATGCTCTGTATGTTAAAAAGACCCTTCTTGATCTGTTTCTTTTTTTTTTTTCAAATTTAATATTTCATTTATTCATAGGATGTATTCCAAGATACACCACTGTCTTTTAAAGAACATAACATTACAATTAAACATCCCATATTTAGAACATATCATTACATTCAAGAAACAAAAGAAAAACCACTCATAAACTCATCGTCCAGAATGTCATCACCATTTCACATCCTTAACTCTAAAAAAAGGAAAAACCAAAGTTTACTCTTGGCGCCTTCGAAATGTAGTGAGTCGCATCTCACGTATGCAACCCATTCCATTGATCTGTTTCTATTCCAGGCTTCGGTAACCTTCACAATTGTTGCATGCAGTAGGTTGCAAGTACAGTCAGGTCCATAAATATTGGGACATCGACACAATTCAAATCTTTTTGGCTCTATACACCACCACAATGGATTTGAGGGTATTTACATCCAAATAAGGTGAACGGTGTAGGAATTACAACAGTTTGTATATGTGCCTCCCACTTTTTAAGGGACCAAAAGTAATGGGACAGATTAACAATCATCCATCAAACTTTCACTTTTTAATACTTGGTTGCAAATCCTTTGCAGTCAATTACAGCCTGAAGTCTGGAACGCATAGACATCACCAGACGCTGGGTTTCATCCCTGGTGATGCTCTGCCAGGCCTCTACTGCAACTGTCTTCAGTTCCTGCTTGTTCTTGGGGCATTTTCCCTTCAGTTTTGTCTTCAGCAAGTGAAATGCATGCTCAATCGGATTCAGGTCAGGTGATTGACTTGGCCATTGCATAACATTCCACTTCTTTCCCTTAAAAAACTCTTTGGTTGCTTTCGCAGTATGCTTGGGGTCATTGTCCATCTGCACTGTGAAGCGCCGTCCAATGAGTTCTGAAGCATTTTGCTGAATATGAGCAGATAATATTGCCCGAAACACTTCAGAATTCATCCTGCTGCTTCTGTCAGCAGTCACATCATCAATAAACACAAGAGAACCAGTTCCATTGGCAGCCATACATGCCCACGCCATGACACTACCACCACCATGCTTCACTGATGAGGTGGTATGCTTTGGATCATGAGCAGTTCCTTTCCTTCTCCATACTCTTCTCTTCCCATCACTCTGGTACAAGTTGATCTTGGTCTCATCTGTCCATAGGATGTTGTTCCAGAACTGTGAAGGCTTTTTTAGATGTTGTTTGGCAAACTCTAATCTGGCCTTCCTGTTTTTGAGGCTCACCAATGGTTTACATCTTGTGGTGAACCCTCTGTATTCACTCTGGTGAAGTCTTCTCTTGATTGTTGACTTTGACGCACATACACCTACCTCCTGGAGAGTGTTCTTGATCTGGCCAACTGTTGTGAAGGGTGTTTTCTTCACCAGGGAAAGAATTCTTCGGTCATCCACCACACTGATAGTGACAGCTCTTTGGATCTCATATTGAGAGTTGACAGCAACAGATTCCAAATGCAAATAGCACACTTGAATTGAACTCTGGACCTTTTATCTGCTCCTTGTAAATGAGATAATGAGGGAATAACACACACCCGGCCATGGAACAGCTGAGCAGCCAATTGTCCCATTACTTTTGGTCCCTTTAAAAAGTGGGAGGCACATATACAAACTGTTGTAATTCCTACACCGTTCACCTGATTTGGATGTAAATACCCTCAAATTAAAGCTGAAAGTCTGCAGTTAAAGCACATCTTGTTCGTTTCATTTCAAATCCATTGTGGTGGTGTATAGAGCCAAAAAGATTAGAATTGTGTTGATGTTCCAATATTTATGGACCTGACTGTATATTAAACTGCAAGTAGAACTCATCACAAATTCATGAGAAGACCATATTGAGAGTAACACAAATGTGGACAATCCTAAACAGGTGTACCTAATACATAGCCACATTTCTAAGTGTCCATTGGGAACATATTAAGTTTGACAAATGAGAAGCATACTGAAATCTGGAATAGACATAGATCAGTAAGGGGCTCATTTAACATACACGCGTATCTGCCTATACACTTTGTGTGCCTGAAACCACAGCCTGTAAACAACTCGGATGTGGATTCATTTATAACAATCCATACTTCTTCGTTGTACTATTAACTGTACAGGCGCCCTAATGAGGTTCACGTATCATCTGGAGCATAAATCCTAGTTTTACATTTTTCTTATATTAGTACTATTTTATTCATACAGGGAATCAGTGTGTGGGTTATATTAGACTCTGTAGAGTCATAAAGGAATCTACTTAATAATACATCTAATGTTCCTCAGGCCTACAAAGAGGTTCACTCTGCTTGCACACTGAATACATAAGAGAATAATTCACACAGTGCAGAAGAGTGTGTTGGCTGTGGGTCATATATGGCTGCTGTGAAATTCTAAAGAAATCCAGTACACTCAACAACACAATTCAATCAATTGTGGTGGTTTTATTTTATGGCGTGCATGGTGGTTCAAGTACAGTATATACACTTTAAGGTTTACTGAGCTGTGTGTGATTTCTGAATTGATCTACAAACATAATTTTTTTTGGAAGTCTTGATAAACAATGTTGGTTTTGGGTAAATAAGGTTGTATACCTCTTCAGTTATTGTCAGAAACCATGAATCAGACCGAGACAGACGTACAGTTAAATCACACTTGTTTAATAATAAAAGTAAATAGAACAAACGTAGTCAAAACATAGCCAAAGTTTGGTAAACGTAACTGATATTCAGACAAGTCAGAAAGTCAGGAAGCCAGGGAACAGCATTATGGAACAGCAGGCAGGATCTGGAGCCAGAAGGAATGTCAGCCAAGCAAGTCTTTTAACAGGAGCGCAGGAGATATTCTCTGTGATGTTGACCAAGGCGAAGGCAGAGATCATCTGGACTGGACGGCTTAAGTAGGCAGGACTGACTAGCAGGATATCATCAACAGGTGAGTGACTGTGGAGTGATAGGAGCTGGCAATTAGCTGACAGCTGAGCGGCCAGCACAGAGAAGGAAGGGCTGAGCCCAGCCCTGACAGTTATACAAAAGAAAGTTATCACTTACCTGGTGCTGGAGGCCAATGGAGAGAGGGCTTACCTTGTGGCTAAGTTTCAGACTCCTCTGAAGATGGTGCCAAAGGCCGTTTGGCATCAAACTAGGCTGAGGGCCTGCATAACTGTGCGCATGCGGCTTCAGGCATGCATCTGTGAGCGCACTTGTGTCATGCATAGTACTGGCAGGGATGACAGGTCTTCAAGCACCTCTGTTGCGGACAGTGCCCTGACAGTGGTGAAACATAAATGTCGCTCATTTGGAGTCTTGTCCTTCTGTCCCTCATTAGGAGTTCTGTCCTTCTGTCTTCTCTATTGAAATCCCAAACCTCTGTTGCTACTCTGCCCCTCTTTTAGAGTTAATTCCTCTGTCCTGCTCTTGAACTCTCAACCTTCTGCCCCTCGTTTGGAGTCTGTTCATCAGTCCCTTATTTGAAATCTTCACCCTCTGTCCCTCTTTTGGAGTCCTGTTCCTCTTTTGAATCCTTGGCTCTCCGTTTCTTTTTTGGAGTCTAGCCCTCTGTCGTTTCTTGGGAGCCGTATCCCTCTGCCTCTTTTGAAGTCCCATCCTTCTGTCCCTGTTTGGAGCCTCATCTTTCTATTCCCCTTTTGTTCACAATTAGAGTCTTTTCCCTTTGTCTCCCTTTTGGAGTCTTGTGTCTCTTCCCCTCTTTTAGAGTCTCGCCCCTTTTCTGGTGACATCTTCCATCCATCATTTGAAGTCTTGTCTCCCTGTCCTTCCTTGGTGTCCCTCTGTCCCACACTTTAGGAATCTCATCCCTCTGTTCCTCTTTTGGAATCCTTTAACTCACTCCCTCTTTTGATGTCTCATCTCTCTTTTGGAGCCTTGTCAGTGTGTCTCTCTCTCTCTCTCTCTCTCTCTCTCTCTCTCTCTCTCTCTCTCTCTCTCTCTCTCTCTCTCTCTCTCTCTCCCTCCCTCCCTCTCCTCTTCACATCACTTTTCTCACCTCTCCACTTCTCTCTCCTCTTCACATCGCTTTTTCTTCTCTGTCTTTTCTTCTCTCCTCTCCTCATCCTTCTTCTCTCCTCTTTCTTCCCCTCTCTTCTGTTTTCTCTCTCCCCTCTCTTCTGTTTTCTCTCTCTTCTCTTCTCATCCCTCTTCTCCTCTTTTTTTTCTCCTCCCCTCTTTTCACCCCCATCCCCTCTTTATATCCTCCTCCCCTCTTTATATCCTCCTCCCCTCATTTCATTCCTCTTCTCTCCTCTCCTCATCCCTCTTCTCTCTCTCTCTCTCTTCTGTTTTCTCTCTCTTCTCCTATCTTCTCTCCTCTCCTCCATCCCTCTTCTCTCCTCTCTCTCTTCTGTTTTCTCTCTCCTCTCCTATCTTCTCTCCTCTCCTCATCCCTCTTCTCTCCTCTCTCTTCTGTTTTCTCTCTCTTCTCCTATCTTCTCTCCTCTCCTCGTCCCTCTTCTCTCCCCTCTCTTCTTTTCTCTCTCCTTATCTCTCCTCTCTATCTGATTTTTATTTCTTTTGCATTGTCTTACCTTCACCGTCCATCCTGTTAACCTTCTTATTCTCTCCTTTTAATCGGTCTTCCTCTCTCTCACACACACATTCGGCCCATTCCTCCTTTCTTTTTATGTTTTATCTGCCCTCTTCCATCCCTCTCTTTCTTTCTCTCTCTCTCTCTCTTTCTCTCTCTCTCTCTCTCTCTCTCTCTCTCTCTCTCTCTCTCTCTTTCTTTCCATCAATCTATCCATTAATATCTTTCTTTCTCTCTTTCTTTCTTTCCTTTTTTTCCTCCACCTCTGCTATTGTGATTTTTTTCTTATACAATTTAATTTTCTCTTTGGCCTGCAGCCACCTACAGACATAAGTAAAGTATTTTACCCGCAATTCAATTTTTCTTTCACATTTAAAATCCTAAAATTGACAACCTGCCCATAGAGAACCACCAAACCTAATGAAGCCCGGCTCCTACAATTAGCCTTCTGTTCACTATTTTGCTATGGGCCACATTGTGCGAAACGTTCCCCTGCTCCGATCAATACCAGGGTGACCTGCTAGTCATTATTTTCTTGTGCATTTCAGCCGGCTGTAAACCGGTTGGCGTCATTCCCGAGGTCCAGTCCTTAATGGGAAATCACTGCGTCTCCTGTATAAGTGGCTCTTAGAAAATGGACCAGGAAACATTGTTCGGTAGTTGGGCTTGCTGTGTAAAGTCGTCATGAATTTATCTCGTGGTCGGATCCAGACTGAGTGCAAACTGAAAGAAAGCTTCATGACACACCTCCTTTCACTGTAAAACTATTACCCATTTATAGATTGTTACTAAATCTAAGGAGGTACAACTACTATGATGTACTTCTAGACTGGAGACCCAGCAGGTGTGCATACTCCAATGTACAGTTCCTTGAAAAAGTATTCATACCCCTTGAAATTTTCCACATTTTGTCATTATACAACCAAAAAACGTAAATGTATTTTATTGGCATTTTATGTGATAGACCAACACAAAGTGGCACCAGGAAAATGATAAATGGTTTTCAAAATTTGTTACAAATAAAGATTTGAAAAGTGTGGGGGGTACATTTGTATGGCGCCCCCCGGTGTCAATACTTTGTAGAACCCCCTTTCTCTGCAATTACAGCTGCAAGTCTTTTTGGGGATGTCTCTACCGGCTTTGCACATCTAGAGAGGGACATTTTTGCCCATTCCTCTTTGCAAAATATCTCAAGATCTGTCAGATTGGATGGAGAGCGTCTGTGAACAGCAATTTTCAAGTCTTGCCACAGATTCTCAATTGGATTTAGGTCTGGACTGTGACTGGGGCCATTCTAACACATGAATATGCTTTGAAAAGCCATTCCATTGTAGCTCTGGCTGTATGTTTCGGGTCGTTGTCCTGCTGGAAGGTGAACCTCCGCCCCAGTCTCAAGTCTTTTGCAGACTCTAACAGGTTTTCTTCTGTATTTGGCTCCATACATCTTCCCATCAACTCTGACCAGCTTCCCTGTCCCTGCTGAAGAAAAGCACTATGTTTTACAATGTGCAGTGTTAGTTTTCCCCCACACATAGCGTTTTACTTTAAGGCCAAAAAGTAAAATTTTGGTCTCATCTGACCAGAGCACCTTCTTCCACATGTTTGCTGTGTCCTCCACATGGCTTCTCACAAACTGCAAACAGGACTTCTTATGACTTTCTTTCACCAATGTCTTTCTTCTTGTCACTCTTCCATAAAGGGCAGATTTGTGGAGAACACGACTAATAGTTGTCCTGTGGACAGATTCTCCCACCTGAGCTGTGGATCTCTGCAGCTCCTCCAGAGTTACCATGGACCTCTTGGCTCTTCTCTGATGAATGCTCTCCTTGCCCGGCCGGTCAGTTTAGGTGGACGGCCATGTCTTGGTAGGTTTGCAGTTGGGCCATACTCTTTCCATTTTCGGATGATGGATTGAACAGAGCTCCGTGAGATGTTCAAAGCTTGGGATATTTTTATAACCTAACCCTGCTTTATACTTCTCCACAACTTTATCCCTGACCTGACTGGTGTGTTCCTTGGCCTTCATGATGCTCTTTGTTCACTAAGGTTCTCTAACAAACCTCTGAGGGTTTCACAGCTGTATTTATACTGAGATTAAATTACACACAGATGGAATTTTGAAAATCATTTATCATTTTCCTTTCACTTCACAATTATGTGCCACTTTGTGTTGGTCTATCACATAACTAACATCTAACTCTATGTCCACTTGGATGGTGGGGCTTTAACGTGGACTTAGGTTAGAATGTAGTGCGCAGGTGCCGTATAGAGCTGACAATCAGCTGTTCTTCTTCGGCTCTTTTCGGCGGCTCCCTTGTTGTTCCTACTGCGCAAGCGCACTACAGGGGGGTCCTTATCCGCCAGGGGAACCTTCTCGGCAAGACACCGGCTCTTTCCCTATGCACTGGTTTGACAGAGGGGGCGGGTCTGGGTAGCAGTCCCGCCAATACCTGACATCACACTCTCGATTTGACAGGTGAAGTTTTTCATCGGAGCTGCGCAGTGCACATCCAGCTGACTTGCTAGCCAATCCCTGGCTGTGCTGGGTGTGCATACTGCTGCAGGTCCTATTGAGACAGAAATTAGCTTTTAATCAATAGCATTATGGGGGACAAAGCCCCTGTATGGCGGGACGGTGGGACAAAGGTGTCAATGCGGGAATGTCCCGCCCGATCTGGGACTGTTGGGAAGTATGCAGGATGTGACCCAGAAGTTGATGACAGCATGCCAGGTCAGATTGGAGAGGTCTTGAAAAAGAAGGGTCAACACTGCAAATATTGACTCTTTGGATAAACTTAACATAATTGTCAATAGAAGCCTTTGCTACTTATAAAATGCTTGTAATTATACTTCAGTATCCCATAGTAACATCTGACAAAAAGATCTAAAAACACTGAAGCTGCAGACTTTGTGAAAATTCATATTTGTGTCATTCTCAAAACTTTTGGCCACGGCTGTATGTGCACTGGTCTTTCTGCCTTATCACTGTTGTTTGGAAATATAAACCTATTTCCAATTGTAGCACCCTCTAGCTAGTGTGCTAGTGCACATAGTTGTAAGGCCCCTTTCACACTGGGGCGGTGGGTGCGTTGGTGGTAAAGCGCCGCTATTTGGCCGCTAGCGGCCGAGAAAGGGTTAAAACCACAGGAAAGCGCTGCTGCTGCAGCGTTATGCCGGCGGTATAGCCACGCTGCCCCATTGTTTTTAATGGGCAGGAGCAGTGTACACACCCCTCCTTCACCGCTCCAAAGATGCTGCTAGCAGGACTTTTTTTAGCGTCCTGCCAGCACACCGCTCCAGTGTGAAAGCCCTCGGGGCTTTCACATTGGAGAGACAGCAGCGGCTCTTTCAGGGCACTTTGCAGGCGCTATTTTTAGCGATGTAGCGCCTGCAAAGCGTCCCAGTGTGAAAGGGGTCTTAGTGTAGGTAAATTTGGCTTGGCTAGCAGCCAAGCCTGGGTTGCATCTGGGTCAGGGATGAGTGTCTCATCCAGCAGCACCTCTGGTACCTCCCCCTGCTCTCTGAAACCTTGGAGAAGCTTCCAAAAGTAGAGGGTGGAGTCTAGGAGGAGCTGCTTGGAGAATTGATGAGGGCCCCAGCCAATCCCCAGCAAAGTGGGCTGGCAGGGGGTGGGCACCTCTTAAATACTCTTGGGTCATGCCAGCAGGGACAGTCGGGTGGGAGATGGAGTGCTGAGGAGGCTGCTGGTGGCCCTTGGGAGTGCCTCCTAGTCTGGGGGGGGGTGGGTGACTTCAGGTCAGGGGCTCGGGTGCTGGAGGGATCCTCTGACAACACATAGAGGTTATCCTTCCTGGATGCACGGGGGCAAGTGTGAGGACAGCGGGGAGAGAGTCGGCACATCCGGCAGTTCTCCAGGAAAAGTCAGCCGGGTGGCTGGTGAGTGTGACAGTCTAGGAGGACTAAGGGGAAGTAGCCAGGAGGGCTAGTGAAATGGGCAGCTGCAGCCGGGTGGCCTGGCAGTGCCTGAAGAGGTGGTGCTGGGATCAGTAGCCATGGAGATGGAAGCCGGATATTGACTTTTGCTACACAATCTAAGGGGCCCGTGGTCTCTGCCTGTAAAGGGCTTTCACTACAAGATCTGATCATTGCCTCTTTTGTCAGATCTTCTAAAAGTGTCCAGCTGAGTCTGTGTTCTTTTATTCCAAGCAACTGAGTGCTGGAGGAAGAGGGGGGAGCGTATATAGAGTGTGTATAGAGAAGTTGTTCCTGAAGAAGTTGTTCCAAGTCAAGTTTCCAAGTCATAATTTCTCTATTCCCTATCAAAGTTTAATCCCCTCAATAAAACATAAAAAAACGGGCACTGGACTGTTTCTTGACTCTGGGATACTGTGGAGATTCCATGTGCCAGGGTGGGGGATCCCCATTTACCAGCGACTCCTATGTGGGGTGCGCCTCACAATGTTTGCAATTGTATGTGATCAGAGCTAAATTGAGACCACTTATTGCCAGCAATATACATGTACATACTGCCTACTCAACTGTTTAAAGATATAAATAAATAATCCTAAGGGTAGCCACCGCATTCTAAGGGGTCGCAAGGAGGTGTTTATAACGAATTTAACTCTATAAATCTATACTACCATACCGCAATTGTGTGCATTGCACGCAGTTACAGCATGGCCCCATTAAACACAAAGGACAAATTTGACGGGTGGTGTCACCTGTCAAACTCTGCACATCAAATTTGTAGCTTTGCGACCAAGGCAACTGTACAAAGCCATCAAGCTGATTTGGGACAGTTTTGGTGGGTGGCCTAGGGCCCCTAAAACTACTACTCAGCCGTCGTAGGTGGGGTGTAGCGCGGTGCGCCCAAATAACACACTCGGTCTCAGTGCAATTAGAGAACTTTAGATTAAAATATTGCGGAAACAGTTCACAACTAACCCGATGGGAAGGTAGCCTAACCGGGAACACTTGCAGTCCCAACAGCTTGTAGAGAGCAGAATGCAACCAAACTGTCAGCGTCTGTACAGAGGGGAAGAATGTGGCCTGGCTGTCCTGTGCCCAGAGAAGTTGCGAGCCCTACGCTGTCCCTCCTCATCAGGAACCTCTGCCTGATGCTAACACTGTCCCTATAAGGTGGGGTACATGTCCCTACTCTTCAAACTCGCAAATGCATGCCAAACCTGGGTGCCAAGGCCTTAAATAGGCTCTCCCTGACCCAAGATGGCTGCCAGAGTCACATGGGGCGGCTGCTTTCCCAGTGACCAAGGAAACCATAGGGGAACTGTGTACCTCTTGGCTGCAAAAGAGCGCCACCTGCAGTGGAAAAAGTAGACTGCAGCTGGCTACACGCCTGTTTTTACTGAAGAGTGCTGGGTAGGAGCTGAAGAGTGCATAGCCGTGTGGCATTGTGAGCATGTTCACCTTCTCCTCACTGAAGAGTGTCCAGTGGATACTGGGAAGTGTTTAGCTATCCTGTGACATTGTCCATACTGACCTGAGCTGAAAATCCTAGTGACTGCATACTGTTTCCTTTGAGTGTTCAGATCCCGGGAGTACCCCATGCCACCTTGCATCCTCTCCTACCGTTTTCAGTTCCTATAAGCAATAAATTAAAAAAAAAAGACATCCCCTGGACTGGTTAATGAGCTGGAGTGAATGGACTGTTACTGTGGGCCTCTGCACTAGTTTAGGAAAGAACCAGAACCGGGGGTAGCACTACATGCACACTCAACAGCCACTTTATTAGGTACACCTTCCTAGTACTGGGTTGGACCCCCTCTTGCCTTCATTCTTCGTGGCATAGATTCAACTAGGTTTTGGAAACATTCCTCAGAGATTTTGCTCCATAATGACATGATAGCATCACGCAGTTGCTGCAGATTTGTCGGCTGCCCATCCGTGATCCCAATCTCCCATTCTACCACATCCCAAAGGTGCTCTCTTGGATTGAGAACTGGTGAGTATGGAGGCCACAGGTTATACCCACCTGGAGACCTGAACATCTTATGAAACCACATATATGCTGTCTCGGTGGTTCCTGTATAAATCATTGTATGGATGTTTCTGTATTATCGCGGTTTAAATCAACCTGGAGACCCGAGGACACTGTCTACCACTTGCATGCGGTCTCATTGGTCCCTTCAGAGGTCTATGTGTGGATACTTCCTTCTTTCACATATTACAGCAGGGTTTCTGAACCAAGTGCCCCGTGACGACGTCCTTTGTGGTGATGAAACGCGTAGGGCGAACGGCGTACTGACGTCACCGCGCCTTTGTCATGTCCCGCTTTGCACGGGCGTGTGTTTTTTATCCTGTTCTTATTGCCGGACAGCGTTTTTCTGTTTTTTGTTATGGAGATTGAGTCTTTCTGTTTGACCAATCCTTTTACCTAATAAATCTGGTTTTACCGATGGAGGAGCTTTTTCATTTTTCTTTCCGGGCCACTTACCCTCATTGAGACCATTCCAATTCCGGGTACAGCAGCAAGCCTCTCAAGTGGCGAGTGTTGGTCAGGGGTGGACTGACCATTCGGGCACTTGGGCACTGTCCGAGGGCCCCATGCCACTAAGGGGCCCCATCAGGGTTGCCAGCCTTAATAAAACCAGGGACAGTATGTAAAAATCTGTGTTTTTTAAAAAATCCCAAGATTATAACTGCCCCACCTCTCCAGTACCTTTTCAGTGTGTGTATGTGTATTCTGTGTGTGTATACTGTATGTGTATATTGTGTGTCTGTGTGTGTATACTGTATGTGTGTGTGTGTGTATACTGTGTGGCTCCATAATCTATTGCCTGGGGGCCCCATAATCTCCTATTACCCGGGGGACCCATAATCTTCTCCTATTGCCCGGGGGCCCCATCATCTCCTATTGCCCGGGGGCCCCATAATCTCCTATTGCCCGGGGGCCCCATGAGTTGTTAGTCTTCCCCGACTCTGTGTGGTGGTGGATTCACAGTTTGTGTCTCTTGAAGACTTGTCTCTAGGTGTCTTATATGTTCCATCAGCCTCAACATCTGACATAGACTGTTTATATATCCACTTATCCATATGTTCAGATTTATTCATTTACACGGTTTATCTTATAATTTAATTAGTTTGGACATTTGAAATCATCCGTTTGGTATCGACTGTTATTACCATTTTATTTTTTTCAATTATAGGTGGACATTTTGTAATTTATTTTTTACTGTATGGTGTAATACACTTCTTATTTTGTTTATTCCACAGTCATTTCTCAGTCTAGCGCAGCTTCATTTTTTCACATTCTCAACCAGGGTACCATGGAACTCTAGGGTTCCTCCAGAGGTTGCTAGAGGCTGCTTGAGAAATGAGCAATTTCTTCCTCTCAGATAAGTTCCCAATGACACCATTGCTCTTTTTGGCTACAGTAAGGAGGGGGGGGGGGGGGGGTAACTCTTCCCAATGACCACAAGTGTAAGGAGTATTCTTCCCACTGACCATCAAACTAATGGATCATGAGCTGTAGATATAGTCATTTTTAGCAGGAGTTCCCTGAGACTCGAAAGATATTTCAATGGTTCTTCTGTGTGGAAAAGGTTGCGAAAGCTTGGATTACAGTATAAATCCACCTTGAGACCTTCTTTTATATTTGTTTAAAGTTCTCGGGTAACATGTATAGTGCCTAGAAATTTGCTATTTCACCCAGCGTGCTGATTCCACTTTATGATTGCAATGATTATGCTTGGGAAATTCCACCAGCTAGGAGCCCTCTTTTGTGATCTTTGTCCTCCTTGAAGTTGGTCTGGAGGAGCTACAACCATATTGTCCTTATGGATGAACTGGATGACCTAGTTTACTTTTGATTGATTGTTCTACAGTTCACTTACTCCCTCAAGGATTTCCCTTCTCCTTGTGTTTCTACTTTGGACTTTTTTTGGTACCCCATGCTCATTCAACGTGAACGAGGACGGGGTAGAATCTGAGGGCTTCAGGGCTTGTTAAAGGGGGCTTCCATATTCCAATAGGCTACCCCCCCACAACCACTGGGGCAGGGTTGTGGGAAAGAGGCCCTTGTAAAACAAGGGCACAAGGTGCTTTGCAAGGGGGGAATCACACTTAGGCTGAGAACCAAGCGATCAAACTCTGCTGATCGCTTGGTTCTCAGTGCTCCTTGAGCAGAGAGCTGCTATGCCCCCCTCCCTTGCTCACTGTAGCTGGGGTGGGGGCGCCTGAATCGGGCTGGCAGCAGCTTGGTGAGAGGCTGAGCCAGGTGCCTGTCCAGGTATCTGAGTAGATTCCGACCACATGGTCACGAACTTTCCCCAGCCGGGACCGGCTCTGTGACATCAGTACTAGTAAAATAGAAAATTATAATAAAAATGCCATAAATATATCCCCTATTTTGTAGACTCTATAACTTTCGTGCAAACCAACCAATATCTGCTTCTTTTTTTTTTTACCAAAAATATGTAGAAGAATTATGTAGAAGAATACATATTGGTTTAAACTGATGAAGAAATTTGTTTTTTTACATTTTTTGGGGGGATATTTATTATAGCAAAAAGTTAAAAAATATTGTTTTGTTTTTGTTTTTTTAAATTGTCAGTCTTTTTTTGTTTATGGCGCAAAAAATAAAACCGCAGAGGTGATCAAATACCACCAAAAGAAAGCTCTATTTGTGGGGAAAAAAAGAGACGTCTATTTTTTTTTTTTGGGTACAACGTCGCTCAATTGTCAGTTAAAGCGACACAGTGCTGTATCGCAAAAAATGGCCTGGTCATTAGGGGGGAAAATCTTACGGTCTTTTAAGTGGTTAAGCTTTGACAATAAAACCTGGAAGCTGACTGGGTTCTATGAAGAGCTGCACCAGATCTAACATTTTATTTCTAATAAGCTCTTTTTTTTTTTGTACAGGTTCCTTGTGAAGCACTGATGTAGCACAACCATGTAAAATGCAGATCTTCGCTGAAACAGGTAAGACCACAAAATTCAATCCAAATGTTTTCATTTTTAACATATACATAATGGAGAAATAATCCTTTTTGATATTTGCTTGATGGTATCGGTTAAAGGTTACACACACACAATTATCTGTTGGATATAAACTGACTCGGGGACACACATAGCGTTTCTGCAGAGTGTCTCCAATTTTCATCCTGGTTTTCCAGATGGTTGTCCTTGTAACTGCATCAATATAATTGCTGGTAAATTTTGTCTCTCTCTCTCTCTCTCTCTCTCTCTCTCCTTCCTCTCCCTCTCTCTCCCTCTCCCTCTCCTACTCTCCCTCTCTCTCCCCCTCCCTCTCTCTCCCCCTCCCTCTCACTCTCTCACTCTCTCTCCTTCCTCTCCCTCTCTCTCCCTCTCCTACTCTCCCTCTCTCTCCCCCTCTCTCCCCCTCCCCCTCCCTCTCTCTCCCCCTCCCTCCCTCCCTCTCTCTCTCTCTCTCTCCTTCCTCTCCCTCTCTCTCCCTCTCCTACTCTCCCTCTCTCTCCCCCTCCCTCTCTCTCCCCCTCCCTCTCTCTCTCTCTCTCTCTCTCTCTCTCCTTCCTCTCCCTCTCTCTCCCTCTCCCTCTCCTACTCTCCCTCTCTCTCCCCCTCCCTCTCTCTCCCCCTCCCTCTCACTCTCTCTCTCTCTCTCCTTCCTCTCCCTCTCTCTCCCTCTCCTACTCTCCCTCTCTCTCCCCCTCTCTCCCCCTCCCCCTCCCTCTCTCTCCCCCTCCCTCCCTCTCTCTCTCTCTCTCTCCTTCCTCTCCCTCTCTCTCCCTCTCCTACTCTCCCTCTCTCTCCCCCTCCCTCTCTCTCCCTCTCTCTCTCTCTCTCTCTCCTCTCTCTCTCTCTCTCTCTCTCCCTCTCTCCCCACTCAGTCTGGACTGATTGATACATTTGCTCTGAGCATGAGGAACAGTAACACTAGGTTCACATCTATGGGGTTGCAGTAGATGTGGTTTTCACGCGCGTTTTGTGGTGCGTTTTGCATTTTTAAACATGCGTTTTGCTTTTTTTTATTCTTTTTTTTTTCTCTCTTTTTTTTTTTAAACATTTTTTTTTTATTGTTACATATGAAAAAGTATATGTTGGAAGGCAATATGATTTAATGTCATATTTCTGGAGTTTCTTTCTGGTTGATACAACCAAGCATTTGCTTTCCTGGGGGGTGGTCTGGAATGTCTTTGTAGCATTTCTGAAAGAAGAGATCAGGCCTCTATCAAAGCTGAACAGCTCCTGGCTGCGCACCGTCTGTTGCTATAACGCAAACTTGAAAGGGACCATAGCTGACGAGATGATTGAATGTCCTACTACAGAAGATCAAAAGATCAAAGGCATTGAAGATTGACCAGGATACATAGACATGGACAATGCTGCCCCTAGAGGCCAATACAGCAGGACAGACAGTAATATAATATACAGTGGAACCTCGGTTTGCGAGTAACGCGGTTAATGAGCGTTTCGCAAACCAAGCACTGAATTTCTAAAAATCCTAACTCGGTTTGCGAGTGTTGTCTCGCAAAACGAGGAGGATTCTGGCCAAAAGCGGTGTGCAGTACCGCTTTTGGCCTGAGGTGGGGGGCGCCGGAGCTGAGCAGAGCCGAAAGTCGCAGATCAGCGCCGTTCGGAAATGCACGGAAAGGCCCGGGGACAGTTCGGCTGACCTCGGAAAGGCTCGTGAACGGAGTCTTTCTGAGGTTTGCCGAGGTCAGCCGAAGTGTCCCTCGGGCCTTTTCGGCCGCTTCCGAGGCTCTCCGGCGCCCCCCGCCTCTGGCCGCATGCGGTATTGCATCCCATTGAAGTCAATGCGTAACAAATTATTTCCGTTTCCATTGACTTCAATGGGAAAACTCGCTTTGATATGCGAGTACATTGGATTACGAGCATACTCCTGGAACAGATTATGCTCGTAATCCGAGGTTCCACTGTATTGAGGAGGGCTGCCCCATAAATATGTGATTCGTCAAAAGTCTAAATGGGATGGCAATGGGATTATAAAGGACTGAACAAGTTAGAGAGCTATCTCTTTTTGCCATCTGAGCTCAGCCGACGACACAAAATCTCAAGGAAAGCATTGTGATAAGTATCTTTGATGTTCTTGTATTATATGTTCTGTTGGTATATGCTTTGTAATATCTTTCCTTAGTATTTTCATGTTAGCATTTCCTATTTTCTTGGGAAATAAATAAGACTTTGTTTTGTTAAGCAGTGTGCTTGGTTTCATAGCTAACCTTGTATTATTGTGATATCAACAGTAACGTGATCAGGGTTTTAATAGACTGGCTAACTATAGGAATAGACAAGTTAATACATAGGTGCAATAAATAGAGGGGATCTGTAACCACCCTTGAATAATATTTATTGTACCAATTACTTCAGTATACAATGAACATTTGAAAGTTGACATATTCACACATACTCGAACATACAGTGGCGTAACTAGAACCTTCAGGGCCCCGGTGCAAGAAACCATGGAGGGCCCCCCTGACCTCCGGCCAGGGCTCTTCCCACTGATCCCAGGGGCAGCAGGACCTGGATAGGAGGGGGAACAAATCCCCTCCATTTTCCTGCTGCAGCCACCGAATGCCTATCAGAGGGAGAGGAGGAGAAGCAGATTTTTAGTAGCTGCAGGAGAAAAATGGAGGGGATTTGTTCCTCTAAATGCCCCCCCCCCCCATCCAGGTGTTCAGGGGCAACGTGTGCTATTGCAATTGTGACCCCTGTAGTTATGCCCCTGGGATGAGTGGCAGCGGTGTTGGTGGGGGGTGGGATGAATGGTGGTGTGGGAGGGATAGGATCAGTGGCATCAGTGGTGGGGGATGGAATGAGTGGCAGCGGTGAGGGAGAGATGGGATGAGTGGCAGCGGTGGGGGGATGAGATCAGTGGCAGCAGTGGTGGTTTGGTGGGGATGGGATCAGTGGCAGCGGTGGTGGTGGGGGGATGGGATGAGTGGCAGCGGTGAGGGGGGATGGGATCAGTGGCAAGGGTTGTGGTTGGGGAGGTAGGATCAGTGGTAGGGGGGATTGAATGGGATGAGTGGCAGAGTTGGTGGGGGGAATGGGATCAGTGGCAAGGGTGATGGTTGGAGGAGGGTGGGATGAGTGGTAGTGGAAGGGGGGATTGGATGGGATGAGTGGCAGTGGTGGTGGGAATTGGATGAAATGAGTGGCAGCGGTGGTGGGAGGATGGGAACCGTGGTGAGGGTGGTGGCTGGGGGGGTGGAATGGGATGAGTGGTGGGGAGGGGAATGGTATCAGCGGCAAGGATGGGATCAGTGGCAGTAGTGGTCATGGTGGGGTGGATCAGTGGCAGCAGTGGTTTTGGTGGGGTGGGGGGTATCAGTGGCAGTAGTGGTGGTGGTGTGGGAGATCAGTGGCAGTAGTGGTGGTGTGGGTATCAGTGGCAGTAGTGGTGGTGTGGGGATCAGTGGCAGTAGTGGTGGTGTGGGGATCAGTGGCAGTAGTGGTGGTGTGGGGATCAGTGGCAGTGGTGGTGGTGTAGGGGGGTATCAGTGGCAGCAGTGGTGTGTGTGGGGGGGGGGAAATCAGTGCAGTAGTGGTGGTGTGGGGATCAGTGGCAGTGTTGATATAGAGGGATGGGTGCCACTCACTTGCAGATCACTTGGTTCCCCCTCCTTGCTGGGTCTTGCTCGGGCGAGCAGAGAGGATGGGCGGGGCCTGTGAGTGCAGGCGGAGCTGAAGAAGATGGGCGGGGATTGTGCCCATGAGTGCAGGCCTAGAGTATGGGCAGAGAGAATGGGCAAAGCGGGCGGGGACTGTGCCCCTGAGTGCAGGATGAGAGGATAGGTGAAGAGGATGGGCAGAGCCAGTGCAGTGTGCCCATGAGTGCTCTCGGGGAGGATGGGCGGAGCGGACTCCCCGTGAATGACTGTAGTGTACACCGTGAGTGTACACTACTGTACTATCTCCCAGGCGGCAGCGGGCCCACCTACAGTGGCGGAACCCGAGGGCCCAGTCGCAAATGCGGCTGGTGCCACCCTATTAATTCCGCCACTGCGAACATATTATTCCAAGAATAGAAATAGAATCACGACTTCTCAATCCTATACATTTCATATATTATCCCTGTAGCCATGGTGACGAGCACTCCTGACAAACAATCCACCAATCACCCTGCTGCCAGACCCCCATATATCATTTGAGACAATGAGCAGTCATTTGCGTAGTTTTGTTGCGTTTATTACGGGATACAACTTGGTTGGGGTAAAGGAAGATATGGGATGCCTATAGCACTTAGTGTATTGTCATCACATTGATAAGACGTTGATTAGCAGCTTTAGCCTTGAAATGATGCACCTCTAACATTCACAGTCTATTTCCTCTGCATATCTCCTATGCAGACTATTGCTCCTCCTCCTCTTCACTGACTCCTGCAGAATATCCCTCCTCTGAGTTCCTCTCTCCTTGTACAAATCTTCCACTGCAAAACTGTTAGATTACTGTTGCTTCACTTCCATTGAAACAAGAAGAGTTCACTCTGAATAATCCCAGTTTGCTGGTTGCACTTAAATGGTGTTGCTTCAGCAAATCAATAAGCCAGAGGCATGCAATTACTTCCCCCCCCCCCCGGTGGCTCGGTGAATTTGGTAGCTACACAGTTTTTTGGAAGGTATTACCGGAGTGCTTTACCAGGCCAGAGATACTCGGTACCTCTCCCCGAAGGCCTAGCACACAGTAATAGGCGGACTACTGTTCCCAGCCAGTCCATAACTGCAACCGCTGCGTTCCCCAGGTAGCATTCTGCACTACTCTCAACACTTATCCTTTTGCTTCTTGTACACTGACCTTCTCCAAAGGGCAAGCTCTGTGTTCCCCGGTCACAGAACTCTGCTCTTCTCAGTCCTACTGTTACTTCTCCTTCACTGATCTTCTCCTGTGTACAAGTCCTGTGTTCCCCGGTCACAGAACTCTGCTCTTGTCAGTCCTACTGTTACTTCTCCTTCACCGATCTTCTCCTGTGTACAAGTCCTGTGTTCCCCGGTCACAGCAGCTTGACACCAACTCCATGATGAAGATCTTTATCCAGGAATACATCCTAGTGACTCCTCCATCCCTCCTCCATGCTCGGCGCACCCCCCCCCCCCCCACGTGGGGACGCCTTGTGGCACCTACCTATAACTCCATTCTTTCTTCCTGCACCATCAGAATTCCTCCCTGGCAGCATGTGACCTCTTATATGGCAGCTTATATGGGAGGCCTGCCCCCTGCCAATACCGCATGGTAATTGGTCAGAGCTCCTCACATGAGCTGCCTGCCACTCAAACCTCAGATCCAACCTCTGTTCCAGAACAATCTTCCTGAAAGCAGGGGAGGCGCCTCTGAGTTAGAGCACAGGTGGCCACACCCACCACCACACTAAACACTCCCATTCTCAAATCAAAACACACAGGCCTGACTTACAGCACAGGCCTGTCTAAATTTTCCTACACTGATCTCTCAACCCAGAAAAATCCTATTCTAGCACCTACCTTCTAGTAGAGGGTGCTACATCCCTTTCACATATGACCTTAAACTCATGTAAGAATATGACACGGAACACAAAATAAAAACAAAGAATAATAACTAAAAAAAAAACCTCCCCTTAAACAAACCCAAACATGTTATAAGAGTGTACTCCCCTCCTCCCTAATTAAAGTCAACGTTTATTAATGTTCTTATATCAAGCCAAGGCTGAAGAAAAAAGGTCCTGGGAACCCCACAGAGTAACCCAGTAACAGAATTGCCCCCCCAAGTTCCTCAGATGTTGGACTCCACTCCTACCCTATCTATGGGTTTATAGCCAGAGTATCAGAAGAGTCTACCCATCTATACCATATTCTTCTAAATTTCTTTGGGCATCCTCTAGCCTCATATGTCATCTCATATAGTATAACTAGTTTTTTTCCAAGCTATTAATTCAAGAGTAGTAGTACATAGCCAATGTATCACTATTCATTTTCTGACCTAGAAGTAGAGGAACCTTAAGAAAAGTTTTGTGGCCATATCCCCTGTTTCATCTTCCAGAACCCCCAAGAGGCATACCAGAGGACAACATATATTTGGTAAATCAAATGTATCAGATATAAATTCAGTAACTATTGACCATAGAGGTCTAATTTTGGGACACTCCCAAAACATATGTAAAAAAAGAGGCACTGCTGGTTTGACATTTATGACACCTATCTGTATCCTATTTCCCCATTCTAAAGAGGCGTTGTGGCGTGTAATATGTTTGATGTAAGTACCTAATTTGTATCATTTTGTTCCTGGATGGAATACCAGTACTTATATAATTCTCCAGGACCTCAGCCCATATTTCCTCCGTCCGATCAGGCACTACCTTCATTCACCGTTCTCCTGCTTTATGGCATTGCCTATTCTCATTAAATGCTATTGCCGAATAATAGGTGGAAACCAACTTAGTATGTTCATCCTGTAACAAAAGCCCTTCTATTTTTGAATTAACAAGGGACATCGCATGTTAAAGCCGCACATACTGAAAGTGCCAGGTTTACACCATTCCACCTGCAATTGAGAGGATTTGAGCTTGTTTTTTTCTCTTTAACAAACTGTGTATAGCCAGTTGTTAAGGAGTGGGCCGGGAAGCCAGCCGCCCCGTCCTTAAAGGGGTAGTAAACCCAAATGTTTTTTCACCTTAATGCATTCTATGGTGTTGCAGCCCCCCCCCCCCCCCAACGCCCGTTTTACTTACCTGACCCCGATATTCCACTAGCTGGTGTCTCGTGTCCTGATTGGATAGATTGATAGCAGCGCAGCCATTGGCTCCCGCTGCTGTCAATCAAATCCAATGACGCGGCACCGGGAGGCGGGGCCGAGTCCTGCATTCTTTGTGAATGGACACAGATGCGGGACTTGGGAGTGCGCCCGCAAGGGTGTCCACCAAGGAGAGCGTTTCTACAACGTGGACACTTGATGCGGGGAGGAGCCACCAGCGCCGCTGAGGGACCCCAAAAAAGGAGGGTCAGGGCCACTCTGAGCAAAACTAACTGCACAGTGGAGCTAAGTATGACATGTTTTGTTAAAGGAGTTTTTTTTTTACAACCCCTTTAACAACTGTGGAATCATCAGCTGTCAGCGGGGAAGCTGAATGTAAAAACAAGAATTGCCGGCAATATAAAAGTTAGCCAAAAAATGGCGTGGGGCGCCCCCCCCCCCCCAATCCATACCAAGCCCTTCAGGTCTGTAATGGATTTTGATGGGAACTCCACGCCAAAATTAAAAGAACATTGGAGTGGAGGCCCCCCAAAATTCATACTAGACCATTATGCGAGCATGCAGCGCGGCAGGACAGGAAAGGGAGGGGACAAGCAAGCGCCCCCCTCTCCTGAACCATATCAGGCTCTGCCCCCCCCCCCCACGCAATGCACCTTGTCCCCATGTTGATGGGGACAAGGACCTCTTCCCCACAGCCCTGGCCAGTATTTGGGGGGATCTGCGGAAGGGGCTTTTGTTTGGAATGTTTAAGCCTCCTTTTACAAGGGGGCCCCAGGATACTGCCCCCCCCCCCATGTAAATGAGTATGGGGTACATAGTACCACTACCCATTCACCCAAAAAGTGTAAAAAGTGAGTAAAAACACAACATGAGTTTTTGACAAGTCCTTAAAAAATAAAAAAACCAATGTCCCCCGATTTAGATCCATCGCCAATCACGACACCTCTGGACCCAAAATTTAAAAAAAAAAAGGCTCCACTCACGCTGAAGGCTCCTGCCATCTGACAGTTCCTAAATAGGTAAGGGGTGGGTCCACCCGGCAACATCACCCGGTGGCACCCCTCCCCCCCGTGACATCAGCGGCCCAACATGCAGCGGTCAATGTCACATTGGGGGGGCGTTGCCACCAAGTGACGTTGCCAGGTGGCCCCGCCCTTTACCTATTTAACATTTGTCAGACAGCAGAGCAGGCAGATGGCGGGAGTCTTCCGCGTGAGTGGAGCTCTTTTTTTTTCGGATTTGGTGGGCATCTTGATTGACGATGGTCTACACTTTTAGTAAAGGACTTGTCAAAAACTCACGTCATGCTTTACACACTTTTTTTGGCGAATGGGTAGGGGCACCTACTCATTCACCTGGGGGGGGGGGGCGGTATCTAGGGGCCCCTTGTTAAAGAGGGCATTTAGATTTCGAATAAGCTCTCCGCCCGCAGACTCCCACAACCACCAGCCAGGGTTGTGAGGAAGAGGCCCTTGTCCCCAAAAAATTGGGGACAAGGTGCTTCTGGGGGAGCCCCCCTGACCAAAAGACCCCCCCATGTTGAGGGCATGTAGCCTTGTATGGTTCTGGAGGGGGGGCGCTCGCTCCTCCCCCCTTTCCTGACCTGCTGGACTGCATGTTCGGATAAAGGGGGGGACCCCAAAACTTTAGAGACAACATTTTTTACACCATTAGCGGGCAGCGATAAGATTATTTACTTCTATCATCTGGCTATTCACATGTATATGAAATGCCCCCACGTGTTTTTTTATGACTTTACATAGATATTGTTGATTCCCTTTAGGAAAGTAGTGTTTGCAGCTGTGAGTTAATTTAGGAGAGAGGGCAGTGAGCGGTGTGCAGCTGAATTGATATCTCGCGTTTATCTAGCCATGAATTGTTGTGCGTCTGGCATGAGATGGGGTGAGCGAGCTGTTACGACCTTTGTGAATAAACACGCCACGATGCGGAATCATGATGAGGAATATGAGGGATCATTACATCTAATTGAAGTGGAGGGAGAACACAACAATACATTTCCGTATTTCTAAGAATTAGACGGAACTAGAGGTGATCCTGACGGTTCCAATAGGGGAGAACTCTGAGCAATGCATGTGGAGGTGTAGATGTCCTCATGTACACCTCACACAGGATGCACCTGAAACCGCAAATCTGCCAGGAAAACATTGAATTCTCAACTTTATGCAGAAGAGCAACAACATTTTTTTTTATGAATGCCAACCTCAGCAGCATGAATGGTCTGGATCCTGTTCCCATAGAACCTTGAAAGCTCCACCACCCCACCAGAAGTTACTACAACTCTTCCTGGTCAATGGACTCTGGTGTTCTTTATGCAGTGACATCATTTTTGCTGAAGGCTGCGGTGGACTGACTGGATCAGTCATTGGTAATGGGTGGGTGATTGTGTGGATGAGATGTACCTCAGGTGGGGTGTGCCCAATGGTTGATACTGGCAGTGAGTTAGGGTTTAGGCTGCTGCCTCTTTGGTATGGCCTTGAAGAGGAGTTCCGCCCCCCCCCCCAAAAAAAAATATATATATATAAAATAAAAGTCAGCAGCTACAAATTCTGCTGCTGACTTTTACTATTAGTGCACTTACCTATCCAGGCATCCAGCGGTGTCCTCACCCAAGCTCATTCTTGAATCGGCTTTTGGGTGCTGGTGCTGGCGCCGCCATCTTGGCTAAGGGAAACCGAGATGAAGCCTTGCGGATTCACATCTGGTTTCCTAGTGCGGAAAACTGGGCTTGGAAGTGGGAACCTGTCAAAACCAGGTACCCACTCCCCCCCTCTAAAAAGTGCCAAATGTGGCAGTGAAGAGGGGGAGGAGGCAGACAAACGGAGCTTCCTCTTTTGGTTGGAGCTCCACTTTAAGGTTGTTTCCACATGTTAACTTGGAACAGAAAAAAGAAGGAGCCCCCGGTGTCCAAAAAAATACAAGTTTGATGGTAGATCAAGAGGCATTTATTGAAAGTGGTGACAAGTACATCAAACCAACGTGTTTCGGGAGAGAGGCTCGCCCTTCTTCAGGGCTATTGAACAAGTATGGGAAATATACAGAAAACCGATATATAAAAATAAGATCATAATGTTGAATATATAAAAGGAAACCACCAAACTTATTTTTATTATTTTATCTATTATGGGTACATATATAGCGCTTTACATATATAGTACATTCACGTCAGTCCCTGCCCTCAATTTAAGGTCCCTAACTCACATTCATACATACTAGGGCCAATTTAGACAGGAGCCAATTGACCTACCAGCATGTTTTTGGAGTGTGGGAGGAAACCCATGCAGGCACAGGGAGGACATGCAAACTCCAGGCAGGTAGTGTCCTGGTTGGGTTTTGAACCAATGACCCTGGTGCTGCTAGGTGGAAGTGCTAACCACTACACCACTGTGCTGCCCATGAACCTGTATTCTTTTGGACACAGGGCACTTTTTCACTATTCCAAGTCATTTGGACTGCTTACTCTTCCACTGCCCTTTAGTAGTCATCCTTCAACACTTTGGCCCAACAAGGGCTTCAGACCTTGTTTTGGTCTAAGTTCTCCTCACCCGTGCCCTGACCATGCATGGTCAGTTGTTCTACCTAGACGGTGTAGGAGCTACTCAATCCACCCCTTCTCTCTTTGCCATACGCAGACAAATTTCAAAGAAAGAAATTTATGAATAAAATTCAAAAGCAGTTATAATGAGAGTGCTACACCAATGGCTGTAGAGTCTAAGATGAACTTTATTTACTTCACAATGGATCAACAAAAGGTTTACCTGCCTTGTGTTAATCGAATTTTAGCAAATAAAGAATATGTCGGACTCTGCAACCATTGGTCTGGCACTTTCCTTACATCTTCTTCTTCCGAATTATATCCGGGGACCTCTTTAGAGTTTCTCAGCCAATGAAAGTAGGCTTACCAAAGCCATTGAGCTCCAAGAAATGACCTTGGCATCGCTGAACCCCAAAAGATCCAGTACATTTCTATATATAATTTTTAACTGGATTTGCATGGGACACTCTTTAGTGCCATGAGGCAGATACTGGGGGCGGAACCATAAACCAATCAGCCACACAAATGAGTGCAGCTCTGTAATCTTCGATACCACATTAAATATATGTATTGTGACCCGAATATCGGCCTCTTGCAGTCTCTGTACAGTAGTGCTGGAGTGGGAGAGAAAGAAACAGGACGAGGAGCCAATCCGTTCATGTGTTGGTAAGACAAATGCTGATAGGAGGAGAGAGCAGAATGACAGGGAGAGGAGTTTATCACTTTGCTACTTTTCCTTTCACTGTCCAGTCACAGGCTGGGGGCGGGTCCATGTCTGATTTTAGAGGAAGTGGGATGAATGATGCTAGCCATCAGACTGAGACCATCTAGTGGCAAAAAAAAAAAATACTACAGGGAGATTGAAGGTGAAAATTTTTATCAAAATGCTGGTTGTGTTTAAGCTTTTAATGGGTGATTTATTTTTGGTTGGCTTATACCCTTCACATATATATCAGTCATGCAAAACCTAATGCTGTACAGAAGAATTATTTTATAATTCCATCAAAGAATATGTAAACTCAAGTCCGTGCTCACCTTTCAACGCGACTTAAATAACTTCATATGGGCCAACTCTCCCCCTAGATTTTCTAAAACAGTGTTATACTCCTCCAGCACAAGTGGAGGCTTGGGCGCCCCAAACCTATGGAAATACTATCTGGCACAATGCCATATACACGACTCCAAAGTATCCTGGGTAAAATTTGAATCTGATTCAATCTGCCCCTACTTCCTCCCAGGCCTACTGTGGTCTAAGGGAGTCTCACTCTCTGATTTACACCCTCTAAATTCCTTGGTAGCTCAATCACTCCATCTCTGGAAAAGTTATAATACAAAATTTTCCTTATTTACCCAGGCCCCATTACAAGCAGCCTTTCTAGGAGATCCAGCCCCCCCCCCCCCCCCCCCCCCAGGCCTCACTAACCTCTCAGATTATACCTGGTGGATAACCTTGGATGTTCTCTTTTTATATAAACTGGTTGAGAACTCAGAGTTTATCTCCTTCCAAACCCTCCAAACTGCATAACTTGCCCCAAACAAAGAAATATTTCACTACTTACAGATCAAACCCTTTTATAAATCTCATTTTAAAATAGACACAATGGGGGTTATTTACGAAAGGCAAATCCACTTTGCACTACAAGCAGTGGTGTATTTAGGTTTTTTGCTGCCCCAAGCCTGACTAAACTTGTGACCCCCTAATTTAAATATGGCCCACCCCTTCCTGTCAAGGCCACACCCCATTCCTGTTTAATGCCCACCCTGTCATCTGTAAACCACACCCCTTCCTCTTGATGCTCCACCGTTTGCTCTTAGAGCTCCACCTCAACTGCAGTGGACTCCCTGCAGTTGGATTTTCAGGGGCTTGAAGACAGTTGAAGCTGCTCAGGCTGTTCAAAGCAATGAAAGGGCTGACAGCAGCCGCAGCCATCCTCAATGTTTACATGTAATCACTTTATGGAATGATTAGCTATGGTGAGGGTCAGATGACTGACCTTGGACACAAAGCTGTTTGTGCCATGGAGTGATCATCTGTCCCGAACCTCAGGTAATTGCTCCATGTGAGATTACATTGGAATACCAGTGGACAACTGCTGTCAGCCTGTCACCGGTTTGTATAGGCTGAGCGGTATGATTTTATGCGGGAGCCGGGAGGAGGGGCCTTTTTTTGTGCAGGTTGGGGGGAGTGAGCAGCTTTTTTGCTGCCCCCCCCCCCCGTAAAGTGTTGCCCTAGGCCTGGGCCAAGATACAGCGCTGACTACAAGTGCACTGCAAGTGCAGTCGCTGTAGATCCGAGAGGGACATGCAAGGAAAATAAAAAACAGCTTTTTAGCTTGCACATGATTCTGTGATAAAATCAGCAGAGCTTCCCCTCATTTCAGATCTACCCCTCAGATTTACAGCGACTGCACTTCCAAATGCACTTGTAGTGCAAAGTGGATTCGCCTTTCGTAAATAACCCCCAATGTCAAAACCATCTGTCTATGAGCATATCTGCTTAAACAATCCTAGAGGCAAGGGTCTCATCTCAGATATCTATACCCACCCGAACAATCAAATTTTCTCTACAGAACAAAGTGGGAAGCGGAGTGCTCTATGGAGCAATGGGGCCTTGAACTGGAATGACTGTATTGATAACTTGAAGAAATGCACAAGGTCTCTTAACATCAGGGAAAGCACTCTAATGCCATGTACACATTTTTGACCGGACGAGTCCGGCGGACAATTCAACCGTGTGTGGGCTTCATCGGACCTGCAGCTGACTTTTTCGGTCGAAAATCTGACGGACTTTAGATTTGGAACATGTTTCAAATCTTTCCGACGGACTCGAGTCCGGTCGAAAAATCCGTTCCGTCTATATGCTAGTAGGACGGACAAAAAAACGACGCTAGGGCAGCTATTGGCTACTGGCTATCAACTTCCTTATTTTAGTCCGGTTGGACTTTGATGTGATCGTGTGTAGGCAAGTCCGTTCGCTGGGAAAGTCCGTCGTAAGACCGCCGAACCGTCGGACCAGTCCGGTCGAAAAGTCCGCCTGTGTGTACGCTGCATTAGGCCCCATTCACACCTGAGTGTAGAGGTTTCAGGCAGAAAGTCACATGAATTTACCGCGATTTTTGGCGTGTTTTTTGCTGCGATTTTGTACAGGTCAAAAGGTCACCAATGTAAAAAGCAGAAAAACGCCCAAATCTGCCTGGAAAAAAAAAAAAGTTCCAGAACTTGTTTGTGCTTCAGGCGTTTTGGAGTGGAGATGTGAACCATCTCCATAGAGAATGATTGATTTTTTTTCCCCTCCAGCGTTTTGTAGCTTCAGGCTTCAAGCTACAAAACGCTGAGGTGTGAATGGGGCCTAAAACTTCAAACAAGATGATTACACCCCAGTTAAAATTCATTCTATTTTCCGCAGTGTCACCACTATGTTTTAGGGGTTGCCACTCTTCCGGTTCATTTCTCCATGTCTTTTGGGAGGGCTCACATATAGCTCCAATCTGGAGAAAGTACACCATTTGGTTCAGAATATTTTTTTTCTTGTTTTCCTCCTCTAAAACCTAGGTGCGTCTTATGGTCAGGTGCGTCTTATGGAGCGAAAAATACGGTAATTCACACTGTCTGTGTTGCCATCCATTGAGTGATCGCTCTACATTGGAAAACTCAATACATACCTCTCTCCCAAGTTAAACCCCCGGATGGACTCCATAAGCAGAGTTGAAATAAAATGTTCACACTCTTTACCATAATATGTCTTATTATGACAAAAAATGGTCCCCCCCCCCCCCCGGCTCGATCATCACACAGTGTTTGAATGCTCCCTGTGGGCTATTCAGAATTCTATCACCATCATCATGTCAAAACTGATAGACAGGTTTTTTTTTTTGCTCAAGTAATATAAACATTTTATCATTACTCTCTTTATGCACTGTTCTTTCTAAAAGTGTCAATTATTGTACAATCATACCTGTGTTCTACTACTCAAAATATTCCTGTACACTAGGATTTTATAAATATATTGCAGTATGTGATCTTATGTACCACATTTTGCATTTTTCTAATAAAAAAGTTTGTAAACAACAAACAAAAAAAGAATATGTAAACCCACCATTTCATATTCCTGATATGTACCTGCTGTACAGCCATTCACTGGGAAGACCAGTGTGCTGCTGTTTATCCTCCCCCAGCTCTCTGAACTTCTGGAGCTGAGAACAGAGGGAATTTGATCACTCTTAAAAAATGGGGGGAGAGGGTGAGGGGTATTTATAATGACTTTTATATGTATGCACAAATGTTTCGCCTTTCACTACTATTTTAAACCGTATGGGCTGTTTTAGAGGGTGAGGGTTTACATAGACCTTAAAGTGGTTCTATAGGCAGAAGGTGCGCAGCTCTTCCCCCAGCACTTATTTATACTTGCATGAGCCCCAGCTCGATCCAGCGATGTGCTTGAGAGCAGCAGCTCTCCCGGGTCTCTCTCTCCTCATTGGCTCACACAGCAACAGGGGCCATTGGCTCCTGCTGTTGTCAATCACAGCAAGTGAATCAATGAGAAGAGAGCAAGGGGTGGGGCAAATCTGTGCTCTGTGTTTAAATGGACAATGGCCATTTACAGGAGCACGGCTCGGGAGTGAGCCTGCTTTAGCGCCCCCATGGCAAGCGGCTTGCTATTGGGGGTGCTTGGCGGGGGGGGGAGCCCAGAGCGCTGGCGGGGGGAACCCAAAAAGGAGAGGATTGGGGCTTCTATATGAAAAAATATTGTATAACATGTTTGCTATTTAAAAAAAAAAATAACCTTTCGAACAACTTTATCTCCCGGCATTACCAGAAACTGTAATATCACTTTTCAGAGGGGTGACGTTTATAGATGGGGGCTGTAGACACAATTTCATTATTTTAGCGGCAACCTGCAATCTTCTGACCCCCCCTCACCCCTGAACACCATACAGTGCCGTATGTTGGCAAACACAGCTGCAATTAACTCAGAGAAGATCTAAGTATTTAAGGGTTGATGAAATGTGACTAATAATTTTATATATATATATATATATATATATATATACAGTGGCTTGCGAAAGTATTCGGCCCCCTTGAACTTTTCAACCTTTTGCCACATTTCAGGCTTCAAACATAAAGATATAAACTTTTTATTTTTTGTGAAGAATCACCAACAAGTGGGACACAATTGTGAAGTGGAACGAAATCTTTTGGATTTTTGAAACTTTTTTAACTAATAAAAAAATGAAAAGCGGGGCGTGCAAAATTATTCGGCCCCCTTGCGTTAATACTTTGTAGAGCCACCTTTTGCTGCGATTACAGCTGCAAGTCGCTTGGGGTATGTCTCTATCAGTTTTGCACATCGAGAGACTGAAATTCTTGCCCATTCTTCCTTGCAAAACAGCTCGAGCTCAGTGAGGTTGGATGGAGAGCGTTTGTGAACAGCAGTTTTCAGCTCTTTCCACAGATTCTCGATTGGATTCAGGTCTGGACTTTGACTTGGCCATTCTAACACCTGGATACGTTTATTTGTGAACCATTCCTTTGTAGATTTGCTGTATGTTTGGGATCATTGTCTTGTTGGAAGATAAATCTCCGTCCCAGTTTCAGGTCTTTTGCAGACTCCAACAGGTTTTCATCCAGAATGGTCCTGTATTTGGCTGCATCCATCTTCCCCTCAATTTTAACCATCTTCCCTGTCCCTGCTGAAGAAAAGCAGGCCCAAACCATGATGCTGCCACCACCATGTTTCACAGTGGGGATGGTGTGTTGAGTGTGATGAGCTGTGTTGCTTACATATCGTTTTGCATTGTGACCAAAAAGTTCGATTTTGGTTTCATCGGACCAGAGCACCTTCTTCCACATGTTTGGTGTGTCTCCCAGGTGGCTTGTGGCAAACTTTAGACGAGACTTTTTATGGATATCTTTGAGAAATGGCTTTCTTCTTGCCACTCTTCCATAAAGGCCAGATTTGGGCAGTGTACGACTGATTGTTGTCCTATGGACAGACTCTCCCACCTCAGCTGTAGTTCTCTGCAGTTCATCCAGAGTGATCATGGGCCTCTTGGCTGCATCTCTGATCAGTCTTCTCCTTGTCTGAGCTGAAAGTTTAGAGGGACAGCCAGGTCTTGGTAGATTTGCAGTGGTCTGATACTCCTTCTATTTCAAAATGATCGCTTGCACAGTGCTCCTTGGGATGTTTAAAGCTTGGGAAATCTTTTTGTATCCAAATCCGGCTTTAAACTTCTCCACAAGAGTATTACGGACCTGCCTGGTGTGTTCCTTGGTCTTCATGATGCTCTCTGCGCTTTCAACAGAACCCTGAGACTATCACAGAGCAGGTGCATTTATACAGAGACTTGATTACACACAGGTGGATTCTATTTATCACCATCAGTCATTTAGGACAACATTGGATCATTCAGAGATCCTCGCTGAACTTCTGGAGTGAGTTTTCTGCACTGAAAGTAAAGGGGCCGAATAATTTTGCACGCACCACTTTTCAGTTTTTTAATTGCTAAAAAAGTTTAAAATATCCAATAGATTTCGTTCCACTTCACAATTGTGTCCCACTTGTTGGTGATTCTTCACAAAAAATTAAAATTTTATATCTTTATGTTTGAAGCCTGAAATGTGGCAAAAGGATGAAAAGTTCAAGGGGGCCGAATACTTTCGCAAGCCACTGTATATATATATATATATATCAGTGATGGGCTTGTACCAAGGACGGTGAGGATACAGTTCCCACTCCACTATAATCAATCACCAGGTAGGGAGATACTGTGTACAACAATTAAAGGGTGACTCTGTAAAAAGAGGACATTCTCTTTTTTATTTGTTTCTTTTAAGTCTATATATGAATGGTCCTTGACAGCCAGTCCTGTTTGTTTTGGTAATATATTATCTGCTTTACCCCGAAGTCTTTTACATTGTTTTCTGCTTCTACAATAATCCGGGTCCTGCCTTGCCAGACTAATCATTTCCCCTGCCTATCCCCTGTGTCTGCCATGACACCTGCTGTGCCCATTATGAGGGGTTCCCATCATATGTGTCCTGAGTTCCCGGGTCTGTACACCTGCTGTGCCCATTATTAGGGGTTCCCACCATCCCTGTGCTGAGTTCCCAGGTCTGTATATCTGCTGTGCCCATTATGAGGGGTTCCCATCATATGTGTCCTGAGTTCCCGGGTCTGTACACCTGCTGTGCCCATTATGAGGGGTTCTCACCATCCCTGTGCTGAGTTCCCAGGTCTGTATATCTGCTGTGCCCATTATGAGAGATTGCCACCATCCCTGTGCTGAGTTCCCAGGTCTGTACACCTGTGCCCATTATGAGGGGTTCCCACCATCCCTATGCCAAGTTCCCGGATCTCTTCGTCTGCTGTGCCCATTATGAGGGGTTCTCACCATCCCTATGCCAAGTTCCCGGATCTCTTCGCCTGCTGTGCCCATTATGAGGGGTTCTCACCATCCCTATGCCAAGTTCCCGGATCTCTTCGCCTGCTGTGCCTATTATGAGGGGTTCTCACCATCTTTGCTGATTTTTTTTGTTTTTTTTTATATAATGAAGTATGTAACAGGTGGACACACAAAGGTGGGTTAGGGCGCCCAAAACTTCCAGGTGTCCAGGAGCAGAATCAGGAAAAACGATGGGGACAGCTCACTGTGGGAACATCCAAGACATATAGAAAGCCAGGTGATTATTTATTTCTCCAGGCTCTAGCCCAAATCATCAATTTTGGGTGGACTGACCATCTGACCCTTTAGGTGAATGAAGATGAATAGTTGGCAGAGAACGCAGACATGGTCAAACCTCTGGAAGTAATTGTATAGAATACTCACCCACAGAAATTGTTTCATTATTCTCGACAATGATACACTCAGAGGAAACATGGGACCAATGAGACTCTGCATGCCCGAGTCCTTCCTCGCAGATGGATTCCCTTTGAAAGAAGTTCTAAATAATCGGAGCGGAGGCTCAGCTGGCGTACAGACGATATTGATTGCCGCCCGGCTTTCACCGCGCGCCCAGCGGTATTTCCTCTGAATGGATTTCTGTGTTCAGGAAATTGTTACAGCGTGGCATAATGAAATAAACTAATTCTGCTCAAGGACAGCGACGTCCAGCGAATCTTCATCCCGAGAAAGTAATTAAAGTTCGTTTTGATCGCAGTTCCCAAAGGCCAACTCGTAAGTGATGACCGTCCGATTGGACAAATTGGCATCCTTCGGGGGGGGGGGGGGGGTTTGTGCGCTGTGGGCGACAAACATTGTCTGCTAGAAAAGAATCGCACATATCGTAACATTTAGGAGGCCCTTGAAATCAGGATCAGTTTCCGTTAGCGTCTGCAGGGGGCATAGTGGGGCTTACAGTTCCATCCAAGATGGTGATTCGCTCTCGTCCCCCTAATCCAGTATTTAAAAATCTCCATAGGCGACTCTTTAAAAGTCTTTACAGGTTACGAGTTTAGAGTTACACATGAGGTCTGGTGCTAGAACTATTGCTCTTGCTATAATGTTTGCGGCAATATCTCACATGCGTTTTGCAATCACCATTTCCATATGCGTGTATGGCCAAGGTATGCGTTCACCTTTGCGCAAGAACAGGGGCGCTTTTAATTTTTTTTTATAACACTTTCTCTTTAAAAAGCTGTTATCAATTTTATTGCTCTAACTAGGGATGAACAACATCCATTGTAAAAGCATGGGCCATGACAGGTCCTCTTTATGGACAGATGTGGCATCTGTTAGACCCCAGATCGATCCTGTGCCCTCAAAAGCATCTGATTAAACCGAGATCGGCTTGATCAGATGCTGTTACAAGCTGGCCGGTAGCGGCTGGGTTGGGGTTTACTAAAGTTCAGAGCTGGATGACTCATCCAGGCAGATTTCTTGTACACCCCCGCCCCCCGTTCTGGAATATTGGAGAATGTTCTAGAAACTAGAGGGCAGAGGCTAGGAGGGTTGTCCTGCTTAGCCAATCCACGGGCGTTGGCCCTGGCAGGGGACTAAGTGAGTCCTTAAATACAATACAGGCAAGTCTCTGGGGCCTCCCCCTGGTTCTGGGAGTTTTGAGAAATTTCTACTTGATTTGATTGTAGCTGTATTAGTGCAATTGTGACAGAGAAAATTGAGTACTGTCCGTGATACTTTTTTATTTGCACTAACATACAATTTTTCAGGACAAACTTTCGGGGGAAGGCCCCTTCTTCAAGGTCCAAGCAGTACTGAGATTTCTAGAAACTGGAGGGCGGAGGCCAGGAAAGTTGGTCTGCATAATTAGGGGAGCTTAGCCAATCCCCAGGCAGTTGGCCTGGCAGGGTGGATGAGCCAGCCTTAAATTATGGATGAGTCATGCCAGCAAGGGAGTTGGGTGGAAGATTGAGATGAAGTACTGAGGGGGACTGTCGGCGGCCCTCAAGGGACCCCTGCCTGGGAGAGGCTCCACCCTGGGCTGGGCTCAGGTGGCTGGCCTGGAAAGATCTTACCACAGGAAAATTTGGAGGAGGCTTTCCCGAGAGGCAGCGAGAGCCAGGAGAGGGCAGTGTGAGTACTGCAGCATGGGACAAGGCACATACAAGGGGAGAGACTGCCATAGGTAGCAGGTCTCTCAGGAAAATAGCGGTGTGCTTAAATCTTTTCTACCTTGCCCTGGGAGATCTCCAAAGAGTCAGTCGGGTAGATTGGTGAAGAAGCAGCCAAGTGGGCTGGTGAAGAAGCAGCCAGGTGGGCTGGTGAAGAAGCAGCCGGGTGGCCTGGTGCAGAAGCAGCCAGACAGGCTAGCATTTCCTGCAGAAGGTAGAGCTGGGATCAGTGTCTACAAGGAAGCTGGAGGTACTTCAGGAGGTTGTCCACAACCAATCTGTGCTATTTCTACAAGGGACTGAGAGTTCCTAGCCTGTAATGAGCTTGTGAAGAATCAGAGTGGAATCAGTATATAAGGAGGAAGTTGTCCCTAAGTTTGTTGCTACCAAGTTGGGAATCCCATAATTCCCCTACCTATCCAAGTTATTACCCACTAATAAAACATTAAACCCAACTCAAAGACTGTTCCTTTGTGTCTGGATAAAAGCTGGAAAACGCTTTTTGCCTGGCTGTGCAGGGATGGGGAACCCAATCATCTGCAACCCCTACGGGGGTAGTGCTACATAAAACAACCCCAATGTTTGTCGAGATGATCGGGGAATTTCCATTCCTCCTTCATCTCTATGGTCAACCGATGGAACGGGAGAGCCCAGGAAGGCAGCGGGAGGCAAGAGGGATCCCCTTCCGACACATGTAAAAGCAATCCAGCAGCTCTATAGCCACTCGGATCGCTTTTACATTATTCAGCGTTGAAAAATATATATCAGGGTCATGGCTGCAGCCATGGCCCCATTATTACTACTTTAACCAGAGGACGTACGGGTACGTCCTAATAGACATGTGCAATTTGTTTCGTTCCAGATACAAATTCGGACCAATTTTTGGTTATTCGGAGATTCGGATGTATGAATGAAATAGTAACAAATAGTAATGAATTTTGTTGAAATTCATTAAAACTTGTTTAGTTTATTAGTTTTCTAATGAATTCCACATTTGCAGAATGATTAGAATTTGGATCAGTCGAAAAATGATAGACCGATTTGCATTTTGTGTGAAGAATAGCTGGTTGTTAAGCAGCCGGCCGCCGCATCCTTAACAACTGATGAGTCATCAGTTGTCAGCAGGCTTCCCCGCTGACAGCTGAGATGTAAAGAAAACAATGCCAGCAATAGAAAACAGCGTGCCCCCCCCCACTCAGTACCAGGTCCATCGGTTCTAGTATGGATTCTAAGGGGAACCCCATGCCAAAATGTTAGAAAAAAACAACGTTGGGTCCTCCCCAAAATCCATACCAGACCCTTATTCGAGCATGCAGCCCTGCAGGTCAGGAAAGGGGGAGGGGCGAATGAGCACCCTCCCCTCCTGAACCATACCAGGCCACATGCCCTCAACATGGGGTGGGGGTGGGTGCTTTGGGGCGGGGGGGCTGCCCCAAACCACCCACCCCAAAGCACCTTGTTTTTTATGTTGATGGGGACAAGGGCCTCATCCCCACAACCATGGTCAGTGGTTGTGGGGGGTCTGCGGGAGGGGAACACTTAAGAATCTGGAAGTCCCCTTTAACAAGGGGGCCCCGAGATCCTCCCCCCCCCATGTGAATGAGTTTGGGGTACATAGTACCCCTACCCATTCACCAAAAATGTGTAAACAGTGAATAAAGACAGTAAACAAGTTATTGACAAATTTCTTCATTAAAAAATAAAAAACAATGCGGATCAATCTCACGCCACCTGCCGCACCTCTAAACCTAAAAAAGAAGAAGAAAAAAACCCTCCGGCCTCGTCGAACACTCCACATGGACTGCCTGCTCCTCTGTCTGACACTTCTTATATAGGTAAGGGACAGAGTCACATGATGACATCAGCGGGGGGCCCCGTCCCTTGTGACGTCATGTCCCAATCCTAATGGTGGAAAGTGGTTAAATATAGCAATATTACTCTATATGAAGCTTTTTGGCATTCTTTGGATGATTACGAGTTACTGTGGAGCAGATGTGGCTTTTCAGTCTATGGATGTACAACTTATGCCTATTCGACCTTCCTATGACTTAGGGGTCACCATTGTTGTTGAGTGTGGTTTTAATGGCTGGACCAGTAGGTGGTGATCATCACTTGGTGTTCTGAGAAGAAGAGGATTTGGGGATTTTGAGAGCAATATTATTTAGTTTGCACTTTTTTTATCATGATTACACAATGACTGGCTGTACACATTTTTGTATTGAAGCTCTGCTCTGTAAGTTGTGATGTAAAGAAGGTCCGTACACTTCAAATTTAAAAGTATAAAAAATTGTAGATTTGCACAATTGTGTTCTGTAAGCTTTGAATAATTTCACAAATTAGGCCTGAACCTTCCCGAAATGGTGTTCCCATCAGGTATCCCCACAGGGGGGTGCACTTTCGTCGCAGTGTCCTGGGGAAGGGGCAGCGAGCGCCATTCTACAGCTTCACTTAAAGCCTTCCCTCCATTCACCAAACTACATTTTTCTAAACATTCCCTAGATTAATGTTTGCATTTAGCATTTAATAGAAAGCATTTTGGTTTGAAGGTTAGATAAACTATGTGATTTCAAAGCTCAAAGCACCATAAAAGGCTCAATTCTGTGTTAGAGATGAGTTTGTATTTTTTTATTGTGTAGTTTTCAAAGTTGGTATGAGTGTGAGAATAGCTGGTTAAGAGTATCTAGGGCAGTGATGGTGAACCTTGGCACCCCAGATGTTTTGGAACTACATTCCCCATGATGCTCATGTAATGAAGTTCCAAAACATCTGGGGTGCCAAGGTTCACCATCACTGATCTAGGGTATGGTTTGAGATCTTGTTGCCCCATAATATTCCTCAAATTTATCTCTAACGCGCCCCCACACGCTTCTTTCATAGGTGATCCAAAATTCTTTCCAAACCCTCACGAAACAGGAGAATTCTCATGGTGGATTAACAACAACTTGACATCCCTCTATAATTTCATTGAAAACATCACCTTCACCTCATTCTCTTCACTAAAAAACAGATATCAGATCCCCAATTTTGAATTTACTAAATTCCTCCAAATTAGACACTTTTATAACACATATTCCCAAACAAACGAGACAATGCCACCCACATTCTATGAGAACGTATGTCTGAAATCACCAAGAAGAACATGACTGATATCAGAAATTCTAATCTAGTTAATAATATTCAAGATAAACTCCCCTATATGCACAAATGGGAGCAAGGAGTGTGATATTTCATTTTCAACAGAAAACTGAGACAACTGTATTAATAACTTACGCAAGAGAAAGTACATTCGATCATGTGCGCTCGATCAGTTGAATAAAGAGAGAGTGGGTAATTAGAACTCTCTTTCACATCGAGTTTATGTGGAAGGGTACTTTTGTGGCACAAGGACAGTTGAAGTGTTCTTAGATAAGCTGCCTGTGGATGGCTTGCCAGCTCATGACAGGCTAGAAGTAACTCTGTGGAAGGCAAAGACAGAAGGAGAGCAGCGCCATCTAAGTGCAGCATTATAAAGACATTTTATTCCATAAAAGACAATTGGTAACTCACAAGATGTATGAGATCTCAGCACATGTGGGTTTAATAGACACTAACTCAGGTTGAACTGGATGGACTGGTGTCTTTATTCAACCTTACTAATTATGTAATAATGTGGTTCATCTACTTGTTTTTTTTTTTTTTTTTAAGCCCATGGCGTGTGAAACACACTCAAAAACTTCACCCGGTGCCAAAAAAATGTGCACACACATAAAGAGTGAAACAAGAACGTGCAACGGGTGTACACAAGCCCTCTAAAATCAGAGGACCTTGCCCTGATCCCGCAGGGTGCGAGGCTCCTGACGGGGACTGGGGTACTTCACACTTGGTCCATCTGGTCAAAACCAGACGGACCCCTTTCTCTGGAGGGTCTGTCGAAACAGACCCACCCATAGTACTCGGTGGGACTCCCCCGAAGGGAGACCCCATGAGAGAGGGCGAACTAAGCCAGAAGGCCATGTCCAGCCCCTCCCAAGACTTTCAGGGCAGGCCTGAGGACCTACACCCTACCAGTCACGCATGCAAAAACGTGTACAAACATAAAAATACAAAAAGTGACAAAACAAAGGGCTTAAATAGAAAAAAGTGGGGGAGAAGGAAGTGGAGAGGAGAGTGAAAAGTGGTCATTGTGTGAGACAATGACCAGGCCCTCCGGCCAGGAATAAAAAATTCCTCTGGACCCAGCCAAAAGGCCCAGCCCTGGAGGCAGGTGAGAAAAAAGCATGTGGTGAAGTGACAGTGGTGCCATAAATCAAAGTGACTCTCACTCACAGTGATTGTACAGCACCCCTATATTGCCACTCCAGGGGCACACACACCATAGGCTTTCTTTCCAACTCTGGCCCACAGCCAGACCAGCACAGCCTCCACCCCTACCACGAAGGCCTGGAGTTCTGAGAGCTTAGGGAGAGCCCCTACTCATAGGCTCAACCACCACTCCCGTGACTCCGGCCTAGCTGCTCCCCCCCGGTGCTAAAGGGGGACCAATGTTCTTTCCCAAAAAACTGCCAGAAACAGAGACCACACAGCTCCATACCAGAAGGCCAGTGACCCAACCCTTCAGTCAGCACCCATCCTCACCAGGAGCACCCTTCTAGACAGCTCAGACTCGACCATTGATCGGCCCCCAGTATCTCTCGGGCAGCACGATATAGTCCCTGCTGAGACTGCCCTTCCAGGCACAATTACACCATTGGATTTGCATAGCTCTCCCCTGTGGGAGTAGCACAGCGCTTCCTCTGGCAACTGATAAGAACAGATACTACACTTGATCTTAGCCAAAAGGGTTCAGCCACTCATGGGGAAGACGATCTTCTCACTGGTAAAGAGGCAGCTAATGGGTCCAAGGACGACGGTGGTTCCCAGCGCTTCCAGACACTCAGGGCGGCTCACAGACAGCGGTGTACGTCGCTTCTGGTTGGAGAGAGAGAGCGGGGAAGAGCGTGCACTCGGAGCATGCGCGCTCCTTCATCAGGCTACGACTGCGGCCATTTTGGAGGAGGTATATATAGTCTTTTGTGGCCAGGACTAAGCAGGCGTTCGTTACCTTGGCAAACTTTCAAGGTGGTAATTAGTGGATCATGGGGCACTGGAGTGTCAGATTAACTCGTTAGATACCATCATGGTAATCTAATAGCAATTCTAATAAAAACTATCGTGTTCTGGATGGTTGCGAATGAAACAAGGTTTTACAATTATGATTAGAAACAATGAACCAATCAGTGAGTATTGAGACAATGATTATGGGCAATTTATATGTATATAAAAGTGGAGATAAAAATAAACTAAATATAAAGATGAAAACAATAATGACGAACTGGAAATTAAAATAAAAATAATAATACAAATAAGTAAAAATAAATAAAAATAAAAATAGGTTTAAATGTGGAAAATAGTTACATGGAATGGAATGTGGACAGGGAGAGGCATAAGGGAGAGAGGGGAAAGAGGAGGAAATTGGAAGGTGAAAGGTGGAGGGGGGGGGGGGGTGTAGGGGCGGGGAATCGAGAGGATGGGAAAAAATGGATGGGGGGAAAAAAAAAAAATCCTCTAATAGTAAGTACCCAACGTACCTTACCCCCATGGTCAAATTGGTCATCCTCTATTCTTTCACTTCCTTTCCCTAGTGACCCCTAGGGCAGATAAGATAGAACACAAAGAACCCATAGCGGAGGAGAGCAAAAATAATCCCAAGAAATTCTTTAAGTATATAAACAGTAAAAAAGGGAGGACAGACCATATTGGCCCCATAAAGAATGAGGAAGGACATCTGGTTACAAAGGATGGGGAGATGGCAAAGGTATTGAATTTATTCTTCTCCTCAGTCTTCACGAGGGAATCGGGGGGCTTCAGTAACCAAAACTGCAGTGTTTATCCTCAGGACACATCACAGGAAGCACCTCCATGGTTAACAGAGAACATAATTAAAATTAGACTTGGGAAACTTAACATTAATAATTCACTGGGACCAGATGGCTTGCACCCGAGGGTACTTAGGGAACTCCGTCAAATAATTGCCAGACCATTGTTCCTAATTTTTATGGACAGTCTACTGACTGGAATGGTACCAGCTGATTGGAGAAAAGCCAATGTAGCACCAATATTTAAAAAGTGCCCAAAATACATCCCTGGGAATTACAGACCAGTTAGCCTAACATCAATAGTATGTAAACTCTTGGAGGGGATGATAAGGGACTATATACAAGATTTTAGTAATGAGAACGGTATCATTAGCAGTAATCAGCATGGATTCATGAAGAATCGTTCTTGCCAAACCAATCTACTAACCTTCTATGAGGAGGTGAGTTGCCATCTAGATAAAGGAAGGCCCGTAGACGTGGTGTATCTGGATTTTGCAAAAGCATTTGACACCGTTCCCCATAAATGTTTACTGTACAAAATAAGGTCCGTTGGCATGGACCATAGGGTGAGTACATGGATTGAAAACTGGCTACAAGGGCGAGTTCAGAGGGTGGTGATAAATGGGGAGTACTCAGAATGGTCAGGGGTGGGTAGTGGGGTCCCCCAGGGTTCTGTGCTGGGACCAATCCTATTTAATTTGTTCATAAACGATCTGGAGGATGGGATAAACAGTTCAATCTCTGTATGTAGAAAAATGTAAAATAATGCATTTGGGTGGCAAAAATATGAATGTAATCTATACACTGGGGGGAGAACCTCTGGGGGAATCTAGAATGGAAAAGGACCTGGGGGTCCTAGTAGATGATAGGCTCAGCAATGGCATGTAATCCAACTTGCTGCTAACAAAGCAAACAGAATATTGGCATTAAAAAGGGGACCAACTCCAGAGATAAAACGATAATTCTCCCGCTCTACAAGACTCTGGTCCAGCCTCACCTGGAGTATGCTGTCCAGTTCTGGGCACCAGTCCTCAGGAAGGATGTACTGGAAATGGAGCGAGTACAAAGAAGGGCAACAAAGCTAATAAAGGGTCTGGAGGATCTTAGTTATGAGGAAAGGTTGTGAGCACTGAACTTATTCTCTCTGGAGAAGAGACGCTTGAGAGGAGATATGATTTCAATGTACAAATACTGTACTGGTGACCCCACAATAGGGAGAAAACTTTTTTGCAAAAAGGGAGTTTAACAGGACTTTGGGCCACTCATTAAAATTAGAAGAAAAGACGTTTAACCTTAAACTACGAAGAGGGTTCTTTACTGTAAGAGCGGCAAGAATGTGGAATTCCCTTCCACAGGCGGTGGTCTCAGCGGGGGGCATCGATAGTTTAAAAAAACTATTGGATAAGCACCTGAACGACCGCAACATACAGGGATATACAATGTAATACTGACATATAATCACACACATAGGTTGGACTTGATGCACTTGTGTCTTTTTTTCAACCTCACCTACTATGTAACTATGCATTGAGGTGAAAAGCCTCTTGCAGTGCAGCAGCCCCCCAATGCCCCCGTTTTACTTACTTGAACCCTCTCTTTCTCACGCCAGGGACAAGCACACCAGATCTAGCCAGTGTCTCGTGTCCTGATTGACTAGATTGAAAGCAGCGCAGCTATTGGCTCCCGCTGCTGTCAATCAAAGCCAATGACGCGGGCGCTGGGGGGGGGGCGTGGCCGAGTCCGGCATTTGTGTCTATGGATGCAAATGCTGGACTCGGGAGCGCGCCCACAAGCTAACCCCCTCGGGAGAGAGCTTCTCCTAGGGGGTTATCTGATGCGGGGAGGAGCCACGAGAGCCGCCTGGGGGACCCCAGAAGAGGATGTTCGGGGGCCACTCTGTGCAAAACGAGCTGCACAGTGGAGGTATGACATGTTTGTTATTTTAAAAAAATAAATAAAAACGATCCTTTACAATCGCTTTGAATAATTTTTATGCTTTAAACCCAACCCCAGCCAAAATGACGAAGATTTGATGATGTTTTCCACATCATAAAACTGACCAAAAATGAAGAACAAGCATACGTAATTAACGATTAGGCTCTTAGTGAAACGCATTTGGGGGCGTGGCCTGCCGGGAGCCCAGGCTGAGACTGCCATGCATTCAAATACCAATGGGCCTGCATTGATGTGCGGCTTCATGGGATCCATCCTTTGCTCAAGCATACATAATTCCTAATTTTAGCCATTCTACTTGTTGACAGTAATCCCTAAAAGTATTATAACTTCTTAATTTGAGAAGGGTGATGAAAACTTACAGCAAGGATGTATAAACCTTATTCAGTTTATTATGCAGAGTATAAGAGAAAACTCTCTTAGATGAGGGGCTAAATTAATCTTGTTTGAAGAACACAAGGTGTATAAAAGCAGCTCTGATAAATAGGGAAGAAACTCTTGAGTGAGTAATAAATCTGGAACAAAACACTGCGAAGCAAAGAAAAAGTACTTGGTAGATTGAAGGATAATGAAAAGAAAAAGGTTCTCGAATGCTGGAGTATTTTTGTTGTATGTGAAGTACTGCAAGTAAAGGAGAAAAAGAGAGTGTTCAAAATGAAACTTGTAAGGGTAGGGTGGTGGTTGTTTGTCATGTTCCTCCATGTTGACAATTAACTCAATGGGCGCCAAGTGTGGGTGTCACACAGGTGGCCTACCCCGGGCTGTGTTCTTCTGGGCTACGCTAGGCACCTTGTACGGGGTCTCTTTACCACACACATGGGGTACCCCTTGTTTTGTGTCGTCTTTGTCAGTGCTCCAGGACAAGGCTGAGGCTGCCGTGGGAGAACACTAAACCTTAAGACGGACCTCCACTCTTAGAAATTAATGTACACCATGGCAATGCAACTGTTCTCCAGTTAACTCTCGGTTCCCTGTGCCAATGTTCACCTTCTTTTTCATTTGGAAGGGACACACTGAGCCAATATCCACATTCACCTGTGCAGCGTTTTCCACTACTACTCCCCAGTAGCGGAGTGGGCCCCGTCATATGCTTAACTCTTGATCCTCCCTACCTCTATACAGGATGTGAACCTCTGCAGTACTATCCGCTCTCGTTGCTATGAGAGCAGGGGCTAGCGGTGGTTATTTTCTTTGTGGGGGCAGCAAACAGTAACACCCCCCGGTCGGCGGGTCTGGTGCACTGAATCACCCCATGTAATCAGCGCTTCCACCGGGCTCTCTTTTAGCGGCGGCGGTGGCTCGCCTTCAGTTTGCTCCCTCCTGGATCTGGCTTCCCTATCCTCCCTCCTTCCCCTACTCTTTACGGGGGGGGGGGGGGTCGGGGCAATAGGGAGTCTTCTCTTTTTGCCCAATCACAAAACGGGTCTCAGACCTGCTTCTGACTGGCCCGATTGCTGGGTGGGCTCGTAGCGCAATTCTCTGCGCTCTGAGTCCAGCTTTTTTGAAGCCTATTAGAGCCTATGGCTCTAATCATGTGCTTCAAAAATACACCCCCACCGCTGTAATTCAGGCACCCAGTGTCCAAAAGGGGTACGACGCCTGAATAGGGGGTGGCAGCGGCGGCCGTGGATAGATTCATGCAATGCATGAATCTATCCATTACTCATACAGGGGGTGGCTGGAGAGGGGGGGAGGCACCCGGCCGCCCCTAATGGACGGGCCGCCCATTAGACAGGCCGCCCATGAGACAGACTGCTGACAGAAGGAGTGCCGACAACATCTCCAACGCTGCTAGAGGCCATTCCACCTATAACAGGTACATGCTATCTACAGGCTGCTTGTTAAGCTTCCGTTACTCCTGGCATCCACGTATGTACTCCTCTCCACATGAATATCTTCATACCCCAATGTGTTAAGACCCACTTGTTAAGCTATGTGTGCTGTTTAGTTGCAAAACACCTCTTTAGTAACTTCAGACCAGGCAGGGGCAACCTTTCAATACTTTACTCAATAAAAGTGCAAAATAGTAATTTCACAGTCCCAACAGGCAAGGCATTATTCATTTCTAATTCCCTAGTTCTAACTACAGGCTTTAATGCTGCCCCAGCATACCTGCTAAGGCGTATTCCAAGCATTGAAAATACTTTTACAGGCAACCCTGCCCCCCTCCCTCTCTCGCTCTCTCCCTGCCCTCTCCCTCTCACCCTGCCCCCTCTCATTCACTCCCTCCCCCCTCTCTCACCATCCCTGCCCCCCCCAATCGCCCACTGCCCCCTCTCTCTCCCTGCCCCCTTTCTCTCTCTCCCCACTTTCTCTCTCCCTGCCCCCTCTCTCTCTTCCCATCTCTGCCTCTCTGCCTCTCTCTCTCTCTCTCTCTCTCTCTCTCTCTCTCTCTCTCTCTCTCTCTCTTTCTCTCTCTCTCTCTCTCCATGCCCCCTTCTCTTTCTCTTTTCCTGCCCCCCCTCTCTCTCCATGCCCCCCTCTCTCTCCCTGCCCCCCCTCTCTCTCTCTCCCCCCATTCCTGCCCTCTCTCTCTCTCTCTCTCTCCCTGCCCACTTCTCTTTCTCCTTGCCTCTCCTCTCTCCCCCTGCCACCCCTCTCTCTCTCTCCCTGCCCCCCCTCTCTCTCTCTCTCCCTGTCCTCTCTCTCCCTGGGCTCATTCCCTGTCCCCCTCTCTCTCTCTCCCTGCCCCCTCTCTCTCTCTCCCTGCCCCCTCTCTTTCCCGCCCCTCTCTCTCTGCCCCCCCTCTCTGCCCCCCCTCTCTGCCCCCTCTCTCTCTCTGCCCCCCTCTCTCTCTCTGCCCCCTCTCTCTCTCTCTGCCCCCTCTCTCTCCCTGCCCCCTCTCTCTCTCTCTGCCCCCTCTCTCTCTCTCTGCCCCCTCTCTCTCCCTGCCCCCTCTCTCTCTCTGCCCCCCTCTCTCTCTCTGCCCCCCTCTCTCTCCCTGCCCCCCTCTCTCTCTCTCTGCCCCCTCTCTCTCTCTGCCCCCTCTCTCTCTTTGCCCCCCTCTCTCTCTCTGCCCCCTCTCTCTCTCTTTGCCCCCCTCTCTCTCTTTGCCCCCCTCTCTCTCTCTGCCCCCTCTCTCTCTCTGCCCCCTCTCTCTCTCTGCCCCCCTCTCTCTCCCTACCCCCTCTCCCTCTGATGACAGGTTTTACCACACCGAGTGACACCAACCCTAGTGACCCCACTGGATGTCGGCAGATTGAAGTAACACTATATATAATAACATATCTTCCCTCCATTTTTCCTTCCTCCCCTGGCAGCTACATAAAAGGTTAAGAATTGTATTTATTTATTTTTTTTAGTTGGTGAAAGGGTCTCTTTGAGGTGGTGTTCGTAAATGACTGAGAAAAAAAGGGATTAGCTGAGCCGTAGAACTGGTTAACTCTGATTACAGCCAGCATGTCATTAATGCGGTTTGCTTAACCTTATGAAGAGTCTTTGTGTGATGAAGACATCAGCGGCCTCTCGGCTCTGCCTTAATTAAATGCTGTATACCATGATTGCCCTAATTGCTGTTCCCTTTCATTTTCTTAGCATTATAAAGTTAACCCTTCTGATGCTGCATCTGCTTTGACATGTGAGCAGGGCCACCATCAGCGGGGAGACAGCCCATACACATGTAGGGGGCCCGGGTGACCCGAGCAGGGACCAGACTGGGCAGGGAGGCAATTGCCCCCCCGGGCCACTCTAATGCCCAAAAAAAAAAAGACAGCACAGCATCGTTTATCATTGCTTTTAAGACATTTGTTTTATACATTTCTTAGGTTTTTTGTTGCAAAAAAAACCAAAAAAAACAGATGAGTTATCCACCAAGGTTGGAGCAGGCTCCCGACTAGCATTTCATCTTTTAAGTGAGCCTCAAGTGGGCAAAAACACATTAGCATGCTGCACCAGCCAGCTGTGAGCTCCAACAAAATTATAAACTAAGGGGAAAAAAAGAGAGAGAACGCCACTGGTATTGAAAGAGATCCGGCTCAAAAAATCCGGTCAGCTCCAGATAAAGAAAAGGAATGTAAGGATCACATTAAAATTACGCAAGGCTTAAAAATGACACGGTGCCGGAGTAATTGGGGGGAGTACAAAAGCACTTATTTTTTAAGTAGGTAGCCTGTGATATCTTCCCACCAACTCGCCGGATATCTTCCCACTGTGCCGCTTGAGTTTGGTTGGAATTAGGGAAATCCCAGGTTTGCAGAGTTATGGGATTTATATCCACTTTAATCACTTGCTGTCCACCCCATCGCAGTTTTACTGCTACAGGGCGGCTGCTGTGCGCCGGATCATATACGTGATCATATATATACGTGATCATATATATACGTGATCCACTATATACATGATCTGATATATACATGATCCGATTTATACGTGATCCGATTTATACATGATCCGCTATATACATGATCTTATATATACGTGATCTGATTTATACGTGATCCGCTATATACGTGGTCTGATATATACGTGTTCCGCTATATATGTGAACTGATATATACGTGATCCGATATATACGTGATCTGATATATATATATATATATATATGTGTGTGATCTGATTTATACGTGATCCGCTATATACGTGATCTGATATATATACGTGATCTGATATATATATGTGATCTGATATATATACGTGATCTGATATATACATGATCCGATTTATACGTGATTCGATATATACGTGATCTGATATATGCGTGTTCCGCTATATATGTGATCTGATTTATACGTGATCCGCTATATACGTGATCTGATATATATACGTGATCCGCTATATATATGATCTGATATATGCGTGTTCCGCTATACAGTGCCTTGCGAAAGTATTCGGCCCCCTTGAACTTTTCAACTTTTTGCCACATTTCAGGCTTCAAGCATAAAGATATAAAATTTTTTATTTTTTGTGAAGAATCACCAACAAGTGGGACACAATTGTGAAGTGGAATGAAATCCTTTGGATTTTTGAAACTTTTTTAACTAATAAAAAAATGAAAAGTGGGGCATGCAAAATTATTCGGCCCCCTTGCGTTAATACTTTGTAGAGCCACCTTTTGCTGCGATTACAGCTGCAAGTTGCTTGGGGTATGTCTCTATCAGTTTTGCACATCGAGAGACTGAAATTCTTGCCCATTCTTCCTTGCAAAACAGCTCGAGCTCAGTGAGGTTGGATGGAGAGCGTTTGTGAACAGCAGTTTTCAGCTCTTTCCACAGATTCTCGATTGGATTTATCTCTGGAGTTATTCCCTTTTTAATGCCAATATTCTGAATATGAATCCATGCTGATTACTGCTAATGATATCGTTCTCATTACTAAAATCTTGTATATAGTCCCTTATCATCCCCTCCAAGAGCTTGCATACTGTTGATGTTAGGCTAACTGGTCTGTAATTCCCAGGGATGTATTTTGGGCCCTTTTTAAATATTGGTGCTACATTGGCTTTTCTCCAATCAGCTGGTGCAATTCCAGTCAGTAGACTGTCAGTAAAAATTAGGAACAACGGTCTGGCAATTACCTGACTGATATATACAAGGTCCGCTATATACGTGATCTGATATATACGTGATCTGCAATATATGTGGTCTGTATATATGTGATCTGATATATACATGATCTGATATATACGTGATCTGATATATACATGATCTGATATATACGTGATCTGATATATACGTTATCCGCTATATACGTGATCTGATATATATACGTGATCTGATATATACAGTTGTGCGAAAATGTATTTGCCCCCTTCCTGATTTTTATTTTTTTTGCATATTTCTCAACTTAAATGATTCAGATCATCAAACTAATTTTAATATTACACAAAGATAACCCGAGTAAATCCAAGATGCAGTTTTTACATTATTATTTCATGTATTAAGGGAAAAAAAGCTGTTCAAACCTGCCTGGCCCTATGTGAAAAGGTAATTGTCCCCCCCTCCCATGCTGAATCCTGAATGAACTGTGATTAACCACAATTTTTTGGAAAGCGGAGTTAAATTTCGCTTGCCACACCCAGGACTGATTACTGCCAGGCCTGTTAAATCAAGAAATCACATAAATAGAAGCTGTCTGACAAAGTGAAGCACGCTAACAGATCACAAAAAGCCACACATCATGCCACAATCTAAACCTCAAGAACAGATTAGAAACAAAGTAGTGTTCATGTATCGTTTCAAAGCCATTTCTAAGGCTTTGGAACTCCAGTAAACCATGGGGAGAGCCATTATCCACAAATGGAGATAACTTGGGACAGTGGTGAACCTTCCCAGGAGTGGCCGTCCTACAAAAATTACTCCAAGAACATGACGACGGCTCATCCAGGAGGCAGGGGTGGACTGATAACTCATGGGGCCCCCGGGCAACAGGAGATTATGGGGCCCCCGGGCAATAGGAGATTATGGGGCCACACAGTATACACACACACAGTATACAATCACACAGTATACACATACATGTTCCCACAGTATACACAGACAGATGTAAAAAAAAACACAGATTTATACATACTGTCCCTGGTTTTACTGAGGCTGGCAACCCTGATGGGGCCCCCTAGTGGCCCAGGGCCCTCGGGCAGTGCCCGAGTGGCTCAATGGTCAGTCCGCCCCTGCCAGGAGGTCATAAAAGAACCCAGAACAACATCTAAGGAACAGCAGGCCTCACTTGCCCCCAGGTAAGATCAGTTGTATATGATTCAACAATAAGAAAGAGACTGGGCAAAAATGGCATCCATGGGAGAGTTCCAAGGCCAAAGCCACTGCTGACCAAAAAGAACACAAAGGCTCATCTCACATTTACCAAAAAACGTCTTGATTATCCCCAAGAATTTTAGGCAAATATTCTGTGGACTGAGGAGACAAAAATTAAAGTTTTTGGAAGGTGTGCGTCCCATTATATGTGGCATAAAACGAATACAGCATTTCATACCAAGAACATCATACCAACAGTCAGACATGGTGGTAGTATGGTGATGGTCTGGGGCTGCTTTGTAGCTTCAGGACCTGGACGCCTTACCATAATTGATGGAACCATGAATTCTGAGCTCTACCAGAAAATCCTAAAGGAGAATGTCCGGCCCTCGGTTCGTGACCTCAAGCTCAAGTGCACTTGGGTTATGCAGCAGGACAATGATCTGTAACACAACAGCAAGTCCACCTCCAAATGGTTCAAACAAAGCAAAAGGTTTTGAAGTGGCCTAGTCAAAGCCCGGACTTAAATCCAATTGAGATGCTGTATCATGACCTTACACAGGCCGTTCATGCTGGAAAACCCTCCAATGTGGCTGGATTAAAACAATTCTGCAAAGAAGAGCGGGACAAATTTGCTCCACAGCAATGTGAAAGTCTCATTGCAGTTGTTGCCCCACAAGGGTGGCACAACCAGTTATTAAGTTTAGGGGGCAATTACTTTTTCAAATAAAGCCAGGCAGGTTTGGACAGCTTTTTTCCTTAATAAATGAAATCATCATTTAAGAACTGCATTTTGTATTTACTCGGCTCATCTTTGTGTATTAATAACATTTGTTTGATGATCTGAGTCATTTAAGTGTGAAAAATATACAAAAAAAGGAAAAAAAATCAGAAAGGGGCCAAATACTTTTTCACACAACTGTATGTGATCTAATATATATGTAATCCGGCTCTTTCAGGTTGGGGGGGCACGAATGCATGTCGCTGGCGGCTCACCCGCACTGTGGTCACACACAGCAGGAGCCCAGCAATGGGTACCAATGGGACTCGATGTCCGCCAGCACTCGCTGATCATCCAGCAGAGAGGCAGAATGGCAGTCTGTCTATGTAAACAAGGCAGATCACCATTCTGACAATAGGGAGGCACGGATCCTGTGTTCCTGCAAAGCAGAGACTAGGATCCATGGCTTGCCCTAGTAAAAGCACCTCCCACACTAAACTAAAACACTGGCTGGGCACACATTGAACCCTTTGGTCGCCCCCTGATGTTAACCCCTTCCCAGCCAGTGTCATTAGTACAGTGACAGTGCATATTTTTAGCACAGATCACTGTATTGGTGTCACTGGTCCCCAAAAAGTGTCACTTAGTGTCAGAATGTCACCTGCAATATCGCAGCCTCGCTATAAGTCGCTGATTGCCGTCATTACTAGTAAAACATTTTTTAAAGTATTAATAAAAATATCCTATAGTTTGCAGACACTATAACGTTTACTCAAACCAATCGATATTCGCTTTTTTTTTTTTTTACCAAAAAATATGTAGCAGAATACAAATTGCCTGAAATTTTTTAAAGAAATTTGATTTTTTTTCATTTTTTTTATTGAATATGTTTTATAGCAGAAAGTAAAAAATATTGTGTTTTTTTCAAAATTGTCAGTCTTTCTTTTTTTGTTCAGCGCAAAAAAATTAAAAAAGATAAAAAAAACCCCAGAGGTGATCAAACGGCGAGGCTGCAGATGGGCACTGATCAGGCTGAAATGATAGGCAATGGCGAGGCTGCAGATGGGCACTGATCAGGCTGAAATGATAGGCAATGGCGAGGCTGCAGATGGGCACTGATCAGGCTGCCGTGATAGGCAATGGCGAGGCTGCAGATGGGCACTGATCAGGCTGCCGTGATAGGCAATGGTGAGGCTGCAGATGGGCACTGATCAGGCTGCCGTGATAGGCAATGGTGAGGCTGCAGATGGGCACTGATCAGGCTGCAATGATAGGCAATGGCGAGGCTGCAGATGGGCACTGATCAGGCTGCAATGATAGGCAATGGCGAGGCTGCAGATGGGCACTGATCAGGCTGCAATGATAGGCAATGGCGAGGCTGCAGATGGGCACTGATCAGGCTGCAATGATAGGCAATGGTGAGGCTGCAGATGGCCACTGATCAGGCTGCAATGATAGGCAATGGTGAGGCTGCAGATGGGCACTGATCAGGCTGCCGTGATAGGCAATGGCGAGGCTGCAGATGGGCACTGATCAGGCTGCCGTGATAGGCAATGGTAAGGCTGCAGATGGGCATTGATCAGGCTGCAGTGATAGGCAATGGTGAGGCTGCAGATGGGCACTGATCAGGCTGCAATGATAGGCAATGGCGAGGCTGCAGATGGACACTGATCAGGCTGCAATGATAGGCAATGGCGAGGCTGCAGATGGGCACTGATCAGACTGCAATTATAGGCAATGGCGGAGCTGCAGATGGGCACTGATTAGGCTGCAATGTTGGGCAATGACGAGGCTGCAGATGGGCACTGATCAGGCTGCAATGATAGGCAATGTGAGGCTGCAGATGGGCACTGATCAGGCTGCAATGATAGGCAATGGCGAGGCTGCAGATGGGCACTGATCAGGCTGCCGTGATAGGCAATGGTGAGGCTGCAGATGGGCACTGATCAGGCTGCAATGATAGGCAATGGCGAGGCTGCAGATGGTCACTGATCAGGCTGCCGTGATAGGCAATGGTGAGGCTGCAGATGGGCACTGATCAGGCTGCAATGATAGGCAATGGCGAGGCTGCAGATGGGCACTGATCAGGCTGCAATGATAGGCAATGGCGAGGCTGCAGATGGGCGCTGATCAGGCTGCAATTATAGGTAATGGTGAGGCTGCAGATGGGCACTGATTAGGCTGCAATGTTGGGCAATGGCGAGGCTGCAGATGGGCACTGATTAGGCTGCAATGTTGGGCAATGATGAGGCTGCAGATGGGCACTGATCAGGCTGCAATGATAGGCAATGGCGAGGCTGCAGATGGGCACTGATCAGGCTGCAATGATAGGCAATGGTGAGGCTGCAGATGGGCACTGAGCAGGCTGCAATGATAGGCAATGGCGAGGCTGCAGATGGGCACTGATCAGGCTGCCGTGATAGGCAATGGTGAGGCTGCAGATGGACACTGATCAGGCTGCAATGATAGGCAATGGTGAGGCTGCAGATGGGCACTGATCAGGCTGCAATGATAGGCAATGGCGAGGCTGCAGATGGACACTGATCAGGCTGCAATGATAGGCAATGGCGAGGCTGCAGATGGGCACTGGTCAGGCTGCAATGATAGGTAATGACCTGGCTGCAGATGGGCACTGATCAGGCTGCAATGATAGGCAATGGCGAGGCTGCAGATGAGCACTGATCAGACTGCAATTATAGGCAATGGTGAGGCTGCAGATGGGCACTGATCAGGCTGCAATGATAGGCAATGGCGAGGCTGCAGATGGGCACTGATTAGGCTGCAATGTTGGGCAATGGCGAGGCTGCAGATGGGCACTGATTAGGCTGCAATGTTGGGCAATGACGAGGCTGCAGATGGGCACTGATCAGGCTGCAATGATAGGCAATGGTGAGGCTGCAGATGGGCACTGATTAGGCTGCAATGATAGGCAATGGCGAGGCTGCAGATGGGCACTGATTAGGCTGCAATGTTGGGCAATGGTGAGACTGCAGATGGGCACTGATTAGGCTGCAATGTTGGGCAATGACGAGGCTGCAGATGGGCACTGATCAGGCTGCAATGATAGGCAATGGTGAGGCTGCAGATGGGCACTGATCAGGCTGCAATGATAGGCAATGGTGAGGCTGCAGATGGGCACTGATCAGGCTGCCGTGATAGGCAATGGTGAGGCTGCAGATGGGCACTGATCAGGCTGCCGTGATAGGCAATGGCGAGGCTGCAGATGGGCACTGATCAGGCTGCATGATAGGCAATGGCGAGGCTGCAGATGGGCGCTGATCAGGCTGCAATGATAGGTAATGGTGAGGCTGCAGATGGGCACTGATTAGGCTGCAATGTTGGGCAATGGCGAGGCTGCAGATGGGCACTGATTAGCTGCAATGTTGGGCAATGACGAAGCTGCAGATGGGCACTGATCAGGCTGCAATGATAGGCAATGGCGAGGCTGCAGATGGGCACTGATTAGGCTGCAATGTTGGGCAATGGCGAGGCTGCAGATGGGCACTGATTAGGCTGCAATGTTGGGCAATGACGAGGCTGCAGATGGGCACTGATCAGGCTGCAATGATAGGCAATGGTGAGGCTGCAGATGGGCACTGATCAGGCTGCAATGATAGGCAATGGCGAGGCTGCAGATAGGCACTGATCAGGCTGAACTGATAGGCAATGGCGAGGCTGCAGATGGGCACTGATCAGGCTGCCGTGATAGGCAATGGCGAGGCTGCAGATGGGCACTGATCAGGCTGCCGTGATAGGCAATGGTGAGGCTGCAGATGGGCACTGATCAGGCTGCCGTGATAGGCAATGGTGAGGCTGCAGATGGGCACTGATCAGGCTGCAATGATAGGCAATGGCGAGGCTGCAGATGGGCACTGATCAGGCTGCAATGATAGGCAATGGCGCGGCTGCAGATGGGCACTGATCAGGCTGCAATGATAGGCAATGGCGAGGCTGCAGATGGGCACTGATCAGGCTGCAATGATAGGCAATGGTGAGGCTGCAGATGGGCACTGATCAGGCTGCAATGATAGGCAATGGCGAGGCTGCAGATGGACACTGATCAGGCTGCAATGATAGGCAATGGCGAGGCTGCAGATGGGCACTGGTCAGGCTGCAATGATAGGTAATGGCGAGGCTGCAGATGGGCACTGATCAGGCTGCAATGATAGGCAATGGCGAGGCTGCAGATGGGCACTGATCAGACTGCAATTATAGGCAATGGTGAGGCTGCAGATGGGCACTGATCAGGCTGCAATGATAGGCAATGGCGAGGCTGCAGATGGGCACTGATTAGGCTGCAATGTTGGGTCAATGGCGAGGCTGCAGATGGGCACTGATCAGGCTGCAATGATAGGCAATGGCGAGGCTGCAGATGGGCACTGATTAGGCTGCAATGTTGGGCAATGGTGAGGGTGCAGATGGGCACTGATCAGGCTGCAATGTTGGGCAATGACGAGGCTGCAGATGGGCACTGATCAGGCTGCAATGATAGGCAATGGTGAGGCTGCAGATTGGCACTGATCAGGCTGCAATGATAGGCAATGGTGAAGCTGCAGATGGGCACTGATCAGGCTGCAATGATAGGCAATGGCGAGGCTGCAGATGGGCACTGATCAGGCTGCCGTGATAGGCAATGCTGAGGCTGCAGATGGGCACTGATCAGGCTTCAATGATAGGCAATGGCGAGGCTGCAGATGGGCACTGATCAGGCTGCAATGATAGGCAATGGCGAGGCTGCAGATGGGCGCTGATCAGGCTGCAATGATAGGTAATGGTGAGGCTGCAGATGGGCACTGATTAGGCTGCAATGTTGGGCAATGGCGAGGCTGCAGATGGGCACTGATTAGGCTGCAATGTTGGGCAATGACGAGGCTGCAGATGGGCACTGATCAGGCTGCAATGATAGGCAATGGCGAGGCTGCCGATGGGCACTGATCAGGCTGCTGTGATAGGCAATGCTGAGGCTGCAGATGGGCACTGATCAGGCTTCAATGATAGGCAATGGCGAGGCTGCAGATGGGCACTGATCAGGCTGCAATGATAGGGCAATGGCGAGGCTGCAGATGGGCGCTGATCAGGCTGCAATGATAGGTAATGGTGAGGCTGCAGATGGGCACTGATTAGGCTGCAATGTTGGGCAATGGCGAGGCTGCAGATGGGCACTGATTAGGCTGCAATGTTGGGCAATGACGAGGCTGCAGATGGGCACTGATCAGGCTGCAATGATAGGCAATGGCGAGGCTGCAGGATGGGCACTGATTAGGCTGCAATGTTGGGCAATGGCGAGGCTGCAGATGGGCACTGATTAGGCTGCAATGTTGGGCAATGACGAGGCTGCAGATGGGCACTGATCAGGCTGCAATGACAGCAATGGTGAGGCTGCAGATGGGCACTGATCAGGCTGCAATGATAGGCAATGGCGAGGCTGCAGATGGGCACTGATCAAGCTGCAATGATAGGCAATGGCGAGGCTGCAGATGGGCACTGATCAGGCTGCCGTGATAGGCAATGGTGAGGCTGCAGATGGGCACTGATCAGGCTGCAATGATAGGCAATGGCGAGGCTGCAGATGGGCACTGATCAGGCTGCAATGATAGGCAATGGCGAGGCTGCAGATGGGCGCTGATCAGGCTGCAATGATAGGTAATGGTGAGGCTGCAGATGGGCACTGATTAGGCTGCAATGTTGGGCAATGGCGAGGCTGCAGATGGGCACTGATTAGGCTGTAATGTTGGGCAATGGCGAGGCTGCAGATGGGCACAGATTAGGCTGCAATGTTGGGCAATGGCGAGGTTGCAGATGGGCACTGATTAAGCTGCAATGTTGGGCAATGGCGAGACTGCAGATGGGCACTGATCAGGCTGCAATGATAGGCACTGATTAAGCTGCAATGTTGGGCAATGGCGAGGCTGCAGATGGGCACTGATTAGGCTGCAATGTTGGGCAATGGCAAGGCTGCAGATGGGCACTGATTAGGCTGCAATGTTGGGCAATGGCGAGGCTGCAGATGGGCACTGATTAGGCTGCAATGTTGGGCAATGGCGAGGCTGCAGATGGGCACTGATTAGGCTGCAATGTTGAGGCAATAGCGAGGCTGCAGATGGGCACTGATTAAGCTGCAATGTTGGGCAATGGCGAGGCTGCAGATGGGCACTGATTAGGCTGCAATGTTGGGCAATGGCGAGGCTGCAGATGGGCACTGATTAAGCTGCAATGTTGGGCAATGGCGAGGCTGCAGATGGGCACTGATCAGGCTGCAATGATAGACACTGATTAAGCTGCAATGTTGGGCAATAGCGAGGCTGCAGATGGGCACTGATTAGGCTGCAATGTTGAGCAATGGCGAGGCTGCAGATGGGCACTGATTAGGCTGCAATGTTGGGCAATGGCGAGGCTGCAGATGGGCACTGATTAGGCTGTAATGTTGGGCAATGGCGAGGCTGCAGATGGGCACTGATTAGGCTGCAATGTTGGGCATCGAGGCTGCAGATGGGCACTGATTAGGCTGTAATGTTGGGCAATGGCGAGGCTGCAGATGGGCACTGATTAGGCTGTAATGTTGGGCAATGGCGAGGCTGCA